>CM038718.1:42040711-42055711 GCA_021613375.1 Megaleporinus macrocephalus
GGTGTGTAGTGGTTAGTACGGTGGTGTAGTGGTCAGTATGGTGGTGTAGTGGTTAGTATGGTGGTGTAGTGGTTAGTATGGTGGTGTAGTGGTTAGTACGGTGGTGTAGTGGTTAGTATGGTGGTTAATACAACTACCAACTACTACAGTATTGTAGATCCTAAACATGAGATTTGTGCTTTTCTAAATGATACAACATACGGTTTTCATAAAAACAACTGTTGAAAGACAGATTTTCGCCTAATAATGAATGGCAGAACGAGAGAATTCAAATTTAAAAGCCACAAGTGATGTCACAATGCACAGCTTTCAAATAGACAATCATTAAACAAAACACACAAAGTCACACACAAACACACTCATTCGCAGCAATAACAAGAAAAAGGTAGCCATTAACTTAAGGTAGCAGTGAATTTAAAGTGCTGCTGGATTAGCAGCACAGGATTTAAGGATACCAGTGAACTTATGGTAGTAGTGAATTTAAGGTAGCAGTACATTTAAGGTGACATTGGATTCATAGTATCACTGGGTTTACAGGGTAGTGGATGTAAGATAGCAGTGAACTTATGGTGAATTAGGAGTGGCAATTAATTGAAGGTAGCACTGGATCTAAGGCAGCAGTAGATTTGAGGCAGCAGCAAAAAAAGTCCACAATGACACAACAAACGTCTTTTCAAACAGCTCTTCCTGTCCGCATTCTCAGCTACGACACCATCCAGCGCCGCGTGCTGCACCTTGTTTGTTTTGACACAAAGCGCCGGCCAATGCGCCAACCTGTCCACTATTTATTTTGGAGAAACAAACCTGGATGCTGTTTTTATCAGACGCTGGGCCTCGGGCTGATTCCATGAGATAACATCTCTGGGAAGCACATAAACGCTATAATGAGAACTTTGCCTCATTTGTATGAAGATGACATGTTGCTATTTCTGCACAGCCTCCAGATCCTAACAGCTGCAACACCCCTCCACCAAATAAATGAATTTACACGGCCTGTTATTAAATATTGATGAATGCTTGTGTGTTTCATATAAGAGGAAAAAAGCTATCAGCATGATCACTATTCCCTATTGTCCTCATTTATGTCCATTTTATATATATATATATATATATATATATATATTATATATATATATATATATATATATATATATATATTATATATATTATATATAGGTTATATTTGGTTCCAAATAGACAATATGTTTGGATTTGCTGGTGCAGCGACACTAGCTTGTTGGGTGGTTGTTTAATTATGGTTGTGTATTGCAAAGCAACTATATTGTTATTCGTTTCATGCTTCCTGCCAGATTCTCGCTGCGTAACTTATCCCACAGTTTTCCAATATCAACTCCGTTCCAACTCCAGACGGTCCGGGCTGCTTGTGATTCGGGCTTGTATACAGCTTTTTGATCGGATGCATTAAAAACTACTGATTTTGTTCTGGAATTTTTTCCCATAGAGAATGAAAAGGATGAAAATTTACACTTCTGCTCGACCAACGGACACCACTTCGCATGCACTGACTCTGGGTGGACCCCCAACCTTATTATTGTGTTTTCTTTTTGTCCCCCCATAGAGTCCCATTCATTTTCCAGCGCAACCAAACATCTTGGTTTCGTTCAACCTACAGCCTCCAAACTGCCTGTACTCACTCAGTGCAGATCCCCAAACACACTGACCTGCACTCCTCTAGTCATTGTTTATTCATCCCTCATTCCTCGCGCCGCTCATGCTGAACAACCACCTGCGTTTCCTTCACCACAGCTGAGCAAAGCTAACCCAGTAGCTGGAGACTTGAATGTTTTATCACAAAGCACTCATTCCTTAATAACTATGACTATGACTTCCAATAGTCACACATACCAACAGCTCTGCTGATCAACATGATGCGTAATCACTAGGGGTGTAAGGAAATATCAAAATATGGAATATAGGGATATTATGTTTGGTGATACTGTATTGATTCTCAAAAACACAGTATCGATACACAGATTCCTGCCAGAGAGTGAATAAGTGTGTTGTGTTTAAACCTCTGACCACTAGATGGCAGCATTGTAATCCATTTTCAGCTCCACTCCAACATTAACAAGCAGCACAAGGGCGCAATGCTATTGTAAGCATTGATACCCTGTTGATACAGTGGTGTGCTTTAATAGTAAGACTAAAAAAACACAATATATCGCTTTGCTTGCAATATATCGTGAACGCTGTATCGCGGTAAGTATTGTATCGCCAGGTTCTTTCCACTACACAGCCCTAGTAATTATTCATGTCAATATCACTGAAGCTATTTAATCTGAGACCGCACTGGCTCATGCTGTCAAATCACAGTGCAGGATTTTATACTGTCAACAACAACATTGTAATCTCAAATGCTAGGTCGGCCTCTCAGACACAGTTCTAGGGTTTAACTCCATACATACATCCATTATCTTCCGATTTATCCCACTAGTTAACCGGGGGGTGGAGTCAATCACAGCATCATGGATAGGTCGCCAGTCCATCGCATGGCCAACACACGCACACTCTCACACCTACGGTCAGTTTAGAGTGAGGATCAACCTAACATGCATGTGTTTGGAGTGTGGGAGGAAACCAGAGTACCTGGAGGAAACCTGGTACTGGTTTAACTCATATTTAACAAATAATTAAAGTGATTTTTCAAGACTCTGAATATCATTAGCATGGATTTTTTGGCCACTTTAACTAAAATGTAAATAATCAAAGGCTGGTTTCTAACATTTCCACACTACTGTGTATCCCGAGGGAGCCGAAGCCTGGAGCAGGGTGAGTGTTCCTACTGAGACAGATAGAAAGATGTTTATCGCTTTAGCTCCTCAGTGCACACCTCTGGCAGGCACAGGGGAGCAGAGATAGGAGTTAAACAGCTCCCTGAGACTCTGGCAGGAGGGAGTGACTTCAAGCTAAACAGAGCCTCAGACCGTGACCGGTTCCACCCACCGATGAGCTCAATCCAAATACACTGTCATTCAAAAGCTTGGTCAGTTTATTGCTGTAAGTTTCACAGTGTAGATCGAAAAAGCTAATGGTTTAATCACAAAATATCTTAAATCTAAGCACATTTATAGTCATATCATTACTGTGAACTGTTATTGGATCAGTGAAACTGGGTTTAGAATATGAGCCAGTGGTGAAGTTTCCTCACTACTAAATATTCCACAGTGGACTGTCAGTGGTGTTCTAACAAAGTGGAAGTGATTGGGATCGACAGAAACTCAGACACCAAGTGGTAGAACACGTACAATGACAGAGCAGGTCAGCGGATGCTGAGGAGCATAGTGCACAGAGGTCACCAACTTTCTACAGAGTCCATCACTACAGACCTCCAAACTTCATGTGGCTTTCAGATCAGCTCAAGAACAGAGCGTAGAGAGCTTCATGGAATGGGTTTTCATGGCCGAGCAGCTGCATCCAAGCCTTACATCACCAAGAACAAAGCAGAGCGTCAGATGCAGTGGTGTAAAGCACGCCAACACTGGACTCTAGAGCAGTGGAAACATGTTCTCTGGAGGGACCAATCACGCTTCTCCGTCTTGCAATCCGATGAATGAGTCTGGCTGGTCTTGTCTGACTGCATTGTGGTGAGTGTAAAGTTTGGTGGAGGGGGGATCATGGTGTGGGGTTGTTTTTCAGAAGGTGGGCTCGGATGCTTAGTTCCTGTGAGAGGAACTCTTATTGCTTCAGAAGAGACTTTGGAAAAGTTCATGCTTCCAAATTTGTGGGCACAGTTTGGGGACGGCCCCTTCCTGTTCCAAGATGGCTGCCCACCCGTGCACAAGGCAGCTTCATAAAGACATGGAGGAGCGAGTTTGGTGTGGAGGAACTTGACTGGCATGAGAAGAGGTTTAGAAGAGCTGTCAAATAGAAGATCACCACCTTTTCACGTTGATCGACTCGTTCAGCTTCAGGGTTTCCCTGTGACACCACGAGGCCTGTGATTTTTAATAATTATGTCTTCTGAAAACAGAGAACACATCCTGTTCTAAAGAGAACAATCGAATACAAGAGAGAGAGAGAGAGAGAGAGACAGAGAGAGAGAGAACTCCTTTCATGTGATCATGTTTGATATGGAAATGAGCATTAATAATTATGTGTTTTCACGAGTTGGTCAAAAGAAACAGACCCACTCAGCTCAGCGCGGCGATTCTCTGCTGAGAGCTGAATTTGATCGGCTGGAAACAGAGAGTCAATAATTTGCTTGTTAAGGCGAACAGTATGTATTTATGCTAATTGCTGCTCTCCGCACACGCCTCTGTGGATTCCTTATTTTCACAAGCTCTTGAGTTTTTACAGCCGAGACTGGAGCTGTATTCATTCACAGCAGGACGCTGCTGCTGGTTCACCACTCCGTTATTGAACTGGTTGCTTGGTGGGTATACAATAGCGGCTAACGCAGCATGTTATGACTCTGTAACTGCTAAGTAATGCCACTTCAGGCTTGATGTTGATCACGTGATCATGGAAGCCTCAGAAAAGACAACAGGGAGGGAGATTATCGATTCCAGGGGTTTCCTACGCTGGTCGAGAAGACTGCTTTCACAGTAAAATTCACAAACAAAACCATCCACAACACAACGGAAGTGTTTCCGGAGGACACTTAAAGGACGTGGGACGCAATGTAAACAGAACCACAGCATCTAATAGTGATGGGCAAGTGATACCGATGCTTCGGAGCAAGGGCGTAGGAGAGAGTTTGATATTGGAGGGGGGACACATTTGCTAGTCACTAGCCTCACTCTAAAATTCTGAAAATTCATATTCTCTACAGTCTTACTCCTGAGCCCAACTAGCTCTATTTCTTTACTCTTCCTGAGGTAATGACTGTCCTCCTGTCTGTTGAACGCTGTTGAAGGACTGATCATCAGGGCCTCCTCTCCAATCATCACCAGCCAGCTCTCCTGTCCATCTGTGCTACTGCTACACCCTCAGTTACATCACTGTACACCATCCAGATGTACCAGCATTGAGATAGGATGGGACTGTTTCAGCTCACGCCCACTTTACATACAGACTCAGTCAGAGACTGCCTCAGTCAGAGACTGCCTCAGTCAGAGACTGCCTCAGTCAGAACCTGCCTCAGTCAGAACCTGCCTCAGTCAGAGACTGCCTCTACCAGTGCAGCTTCTAAAGCTTTGCTATCCAGATTTCAAACAGAGACTCTTTTCTTTGGTGTTTAGTTTAAACTGTAGATACTGTTTGACCAGAGGAGGATGGGTCTCCACTTGTGAGTCTGGTTCCTCCCAAGGTTTCTTCCTCCAGTCTGAGGGAGGTGTTCTTGCCACTGTTGCCTCTGGCTTGCTCACTGGGTGGTATATGTTATAACTGTTTATTTTTAAAACCCTGTAAAGCTGCTTTGAGACAACATTGTTGTAAAAAGCGCTATATAAATAAACTTGACTTGACTAATATGAATCAAAGCCCACCCTGTCCCCTAAATATAAACTAATTCCACTGTAGGTAAGGTAGTAAATCACTGTATCTATAGTGACGTAGAACAACATTTGTGGAATTACAATAAATTACTAATAAATAAACTAAATATAATATTATCTGTACGTCTGATTATTAGGTATGTACCGTAGTTGGGGCAGCAGACTTTGAACCAGCAGACGGACGAGAGAACGGTCAGGTTGCTCAGGCTGCACAGGCCGAAGAGAACTCCACAGAACGCGTAGCACTGACACACTGTCTTAGTGAACAGCCACCTGCACAGAGAGAGAGAGAGAGAGAGAGAGAGAGAGAGAGAGAGAGAGAGAGAGAGAGATTATTTCCACTTGTTTGTCAGACTCAGCTATTGATCTTACGGGACTTTAAAGAGCTGCTGAAAGGAAACCGGAGCTGTACAGGCTCTCTGAGACCATCTCAGCGTGAAACACCATAAATTAATAAACACAGCAGGGTGTGGGAATGAGCGAGAGGGACTCTTCTTCTTCCTACTCTTCTTCTCCTTCCTCTTCATCTTCTTCATATTTTCATTATTATTGATCTGTTATTGTTATTGAATCTACACTTAAAGCCGCCACACTGGACACATGACGGAGTGTTGTCGCATCACAAAGTGCATCAGAAAATAGCTTGTAAATAATTTTTATATATGTCTTATCAGCACCGGAGAATGTCTCAGCTCTGCTTTCCTCAACGCATGGGCTGATCAGCTCACTGACCAGCTAACCAACATTGCAAACCAATCAGCAGTAATTATAACTATTCAGCACTTAGTAGCTGCTGGAGCTTCTAGAGCTGCCCTGGACAACTGTAAGTGTTAGTATTGTGAAATTGGAAGCAATAACAGCTAATAAAGCAGCAGACCACAACAACAACTGCCCATCCTCTGTAGTCTGATGTGGAACTACTGCCCACCCTGTACGGTCTGATGCAGAACAACTGGCCATCCCATGCGGTTTAAGTGGAACTCAGTAGCTGTAATGATAACCAATCAGCACTGGGTAGCTGTAATGCCAAACAATCAGCACTCATAGCTGTAATGATAACCAATCAGAGCTCAGTAGCAGTAATTATAACTATTTAGCACTTAGTAGCTGTAATGATAACAAATCAGTACTCAGTAGATTTAATGCTGACCAATGAGTGCTCAGTAGCTGTAATGCCAAACAAACAGAGCTTGGTTGCAGTAATTATAACTAATCAGCACTCAGTAGCTTTAATGCTAACCGATCAGTACTCTAGCCACTATGCTAAGTGCTCAGTAGCTGTAATGCCAAGAAATCAGCACTGAGTAGCAATAATGCTAAGCCAACAAAACTCAGAATCTGTAATGTCTGATACTTAGTATTCACAGTCAACGATCAGTAGCTGTAATGCTAACCAGCACTCGGAGGCTGCAGTACTAACCAATCAGCGCTCAACAGGTGTAAGGCTAACAAATCAGCACTTCGTAATGGTAATGTAAACCAATCAGCATTCAGTAGTGTTAATGCTATTCAATCAGCACTAACCAATCAGTGCTCAATAGCAGTAATGCTAATCAATCAACACTCAGTAGCTGTAATGCTAACCGATCAGTACTTAGTAGCTGTAATGCCAACAAATCAGCGCTCAGTAGCAGTAATGCCAACCAGTTCAGACAGAAGCGCTCCCAGAAGTACTAGTAATGCTAACCACGTACTTTGAAGTCTTGCAGTAGTTAACCAGATCAAAAAACCGACTCAACAGGTGAAGCCAAACAAATCAGGCACTTAGTATGGTTACAATGGTTAGGAACCGAGCAGAGCGACATTCAGGTGGAGGTGGAGGTTTGCGTTGGTGTGCGAGGGGGGGTTATTGTATTAGTGCGCAGTTGCGCGAGTAGTGGTGGGAGTGTTAGGTCTCACTGGTAGGCGACTCGGAACATGTGTTTGGGAGCGGATGCGGTTATCTATTTGGAGTAGATGTAGGATGGGGTACACATTGGCGCTGTGAGGGTATACTAAGAGGGCCATCGAGGCACATTATATGCTTAGAGCCATTACAATGGACAATGCTGGATCGAATGGAGCATGCGTACAGAGAGTAGTACTAGAACTCGGATGATTAGGTCGCTCGTCACTACGACGTATAGTTCGGAGGCGTATCGCTGCGACATACCCTGCGCTCAATGCCAGTGTATGCTGTGCGAGGCAGTACTAAACCCGGCTTGTGAAGTTCGACGTCGGCGTTCAGTAGACGGCTCGTACTCCAAGTAGTCGTGCGGTACATGTAATTAAAAATACACTCATGTCCAGAGGAGGAAGTGGGCTGTCTAAGCATTCACCGACCCACCAATAATATCTAGTGCAGCGCGGTCATGAGTGCAGACACTACTAAGTGCCAGCTGCGAGAGTCAGTAGGTAGACAGTCATTATAAGCTATATTCCTACATGAGCAGCACTGAGAGGAGCTTCTGCACGGCGTCGAGTACAAGTCGGATATACCTATCGCGTATCTTGACAAGAAACCACATACACAACACACTCAAGAGGAAAACAATCAGAAGGCGAACTTGTCCGAGGGTAGCCCAGTCATACGGACACAAACCATGTGCAGCGCGCGGGCTCGTGATCTAGCAACGGATATAGTCCATACGTCTTGCAGCTCTCGGATCTAATGTTCTTCTACGGGAGATCCTGACGCTGAGCAGGCAGGGCGAGGAGTGTCTCCAGCTAGGCAGGGGACTAACCCAGTCGCGAGTGCTAGTGGTAAGGAGCATGATATCCGGAAAGGTCGAACTGCGTCGCGTTACACGGTGTTGCACTTATAGCATGATTCGAGGAGTACAGCTGGCTGGTGGCGAGGGTGTGCTTAGGGACTACATGACGCAAGGTAGCGGAGGCATTAATTAATCAACCGAGCTGATTCTCTTGGCTGGGTCTCAGATACACGTCGAATCGATCTTCTCAGCACTCACGGGGGCCTGCCATGTTGGACCGCGAGGTAAGGAAAGCAAGGGGATTTGAGCCTACATGGCCATAACTGGACTTCAGTAACAAATTCTAACCATCAGCACTAGTAGCAGGAATGATAACCAGTCTGTACTCATAGCAGTAAGATAACCAATCAGTACTCATAACAAATTCTAACCAGTCCAGCACTGATACCATAAGGATAACCATCAGTACTCAGTAGAAGTAATTAACCAGTCAGTTAACTCCAGTAACAAATTCAACCATCAGATCTGAGTGAGCAGTAATGATAACCAGTCAGCACTGAGTAGCAGTAATGATAACCAGTCAGTACTCAGTAGCAGTAATGATAACCAGTCAGTACTCAGTAGCAGCAGTGCCAAAGATCAGTGCTCATTGGCTGCAATACTAACAAATCAGCACTCAACAGCTGTAATGCCAACCAATCAGAGCTCTGTGGCTGTAATGCATCAATCAGCACTGAGTATTGTTAGTTATTCTCAGACTGAAGACAGAAGAGATGATGCTGATGAGGAAGGTCTCTCGCTTTGGTGACTGAGCAGATCCCCAACACTGGATCAGCGAGTCACCATAGGACGCTCTGGCACATTCACACTGTAAACTAGGAAACAACAACATTCACACTGTAAACTAGGAAACAACAACATTCACACTGTAAACTAGGAAACAACAACATTCACACTGTAAACTAGGAAACAACAACATTCACACTGTAAACTAGGAAACAACAACATTCATACTGTAAACTAGGAAACAACAACATTCCACACTGTAAACAGGAAACAACAACAATGCATACTGGTAAACTAGGAAACAACAACATTCACACTGTAAACTAGGAAACAACAACATTCACACTGTAAACTAGGAAACAACAACATTCATACTGTAAACTAGGAAACAACAACATTCACACTGTAAACTAGGAAACAACAACATTCACACTGTAAACTAGGAAACAACAACATTCATACTGTAAACTAGGAAACAACAACATTCACACTGTAAACTAGGAAACAACAACATTCACACTGTAAACTAGGAAACAACAACATTCATACTGTAAACTAGGAAACAACAACATTCACACTGTAAACTAGGAAACAACAACATTCATACTGTAAACTAGGAAACAACAACATTCACACTGTAAACTAGGAAACAACAACATTCATACTGTAAACTAGAAACAACAACATTCATACTGTAAACTAGAACCACAACATCACATTGGTAATCTAGGAACACACCAAACATTCACACTGTAAACTAGAAACAACAACATTCATACTGTAACGAGGAACCACAATCATTCACAACAGTTAACTACTTTTAAAGTTTTACTGAGGTAGGTGGGCCGCAGACCACCCCTTCTGAGACCTAGAGGGGAAAGGACGGTCACCTGTGAGCGAAAGCTGAGGGAATGGCGAAAGGGAAGAGGCAGACGGTCATGCCCAGGTCACTGATGGACAGATTCACAATGAAAAACTCAGCCGGCTTCAGAGAGGACTTCTTACGACGACCACGGCAGCAGACGTGTTCCCCACCAAGAGGAACACACTGAAGAGAGAGGAGAAAGAGAGAGAGAGAGAGAGAGAAGAGAAGAGAGAGAGAGGGGAAAGAAGGTGAAGAAGAAGCAGGAGAGAGAGAGGAGAGAAAGAAGAGCGTAAAGGGAGATAGCGAGATAAAAGGGAGAGAGAGAGAGAGCGAGAGAGAGAATAAAAAGGAGGAGAGAGCAAGAGAGAGAGTAGGAGAGGAAAAAAGGGAGACCGAGAGAATGAGAGATGGAGAGAGAGAGAGAGAAGGAGAAAGGGAGAACGGGAGAGAGAGAGAGACAGAGGGAGAGAGAGTGGGAGAGAGGAAGCGAGAAGGAGAGCAGGAGAGAGAGAGAAAGGGGAGTAAGACAATGAATGGGGCAGAGAGAGAGGGAAAGAGAGAAAGGGAGAGTGAGAGAAGGAAAGGGAGAGCAAGAGAAGGAGAGATAGCGAGAATAAAAAGGGAGAGAGAGTGAGCGAGAGAAAAGGAGAGAAAAAAGGGAGACCGAGAGAAGGAGAGAGGGAGAGAGAGAGAAGGAGAAAGGGTAATGAAGAGAGGAAGAGAAAAGGAGAGAAAGACAAGAGAGAGAAAGAATATTGAAAATAGAAAGGAAAGAGAAGAAAAAAGGGAAAGCGATAAGATGAGACAAAGAGAGAGAAAGGGAGGAGATACAAGAATAAAGAATGAGAGAGTAGAGAAAGGAGGAGCTGAGATAAGGAGACAGAGTGTAGATAGCGCAATAGTAAGAGAGAGAGAGAAAGTGAAGAGAGAAGCAAAAAGAAGAGAATAGAAAGTCAGAGAGAGAGAGAAAAAAGTGAGAGCGATAAAGGAGAAAGGGAGAGAGAAGTGTGAGAGGAGAGAGTAGAGAGAGAAGAGAAGAGGGGGAAAGAAGAGTGAGAAGGAGAGCAGGAGAGAGAGAAAAAAATTAGAGCGAGAGAAGAGAGATAGCGTCGAATAAAACGGGAAGAGAGGAGAGAGCGAAGAGAGCAAAAAAGAAGGAGAGAGGCAAGAGAAGAGTAAGAGAAAAAAAGGGAGACCGAGAGAATGAGAGATGGAGAGAGAGAGAGAGAAGGAGAAAGGGAGAACGGAGAGAGAGAGAGACAAGAGGAGAGAAGAGTGGGAGAGAGGAAGCAGAAGGAGAGCAGGAATAGAGAAAAGGGAGTAAGAACAATGAATGGGGCATAGAGAGAGGGAAAGAAGAAAGGGAAAGTGAAGAAGGAAAGGGAGAGAAAGAGAAGAGAATAGCGAAATAAAAAGGGAAGAGAGTGACGAGAAAACAGAGAGAAAAAAGGAGTACCGAGAAAAGAAGAGGAGAGAAGAGATGAAAAGGGTAATGAGAGAGAGGGAGAGAGAGAAAGGGAGAGAAAGACAGAGAGAGATAGAGATATTGAAAATAGAAAGGGAGAGAGAGAGAAAAAGGGAAAGCGAGAGATGGAGAAAAAGAGAGAGAAAGGGAGAGATAGCAAGAATAAAGAGAGAGAGAGAGAAAGGGAGAGTGAGAGAAGGAGACAGAGTGAGATAGCGCGAATAGTAAGAGAGAGAGAGAAAGTGAGAGAGAGAAGGCAAAAGAGAGAGAATAGAAAGGCAGAGAGAGAGAGAAAAAGGGAGAGCGATAGAAGGAGAAAGGGAGAGAGGGAGAGTGTGAGAAGGAGAGAGAGTGAGATAGCGCGAATAGTAAGCAAGAGAGAGAGAGAGAGTGAGAGAGAGAGAGTGTGAGAAGGAGAGAAAGATAGCGCGAATAGTAAGGAAGAGAGAGAGAGAGAGTGAGAGAGAGAGAGAAGGCAAAAGAGAGAGAGCGAATAGAAAGGCAGAGAGAGAGAAACAAGAGAGAGAGAGGGAGGTAGAAGAGAGGGAAGGGAGAGAGAGAGGAGGGAGAAGAGCCGAATAGCAAAGGCAGAGAGAGAGAAAAAGGAGAGAGAGAGGGAGGGAGAGAGAGAGAAAAAGGAGAGAAGACGAGGAGGGAGAGAGGGAGAAGAGGAGAGAAAAAGGAGAGAGAGAGAAGGAGAAAGGGAGAGAGGGAGGGTAGAAAGAGAGAAAAAGGAAGAAGAGGGAGAAAGGGAGAGTGAGGAAGGAGGGAGAGAGGGAGGGAGCAGATGGGAGGGAGAGAGGGAGGTGAGAGAGAGAGGGAGGAGAGAGGGAGGGAGGGAGAGAGAGAGAAGGGAGGGAAGAGAGAGAGGGAGGGAGAGCAGAGATAGGGAGAGAGGGAGGGAAGAGAGCGAGGGCGGGAGAGAGGGAGGGAGGGAGAGAGAGAGAGGGAGGAGAAGAAGAGGGAGAGAGAGAGAGGGAGGAGAGAGAGAGAGGGAGGGATTAGAGGGAGGGAGAGAGAGAGAGGAGGGAGGAGAGAGAGAGGCGGGAGAGAGAGAGGGAGGGAGAGAGAGAGAGGAGGGAGAGAGAGAAGAGGGAGCGAGGAGTGAGCGAGAGAGAGGATGGAGCGAGAGAGGAGGGAGAGAGGGAGGGAGAGAGGAGAGAGGGAAGGGAGAGCGAGAGCGGGAGGAGAGAGGGAGGGAGGGAGAGAGAGGGGAGGGAGAGAGAAGAGGAGGAGAGAGGGAGGGAGGGAGAGAGGGAGAAGAGGGAGGGAGGGAGAGCAGCGGGAGGGAGAGAGGGGAGAGGGAGGGAGGGAGAGAGAGGAGAGAGGTAGTAGAGAGGAGGGAGATGAGACAGAGAGGGAGAGAGAGGGAGAGATGGAGGGCGGGAGAGAGAGGGAGAGAGGGAGTGAGGGAGAGAGGTGAGAGAGGGGGAGAAGAGAGAGAGTGAGGGTAGGAAGAGAGAGAGAGAGGAGGGAGGGAGAGAGAGAGGGAGGGAGAGAGGGAAGGGAGATAGGAGAGGTAGGGAGAGAGAGAGGAGGGAGAGATTGGAGGGAGAGAGAGAGAGGGAGGGAGAGAGAGGGAGGAAGAGGGAGGGAGAGAGGAGGAGGGAGAGAAGAGGGAGGGAGAGAGGGAGGAGGGAGAGAGGAGAGAGGGAGGGAGGGAGAGAAGGCGGGAGAGAGGTGCGAGAGGGACGGGAGGGAGAGAGCGAGGAGGGAGCGAGAGAGAGGGAGGGAGAGAGAGGGAGAGAGGGAGGGACGGGAGAGAGGGAGGGGAGGGCAGAGGCAGGGAGAGGAGCGCGGGAGGGAGAGAGGAGCGAGAGAGAGGGCGGGACGGGCGCGAGGGCGCGTCGCGAGAGAGAGGGCGGGAGAGACGGGCAGGGAGGGAGAGAGACGAGTGAGGGAGAGCGAGAGAGGGAGGGAGAGAGGAGGGCAGGAGAGAGGAGGGGAGGGAGAGAGGGAGTGAGAGAGAGAGAGTGAGGAGCAGGCGGAGCGCGTGAGGGAGCGAGCGAGGGAGAGAGCTGAAGGGCGGGAGAGACGCGGGCAGAGAGAGATGGAGGAGGGAGAGCAGAGCGAGGGGAGGGAGAGAGGGAGGGAAGAGATAGAGAGGGAGGGAAGAGAGAGAGGGAGGGAGAGAGAGAGGGAGAGATAGCGTGAGGGAGACAGCGCGACGGAGGGAGGGAGAAGCGAGAGAGGGCGGGAGAGCGGGAGGGAGGGAGAGCAGAGAGAGGACGGGAGACGAGGGAGAGATGGAGGGAGGGCGCGAGAGTGGACGAGAGAGAGAGAGGGAGGGAGGACGAGAGAGGGAGCGAGATGAGAAGGAGAGAGAGAGAGAGGGAGAGAGAGAGAGGGAGGGAAGAGAGAGGGCTAGAGAGAGAGGGAGGGACGAGAGAGGGAGAGAAGAGACGAGGGATGGAGAGAGCAGAGGGGAGAGAGAGAGGGAGGGAGAGAGGGAGGGAGAGAGAGAGCGGGAGGGAGAGAGGGAGGAGGGAGAGAGGGAGGGAGAGAGGGAGGGAGGGAGAAGAGCGGGAGGGAGAGAGGGAGGGAGTAGCGAGAGAGGGAGGAGAGAGGGCGGGAGGGAGAGAGGAGGGAGAGAGGAGAGAGGGAGGAGAGAGAATAGAGGGCGGAGAGAGAGAGGGAGAGTAGCGAGGGGGGGAGAGAAGAGAGGGAGAGAGAGAGAGAGAGGGAGGGAGGGAGAGCAGAGAGAGAGGAGGGAGAGAGGGAGGGAGAGAGAAGTGGAGGGAGAGAGAGAGGGAGAGAGAGAGAGGGAGGGAGAGAGAGTGGAGGGAGAGAGAGGGAGGGAGAGAGAGGAGGGAAGGAGAGGGAGAGCCGAGGGAGGAGAGAGGGAGAGAGAGAGAGAGAGGGAGAGAGAGAGGGAGGGAGAGAGAGAGGGAGAGAGAGAGGGAGGGAAGAGGAGGGAGAGAGAGCGAGAGGAGGGAGGGAGAGAAGGGCGAGAGAGGGAGGGAGAGAGGAGGAGGGAGAGAGAGAGGGAGGGAGAGAGGAGGGAGAGAGAGAGAGGGAGGGAAAGAGAGGGAGGGAGGGATGGAGTTTGAGTGGTTATTAATGATTATAACTGAGTATGAATCTGACACGTCTCTACTCGTCAGACTACATTTATTCTGTGCAGGGAAACGATATGACTGTTGATCTGTACTACAGTAATACTCAGTACTGGCTGCTGTACTTCAGGAATTTCCGGCTGTAGTTCTTTAAAAAGAAGCACTTTATTAATTTTTTAAAGTTAAAAACAGTGGGACAGTTAAACATTCACCACCTACCGTTTCTATGACAGCACTAAGATAAGATCCTTTATTAGTCCCACAACACTGGACATGAATAACACTACAGCAGCAGAGCGACAGCCAGACACTCCAGAAAATAGAAAGTAATTATTAATTAAGATTATTAAATATTATACATATAGATTACATATAATTATATATATTATTTAATTATTATATAAGTTGGTCTGGGTGGTCCTGTTTGTCTTTGGGTTGGCTTCCATTACCTCCATCTGGAATACTGATTCATTAGTGAGCGGAAGGTTGCTGGTTCGATTCCCAGGACCACCAGGACACGACTGAAGTGCCCTTGAGCAGGGAAAGTGTGCTCACTGGCCCCTAGTGTGCATGTTCACTAGTGTGTGTTTGTATATGTGAGTGTTTCACTGCGTGGATGGGTTAAATGTGGGGGTCTAACTTAGTTCCAACTGTGGGATGGTCCACCTCAGAAACCCCC
>CM038718.1:42060711-42075711 GCA_021613375.1 Megaleporinus macrocephalus
TCACACATAGACGCCTATTCTTTCATAGCACATAAACAAGTCAGGCATATGACTCCCCACTATTCCCAGTACAACAGCTGAACGCTCCGGCTTCGAGAAACACTGCTGGGCGCTCCGACTCCGTTCCGACCACAAATAAGGTTTCAGTTCCCAAAACGTTAGTGAGTCATTCACTCTCGCTAAGAACTCAGTGCAGCTTAAAAGTCATTCATTAACAAGAGTGCGTTATGTTTGTTGCGTAACGCTTTGATGGAGTCATTGGATACGGGCTGGGATGCAGTAATCACACGACAGGACAAACGCAGGCAGATCATCAACCAGCCATCAAACCAGGCGGGCACAAGCCCACCATCTGAGAAACCCGTGAAGCTCACTGGAAGGCTGTCGATGTTTAGATGCCCTGAGGACACGACCAAAGTGCACTTGAGCAAGTCAACCAAACCCAACTGCCCCCTGGGCACTGTGTATAGGGCTGCCAGCCACTCCGGGCAAGTGTGCTTACTGCCCCCTAGTGTGTGTGGTGTGTGTGTATGTGTGGGAGTTTTACTGCCATCAACTGTGTGTTTACTAGTGTGTGTGTGTTTGTGTGTGTGTGTGTGTGTGTGTATGTGCTTTATGGTCCTCTAGTGTGTGTGCTTACCAGTGTGTGTATGTGGGTGTTTCACTGTCTCATAGTGTGTGTGTTAAGTAGTGTGTGTGTATGTGGGTGTTTCCCTGCCCCCTAGTGTAGAGTGTTCAGTAGTGTGTGTGTGTGTGTGTGTGTGTGTGTGTGTGTGTGTGAGTTTCATTGTCTCCTAGTGTGTGTGGGAGTTTCACTGCCACCTAGAGTGTGTTCACTAGTGTGTGTGTGTGGGGGAGGGGTTACTGCCCCTAGTGTGTGTGTTCAGTAGTGTGTGTGTGTGTGTGTGTGTGTGGGAGTTTCATTGTCTCCTAGTGTGTGTTCACTAGTGTGTGTGTGTTCACTAGTGAGTGTGTATGTGCTTTATGGCCCCCTAGTGTGTGTGTTCACTAGTGTGTGTGTATATGGGTGTTTCACTCCTCCCTAGTGTGTGTTCACTAGTGTGTGTATGTGATTTACAGCCCCCTAATGTGTGTTCATTAGTGTGTGTGTATATATGGGTGTTTCACTGCCCCTAGTGTGTGTGTTCACTAGTGTGTGTATGTGTGTGTGTGTGTGTGGGTGTTCACTAGTGTGTGTACATGGGTGTTTCACTCCCCCTAGTGTGTGTGTATGTGTTTCACAGCCCCCTAGTGTGTATTCACTAGTATGTGTATATATGTGTGTGTGTTTGTGTATGTGTGTTTCACTGCCCCCTAGTGTGTGTGTTCACTAGTGTGTGTATATGGGTGGTTTTTCTCCCCCTAATGTGTGTGTTCACTAGTGTGTGTATATGGGTGTTTGCACTCCCCCCTAGTGTGTGCTCAGTAGTGTGTGTGTGTGTGTATGTGTTTCAAAGCCCCCAGTGTGTGTTCACTAGTGTGTGTGTGTGTGTGTATGTGTGTGTGTTTTTATATGTGTGTGTTCACTAGTTTGTGTATATGTGTGTGTTTGTATATGTGTGTGTGTTCATTAGTGTATGTGTGTGTGTTGGTATATGTGTGTGTTCACTAGTGTGTGTATATGGGTGTTTCACTCCCCTGCTAGTGTGTGTGTTCACTAGTGTGTGTATATGTGTGTATGTGTTTGTATGTGTGTTCACTAGTATGTGGATATGAGGGTTTCACTCCCCTTCTAGTGTGTGTGTGTTAACTGATGTGTGTATTTTGGGTGTTGCACTTCACCCAGTGTGTGTGTGTGTGTGGGTGTTTCACTGCCCCCTAGTGTGAGCAATGTGTGTGTGTGTGTGTGTGTGTGTGGATGTGTGTGTGTGTGTGTGTTGATTTACAATTCATAATGAAATATCTCTTTTATATCATCATCCACGCTTCCTAATGCTCCTCCTCACCGTAACCTTGTTCTTCTCTCGTTAAACATCACAAACACTGACTCCTGTTTCCATCCAGTTCTTTTTCCTTCGCTCTGTTGTTCGTTCTCTATCCTCAGGGCAGTTCTCCATCCTCAGGGCAGTTCTCCATCCTCAGGGCAGTTCTCCATCCTCAGGGCAGTTCTCTATCCTCAGGGCAGTTCTCTATCCTCAGGGCAGTTCTCTATCCTCAGGGCAGTTCTCTATCCTCAGGGCAGTTCTCTATCCTCAGGGCAGTTCTCTATCCTCAGGGCAGTTCTCTATCCTCAGGGCAGTTCTCTATCCTCAGGGCATTTCTCTATCCTCAGGGCAGTTCTCTCACTCAGGGCAGTTCCTAATCCTCAGGCATTTCTCTATCCTCAGGGCAGTTCTCTAGCCTCAGGCAGTTTCTCCTATCCCTCAGGCAGTTCTCTATTCCTCAGGGCATTTCCTCTATCCTCAGGGCAAGTTCTCTTCCTCAGGGCAGTTCTCTATCTCAGGGCAGTTTTCCATCCCAGGCAGTTTTTCCATCCGCCGGCCAAGTTCTCTATCCTCAGGTACCCTCGCAGTTCCTATCCGTCAGGGCATTTCTCTATCCTCAGGGCATTTCTCTATCCTCAGGGCAGTTCTCTATCCTCAGGGCAGTTCTCTATCCTCAGGGCAGTTCTCCATCCTCAGGGCAGTTCTCTATCCTCAGGGCAGTTCTCTATCCTCAGGGCTGTTTCGTCTATCCCTCAGGGCATTTCTCTATCCTCAGGGCATTTCTCTATCCTCAGGGCAGTTCTCTATCCTCAGGGCAGTTCTCTATCCTCAGGGCAGTTTTCCATCCTCAGGGCAGTTCTCTATCCTCAGGGCAGTTCTCTATCCTCAGGGCAGTCCCTTCCATCCCGCAGGCATTTCGTATCCTCCAGGGCTGTTTCTCTATCTCAGGGCAGTTCTGCGATCCTCAGGGCTGTTCTCTAGCCTCACTGGGCAGTTCTCTATCCTCAAGGGCGTCCTCCATCCTCAGGCATTCTCTATTCTCAGCAGTTCCTCTATCCTCCTCAGGCAGTTCTCTATCCTCAGGGCAGTTCTCTATCCTCAGGGCAGTTCTCTATCCTCAGGGCAGTTCTCCATCCTCACGCTTTGACATCTTCCTCTGTCTATCTCTCTGTTTTCCTTTTATAAGCCTTGGTTTCTTTGTTTCAGTTGACAAATCTCTTGTTGGAGTCGAGTTTTCTTTCAATTATCCGAGTCCAGCAGCTCGTTAAGGTCTGTAAGAACTCCCTGCCGACTCATTTGCGTTTCCAGACGTTAGCTTCCGTTTCAGAAATGCAAGTTCCACAGTGATTCCATACAGTTTTCCTTCTACTTGATCTGGAAAACAAGATATGCCATGAATGGAACTGGTTTCAGGTGTGACTGTTGAGTTATTAAGCGAAATCAGTCGTAGGTGTGGTTTGTTTATTCGCTCTGAAGTGAAAAAGCTGGCTGAACCTCCTCCAGGTGTAGTGATTCCATAATTCTTGCTGGGGTTGTAGCTTTAACAGTCAGCCAGGGCTTTTACATACTGACCTTTTTCATGATGGTATATGGTCAGATACTGCAGTCCTGGCTTTTGGGATCTACCAGCTTTTCTGGTTAGGCTCCAGTTTGGATCTACCACACCTGGTCCTGAATACGAGCATCAGATGTGTTGGATCTGAAGCCTCCAAGAATCAGGACTGGGCACCTCTGTAGCCCAGTTTCTGTAAACAAAGCTTGGTTGGATATTTTTGGGTGGGGAGTGACTCCTAACCTTCTCAGGTCTAGAACATCAAAGGACATGATATATTAAAGAATAAATATTTCTTGCTTTGATTTTACCTAGAAGGGTCGCATTGATGTATTGATAGGTCAGGAACACGGCCTCTGATGACAACTGAGGATATCAGCCTCTGATTGGTCGACATGTCAGGATAACAGCCTCTGATTGGTCAACAATTAGAAACACAGGCTCCAATTGGTCAACAAGTCAGGAACACTGGCTCCAATTGATAGACAAGTCAACAACAGAGCCTCTAAATGGTCAACAAGTCAAGTATACAGGCTCTGATTGGTCAACAAGTCAGGATAACAGCCTCGGATTGGTTGACAAATTAGCAACACAGCCTCTGATTGGTCAACAAGTCAAAAACACAGTCTCTCATTAGCCAACAGGTCAGGAACACAACCTCTATATGGCTGACAATTTAGAAACAAAGCCTTTGATTGGTCAGTAAGACAGGAACACAACTTTTAATTGATTAACAAGTCAGCAACTCAAACTTTGATTGGAACTCAAGCAGAAACACAGCATCTGATTGGTCGAGAAGTCAGGAACACAGTCTCTCATTGATCAACAAGTCAGAAACACAGCCTCTGGTTAGTCAACAAGTCAGGATAACAGCCTCTGATTGGTTGATCACGGCCTCTGATTGATCAACAAGTCAGGAACACAGCTTTTAATTGATTAACAAGTCAGCAACTTAACTTTTTATTGGTCAACAAATCAGATATACAGCATCTGATTGGTCAACAAATCAAATATACAGCATCTGACTGGTCAACAAGTAAGGAATACAACCTCCAATTGGTCGACAATTTAGCAACATTGCCTTTGATTGGTCATTAAGTCAGCAACACAGCTTTTAATTGATTAACAAGTCAGCAACTTAACTTTTGATTGGTCAACAAATCAGATATACAGCATCTGATTGGTCAACAAGTGGGTAACACAGTTGATGATTGGTCAATTGGTAAATCCCAGCTGTCAGTGGATGTCTAGCAGCCATGCTACCAACAGCAATAACTCTTTTCACCACAGATAACTAAAGATATAATTCAGTGTTGGATTATCATCATGTATTTATTTTATAAAGTACAATGTCTTTTGATGTTGCATATAATAAATGTGTGTTTCTAATAAAATGGCCCAAACATTCAGAGACAGCATCACAGTTATTATATATTTTATAACTATATATATTGTACTTTTCATCATTGTCCTAAATCTGATGAGCTGGGTTTAAACGAGCTCAGTGCGAGAGTTAAAGAGCTTACAGGCAGTTAAAGGCAGTCTGAGTCTGACTGAGATCCTCACACATCAGCTCACCATCACCGTTAGCGTGTCAGAGGGAAGCAGAGCAGAGAGGGCGATGGAGCAGCGCCGAACGTGTGAGCGATGATTCCTGTCAGACGGCTTTCCCCCAGACACCATCTACCACATACGCCCACCGCTGGCCTCCAGACACACACATACAATAACCTACACACAAACTACTAACAACACCAGCTCAGAAACACCACAGGAACCAATCAGAGCTGAAACGACTCCTCCAGAGACTCCAGTGAAGAACCTGCTTATTCATATAACTACATACAGAGGTACTAGATACAGAGAGAGAGAGAGAGAGAGAGAGAGAGAGAGAGAGAGAGAGATGGAGAGAGACAGAGAGAAAAAAAGAAAAGAAGGAGAGAGAGAGATACTGAGAGAGAGAGATACTGAGAGAGAGAGAGAGAGAGAGAGAGAGATACTGAGAGAGAGAGAGAGAGATGGAGAGAGATACTGACAGTCTGAGAGAGAGAGATGGAGAGAGATACTGAGTCCAAGAGATAGAGAGCAAAGAGAGAGAGAGAGATGGAGAGAAATACTGAGAGTCTGAGAGAGAGAGAGGAGAGAGAGAGAGAGAGAGAGAGAGAGAGAGAGAGAGAGAGAGAGAGAGAAAGAGAGAGATATACTGAGAGAGATACTGAGAGTCTGAGAGAGAAAGAGAGAGAGAGATGGAAAGAGAGAGACAGAGAGAAAAAGAGAGACAGAGAAAAGGAGGAGAGACTGGGAGAAAGAAGGAGAGAGATACTGAGAGAGAAAGAGAGAGAGATTGAGATAGAGAGCCTGAGAGAGAGATACTGAGAGAGAGATAGTGTGAGAGAGTGTGTGTGTGTGTGAGAGAGAGAGAGAGAGATAGTGTGTGAGAGAGAGAGACTGAGAGAGATAGTGTGTGAGAGAGAGAGAGACTGAGAGAGATAGTGTGAGAGAGAGAGAGACTGAGAGAGATAGTGGGTGAGAGAGTATAAATCTATTGTAACTCTAACAGAACTCTGACTGCTGTGTGTGTTTTTGAGTGAAACAGAAATATTCGGAGCTGCTGCTGAACATGGTGGAGCTGGAAAAGCAGCACAGCCTTGTTTTCTTTCTTCTCACCTCCTTTCTTCCTCCTGTAGAGCCGGGAGAGCTGGAGGAGCAACATTAAATCATTTACTGTACAGTAACAAACAGAGTATCTACTGTTAAACTACACCTCTAGCTACGTTTTACTGGACTGATCGTGTTTTAAGATTCCTCCTGCAGTTAAATGGTCTAAGAGTCACTAAGATTCAGTCACGTTCTCCTCATTCTTTATCTTTTTTATCTTCTTTATCTTCTTTATCTTCTTTATCTTCTTACCATTAACAGAAAACAAACTCCCAGAAAATGACTGCACTGAGTAAGAGGGTAAAGATCTGGTACAGGGCCACTGATTGGTCAACAAGCCAGTAACATGGTTTCTGATTGGTCAACAAGTCAGAAACACAGCCTTTAATAGGTCAACAAGTCAGAAACACAGCCTCTGATTGGTCAGCAAGTCAGAAACACAGCCTCTGATTGGTCAACAAGTCAGAAACACAGCCTTTAATAGGTCAACAAGTCAGAAACACAGCCTCTGGTTGGTCAACAAGTCAGAAACTTAGCCTCTGATTGGTCAACAAGTCAGAAACACAGCCTCTGGTTGGTCAACAAGTCAGAAACACAGCCTCTGATTGGTCAACAAGTCAGAAACTTAGCCTCTGATGAGTCAACATGCAGAAACACAGCCTCTGATTGGTCAACAAGTCAGAAACACAGCCTCTGGTTGGTCAACATGTCAGAAACACAGCCTCTGATTGGTCAACAAGTCAGAAACACAGCCTCTAATGAGTCAACATGTCAACTGATTAGTAAACAAGTTGGTAACATTGCCTCTTATTGGTTGACAAGTTAGGAACACAGCCTATGATTGGTTTGATAAAGAAGGTCCAAACACACACACCACCACCAAGCAAATTGCATAGCGCAGTCTCTTACGCTTACCCCCTCCCCATCTCAGTTTTGTGTATTACTGATACCGCCGCTCTGCCCTCCCTCTCCCGCGCTAGACGCTCTCTCGCTTCTCTCTCTCGCCTCCTTTTCTCTCTCGCTCTCGCTTCGCTCCCGGGTAGCTTTCTCGCGCTGCTCGTTCGTCCCTCGCTCCCCTCGCCCCTTCTCTTTCTCTCTCTCTCCCCTTTGATCTTTTCTCTCTCTCTTTCCTTCTTCTCTCCCGCTATGTTTGAGCGTTTTTGCTCTCTCGCGCCCTTATCTTTCTCTCTCTCTCTGCTCGCGTCTCTCTCTCGATTTTTCTCGTCCTTCGCTCCCGCTAGCTTTCGCTAGTTCTTTTTTGGTGGCGCTCTCTCTCGCCCTCTAGTTCTTCTCTCGCTCTCCCTTTATCTTGCCGCTCTTCGCTCTCTCTCCCTCTCTATTGTTCTCTTCTCTCGCTCCCTCTATCTTCTCGATCTCGCTTTCTCTTCTCTCTCCCCTCCGAGTGTCTGCTCTCTCCCCCTCCTCTCTCCCAACCTCGCCGCCTCGCCCCCGTCCCCCGATAACCCTCTTGGATGCGGTTAGGGTTGTTGAATCCACCGTTACATCATACCACCACGCCCCCGTCCTCGCGACCAACAACCAGCCTTTGTGTTCCCCGATCCGTCCTCGGCCGAAGCGCCGTCCTCAGAGTAAGCTGTCCAGACCCGTTTTTCAGGTGTTCAGTAGTTACACTAGCGCCTGCCGCTCGTGTGTACCTGTTTTTTAAACAAATCCACTCAACCGAGAATTCCCCCCCCAGCCTCAGCAAATCAGACCCCCAGGCCTGAGCCCCGGCAGGAGCAGCGTCCTCCTCCCCCCGTTCAGAGGCAATTCAGCAGACATAGTACACCTGATTCACAGAGTCTGGTCTGGATGTTCGGGGAGAAGAGCTGCACTGTGTGCTTTTATACTATTATTTTATTATTCATATTAATATTGAAAGCTTGCTCTAAAGCTGTATGTGTATAGTGATCCAGTGACTGGACCAGCTGAGACAGAGCTTCTGAAGGGATGAGGTGGATTTACTGGATTCTTTGTCTAATATTAAAAGTAGTTTGACAATCCAGTGTTTATTTATACATTATTATTATTATTATTATTATTATTATTATTATTATTATTATTATTATTATATTTTAGTATTTTTAACATACAGCGCACGGTAGTGTAGTGGTCAGTATGGTGGTAGTGGTTAGTACGGTGGTGTAGTGGTTAGTACAGTGGTCTAGTGGTTAGTACGGTGGTGTAGTGGTCAGTACGGTGGTGTAGTGGTTAGTATGGTGGTGTAGTGGTTAGTACGGTGGTGTAGTGGTTAGTATGGTGGTGTAGTGGTTAATACGATGGTGTAGTGGTTAGTATGGTGGTCTAGTGGTTAGTACGGTGGTGTAGTGGTCAGTACGGTGGTGTAGTGGTTAGTATGGTGGTGTAGTGGTTAGTACGGTGGTGTAGTGGTTAGTATGGTGGTGTAGTGGTTAATACGATGGTGTAGTGGTTAGTATGGTGATGTAGTGGTAAGTACGGTGGTGTAGTGGTTAGTACGGTGGTGTAGTGGTTAGTATGGTGGTGTAGTGGTTAGTATGGTGGTGTAGTGGTTAGTATGATGGTGTAGTGGTTAGTATGATGGTGTAGTGGTTAGTATGGTGGTGTAGTGGTTAGTACGGTGGTGTAGTGGTTAGTACGGTGGTGTAGTGGTTAGTATGGTGGTGTAGTGGTTAGTATGGTGGTGTAGTGGTTAGTACGGTGGTGTAGTGGTTAGTATGGTGGTGTAGTGGTTAATACGATGGTGTAGTGGTTAGTATGGTGATGTAGTGGTAAGTACGGTGGTGTAGTGGTTAGTACGGTGGTGTAGTGGTTAGTATGGTGGTGTAGTGGTTAGTATGGTGGTGTAGTGGTTAGTATGATGGTGTAGTGGTTAGTATGATGGTGTAGTGGTTAGTATGGTGGTGTAGTGGTTAGTACGGTGGTGTAGTGGTTAGTACGGTGGTGTAGTGGTTAGTATGGTGGTGTAGTGGTTATTATGGTAGTGTAGTGGTTAGTACGGTGGTGTAGTAGTTAGTATGGTGGTGTAGTGGTTAGTATGGTGGTGTAGTGGTTAATATGGTGGTGTAGTGGTTAGTACAGTGGTGTAGTGGTCAGTATGGTGGTGTAGTGGTTAGTATGGTGGTGTAGTGGTTAGTACGGTGGTGTAGTGGTTAGTACAGTGGTGTAGTGGTTAGTACGGTGGTGTAGTGGTTAGTATGGGGGTGTAGTAGTTAGTATGGTGGTGTAGTGGTTAGTATGGTGGTGTAGTGGTCAGTATGGTGGTGTAGTGGTCAGTACGGTGGTGTAGTGGTTAGTACGGTGGTGTAGTGGTTAGTACGGTGGTGTAGTGGTTAGTATGGTGGTGTAGTGGTTAGTATGGTGGTGTAGTGGTTAGTATGGTGGTGTAGTAGTTAGTATGGTGGTGTAGTATGTAGTACGGTGGTGTAGTGGTCAGTATGGTGGTGTAGTGGTCAGTATGGTGGTGTAGTGGTTAGTACGGTGGTGTAGTGGTTAGTATGGTGGTGTAGTGGTTAGTATGGTGGTGTATTGGTTAGTATGGTGGTGTAGTGGTCAGTATGGTGGTGTAGTGGTTAGTATGGTGGTGTAGTGGTCAGTATGGTGGTGTAGTGGTCAGCACTGTCTCCTCACAGTAAGATGATCTGGGTTGGATTCCCGGTCCGGGTGGTTCTGTGTGGAGTGTGTATGTTCTCTCTGTGTTTGAGTGGGTTCCTCCGGGTTCTCCGGTTTCCTCCCACAGTCCAAACACATGTATGTTAGGATCCTCACTCTAAACTGCCCGTAGGTGTGAGTGTGTGTGTTGGCCATGCAATGGACTACTTTGCCTTTGCCCGATGATGTTGGAATTGACTCCAGTGACCCCGACTAGCGGGATAAAGTAGAAGATAATGGATGGATAGATGTATTATTATACTATGCCTATTATATTAAACACAATGTATACAGTCTATACATTAAAAATATTTATATAAATAATATAACTATATTAGATAAATATTACTCCTTTTTATTGCATATTTGCACTGCAGACTGCATATATATATATATATATATATATATATATATATATATATATATATATATATATATATATATATATAGCAATGTGTCTTTTGTTATCTTTAATGTGTCTTTCTGTCTATCTGATATGCTTTTACTATCCATTTTCTTTCAATCCATATTTTCTGTAGGACTCACCAATAATGTAAATGTGGTCACCCTCTATCTACCTTGATTGATTAGCACATAGTCTGGTCTTTCCAGATGTTTCTACTGAAAAGCTATAATGAGAACATTCTAATTGTTTTGGAACAGAGAGCAGAAGAAGGTGGTCCAGGAAATCCATTACAAGGTTATTAAAATGAATTACTTACTAAAAAAGCCCAGTCCATTATATAAACCATTTAAAGCATTGACTCATAGCTTTTAGCAAAAGACTGCAGATGAAAACACAATGACTGTCTGACAATGTGCAGGTGTGAGAGAGGAAAACATGTTAAATAGCTGCACAATTGTGGTAATTTTGGTTACATTAGCAATTTAATGCCATTCCATGGGCAGGCGGGGGATCTAACAAGAGGAAAGACCTCAGGGTTGGTTCAGTGTGTCTAAACACATTTATAGCAAAGCAACATTACAAGCTTTATCCAAATATATCAATTATTAGTAATTTTGGTAATTACTGTCGCCCCTACTTCCTTTCTGATAGCAGTTTAAATGTGGTTGGACTAATTATCTCCCATATTATCCTCTAGCCTTTCTTCTCCAACAGCTGCTCATCTGACAGAGCAGCCCATTAACTGTAGTGATCGTGCAGAAGCCATAACACAGTCAAACCCAGCCACCATACATCTCTTGCTGTATATGGTTAGAAGAAGTTATATGAAGAAGTTAGGGCTGCATTTCAACACAGATATTTGGGGTCTGCTTGGGATCCAGGCTCAAAACAAGATGGCCTGGTCAAGATCCAGCCTAAAAAGTGAGAACTCAGTTAGGATCCAGGCTCAGACTGTGAGGGATCAGCCAGGATCCAGGCTCAGAATGCTAAGGACAGTATGGGACCCAGGCTCAAAAAATGTGGAATCGGTCTGGATTCAAGCTCAGAAAGTAAGTGATTGGTTGGGATCTGAGCTCAGAAAGTAAGGAATCAGTCAGGATCTAGGCTCAGAAAGTAAGTGACTGGTTGGGATCTGAGCTCAGAAAGTAAGGAATCAGTCAAGATCTAGACTCAGAAAGTAAGCGACTGGTTGGGATCTGAGCTCAGAAAGTAAGGAATCAGTCAGGATCTAGGCTCAGAAAGTAAGCGACTGGTTGGGATCTAAGCTCAGAAAATAAGGAATCAATCAGGATCCAGGCTCAGAATGTGAGGGATCTATTAGGCTCCAGGCTCCAAATGTATGGGCTAGGTCAAAAATTAGGCTCAAAAAGTGAGAGATCGGTCTGGGTCCAGGCTAAGAAAGAGAGGGATCAGATGGGATCCAGGCTCAGAAAACTAGGAATCAATCAGGATCCAGGTGATCACTTGGTATCTGAGCTCAGAAAGTAAGGAATAAAATCAGGACTAGTCACAATCCAGGCTAAGACAGGAAGGGATCAGATCAGATCCATGCTCGAAAATGAGGAATCAGTCAGGATCCAGTCTCAAAAGCCAAGTAATCTGTCGGGATGTAGGCTCAGAAAGTGAGGTATCCGTGATCTAGGCTTAAAATGTGAGGGCTAGGTCAGGAACCAGGTTCAGAAAATGAGGGATTGGACACAATGCAGGCTAAGAAAGGAAGAGATCAGATGGGATCCAGACTCAAAATGTGAGGGACAGTATGGGATCCAGGCTCAAAAAATGTGGAATCGGTCTGGATCCAAGCTCAGAAAGTAAGTGATTGGTTGGGATCTAATCTTAGAAAGTAAGGAATCGATCAGGATCCAGGCTCAGAATGTGATGGATCTATTAGGATCCAGGCTCAAAATGTATGGGCTAGGTCAAGAATCAGGCTCAAAAAGTGAGAGATCGGTCTGGGTCCAGGCTAAGAAAGAGAGGGATCAGATGGGATCCAGGCTCAGAAAACTAGGAATCTGTGAGGATCCAGGTTCAGAAAGTAAGTGATCACTTGAGATCTACATTCAGAAAGTAAGGGATCTAGGCACAAAATGTGAGGGATCTGTCACAATCCAGGCTAAGAAAGGAAGGGATCAGATGGGCTCCATGCTCGAAAATGAGGAATCCGTCAGGATCCAGTCTCAAAAGCCAAGTAATCTGTTGGGATGTAGGATCAGAAAGTGAGGGCTTGGTCATGAACCAGGTTCAGAAAGTAAGGGATTGGACACAATGCAGGCTAAGAAAAGAAGGGATCAGATGGGATCCAGGCTCAAAAATGAGGAATTGGTCAGGATCCAGTCTCAGAAGCCAAGTAATCTGTTATGATGTAGGCTCAGAAAGTGAGGTATCCATGATCTAGGCTCAAAATGTGAGGGCTATGTCAGGAACCAGGTTTAGAAAGTGAGGAATTGGTCAGGAGCCAGGCTCAAGTAACTAAGGGAGGCTCAGAAAGTGAGGGCTTGGTCAGGAACCAGGTTCAGAAAGTGAGGGATCAGTCAGGAGCCAGGCTCAAGTAATTAAGGGATCACATGAGATCCAGACTCAAAGAGTGTTGACCTAATCAAGATCCAGACTCAAAAAGTAAGCAATGACAACTCTGGGAGGAGTCAGGATCCTGGCTCAGAATTGAAGGCTTGGTCTGGATCCTTGCTCAGAAACTGGGGACTTGTCTAGGCTCCAAAAGTCTGGGCTCAGTGGGATTACTCAGAAACATCTTAAAAATAAGAAAGGCCCTGCTAGAACTTTTCACTGTGTCTACCACTCCTACAATAATCTACACCCATCAGGCTTTTCCCCAAGAACTCCACATCCAACCATTTAGGAACCTTTATGTTTAGACGGGGATGGATGATCTCAGCCTCTCGCATCTGCTAGCTCACTCCAAGTCTTGGCTCATAGATTGGCAGGGCTTGTAATCTGCACAGCAGCAAGCACTCTATGGCACAAACCCTTAGAGGATTGGAACCAGGAGGAAATAGATAGAGGTCCAAACCGAGCTGGAGCTAACGCTTGGAGTCGATGCTCCAGCAACCCTCCCAATCATCACATGCCAGGAGGTGTCAGATCAGCACCGTAGCTGTCAACAAACTCCTGCTTCTGATGAGCTCTATTCTGTGTCAGTCTTCTTCAGGACTGCAATTGTTTCCCGAAATAGTCGACTCAGCCCATCTTGTCAGCACAGGTTCCTTTGATCCATGTACGGGGATTATTCCTCCCAAGTCTTCGGTTGGACAAATTAGCCGAGCACAGCAGGAAGCAGCTGAGATGCAGACATCATGCCAGGATCTCTTCGCTGTCCAAAGAAAAACGAGTATCTCCAAATTAGAGACTTTACAGGAGAGAACAAAAACCTTCTTCACTTTCAATGTACCTTAATGGAACCAGAAAACGTTCAAAGAGATTTTGGAGCATTTCTATTGGTCCACTCCTCATGAGACCTTCACAGGATCTAAAGATCAGCTGTGGTGTTCAAATGAAAATGAAAGGAACTAAGGTGCAAGGTCTCTTAGATCAGAGCTTATTACAGATAATTAGTTCTTATCCAGTGGTACCTCTCCGCTGGTAGCCTGGGGGTCTCCACATGCTTGACAGTCTGATAACTTCAGCACCTGATTTCTCTGTTATTCATAAACGAGGGAGGAGAATAACAGCGTCGTATCACCAGCACACCTTTTAACTGTAACTGTAATATTTTTAAATCACTCCTGAACGTATGTCTGGAGAAGTTTAGATGTTTCGAGCTGGTAAGAGACCTGAAACTATTTTCTCCCTGCAACTCAAATTAAACTAAAATTTAGAGTAAAAGTCCAGAACAACCTTTAATGTTCCTAGTTTCACTTCTCTCTTTATATATATATATATATATATATATATATATATATATATATATATATATATCCATCCATCTCTCTCTCTCCACCTCCCTCTCTGTCTCTATCTCCTCTCTCTCTCTCTTCCTCTCTGTCTCTATCTGCTCTCTCTCTCTCTTCCTCTTTTCCTCTCCTATTCTCTTTCTTTCTCTCTCTCTCTTCTTCTTTTCCTCTCCTTTTCTCTTCCTTTCTCTCACTCTTCTTCTTTTCCTCTCCTATTCTCTTCCTTTCTCTCTCTCTTCTTCTTTTCCTCTCCTTTTCTCTTTCTTTCTCTCTCTCTTCTTTTTCTCGTTCTCTCTGTCTCTCTTCTTCTTTTCCTCTTCTTTCCTCTTTCTCTCTCTCGTCTTCTTTTCCTCTCCTTTTCTCTTTTTCTCTCCTTTTCTCTTCCTCTCTCTCTCGTCTTCTTTTCCTCTCCTTTTCTCTTCCTCTCACTCGTCTTCTTTTTCTCTCCTTTTGTCTTTCTCTCTCTCTTCTTCTTTTCCTCTCCTTTTCTCTTCCCCTCTCTCTTGTCTTCTTTTTTCTCTCCTTTTCTCTTCCCCTCTCACTCGTCTTCTTTTTCTCTCCTTTTGTCTTTCTCTCTCTTCTTCTTTTCCTCTCCTTTTCTCTTCCCCTCTCTCTTGTCTTTGTTTCCTCTCCTTTTCTCTTCCTCTCACTTGTCTTCTTTTTTCTCTCCTTTTCTCTTCCTCTTGCTCTCTTCCTCTCTCTCTTGTCCTCTCTGTCTCTCTCCTTCTCTGTCTTTTTCTCTCTTTTTCTTATTCTCTATCTCTCTCTGTCTCTTTCTCTCCCGCTTTCTCTGCATCACTCTCCTAATCGCTCTCTCAATCTTTCTTTCTTTCTTTCTTTCTTTCTTTCTTTCTTTTTTTTGCTATCTCCTTCCACCGCTCTATCCTTCATATTTATTGCTTTCTCTCTTTCCATTTCTTT
>CM038718.1:42080711-42113211 GCA_021613375.1 Megaleporinus macrocephalus
AATGTCCAGCAGAACCAGAGCAAGCATCTCACACGCCTTTCAACTCTCCACCTGCTTCTTACCAGTGACGAACCGTGACCCTTAAACCTCGGCCCTCTCACCCATGATCATCAGTTAAGCCCCGCCCACTCAGAGGGAAGATATGATTGGTCAGTTTTACTGTCATTTGAAATTGGTATGGCACTGAGATATAACTGCCTGGCCCCCTCTGTACATGAACAGCGGGACCACCAATCACCAACATTCTGCGGAGGCATCACAGTCCTTATAGGGGGAGACACAGACTCACAGGCTTCCACTTAACCCCTCACGCTCCAACACAGACTGAATAAACATGTTTAAATAATTTATTTATCTATATTTTTATAATTGTTCAGATGTTGATTGTCAAACTGTAAGTAGATAAAATAAAATGATATATGTATATATATATATATATATATATATATATATATATATATATATATATATATATATATATGTGTGTGTGTGTGTGTGTGTGTGTGTGTGTGTGTGTGTGTGTGTGTGTGTGTGTGTGTGTGTTAAAAGAATATTTTAGGCCCTCTGAGAGGGCGTAGAGGGCCATGACGGTCCTCCACTGCTTCTTACTCGTTAGCTTCTTGTTTGAGTTCCTTGTTCCTCCTTAAATGGTGCAGCATCTACATTCTGACTCCTTAGGAAGCAGAAAATGTGCACAGGAGGCGCCAGAGAGTTACTGCTGCACCATTTAAGGTGGAACGAGGAAATGCAAATAGGAAGCTGCGTTCATCCTCGTCGACTCCCTGAGGTCTCTCCACTGTTGAACCTCATCACTGATGTTCATGATCATGCCTTTGTTCTTCAGATCATCATACTGACAAGGTTGTAGAGTTCAGCACGTAGCCCCTCCCCTTCCCCCTGTGCTGTGTATGAGCAGGAACACCTCCTGTTACTGATTGGCTGGAAGAGTGTTGTGAAGCTCAACCCTAGACGCTCTGTCTATTTTCCCACGTCTAGATCCAGGACTGAAGAAAGAGAAAGAAGGATAACGAGAAAGACAACAAGAGAGAAGACGTGCATGAGAACTAGCAGAGAGGGAGAGAGAAAGGAAGACGTGACTGAAGGCAGAGAAAGAATTAGAAAATAGAGTGAGTGAGAGAGAGTGAGAGAGAGAATGGCTCTGAAAGAGATGAAGTGAGAGAGTTTCAGTAAAGATGGATGGGATTAGACGGAAAGAGAGAATGGGAGAGCGAGTGAATGAAAGAATTCCCTGATGGTCTCGTTGTGCCAGAACGTGTCTCGCTCGGTTCCTCCTAAACTGAAATGTGTGTAAATACGAGCGTGCTGGGCGCGTGCCATGGGCGGATTAGTCTGTTACCGTTTCCACAACAAACTCATTAAAAACTAAAACAAACTTCAGCTGCAGAGAGAGACGGACTAGAGCTTCCAGCTCGGCAGCCGAGACACCAAACCAAATTCTATTACCTTACAGAACCAAGAACGAATGAATAAATAAATAAATAAGTGGAGGATGATTATAGTGTTCTCTCTCTCTCTCTCTCTCTCTCTCTCTCTCTCTCTCTCTCTATATATATATATATATATATATATATATATATATATATATATATATATATATATATATATATATATATATATATATATATATCTCCACTCACTGTCCACTGTATCAGCTCCACTGACCATACAGGAGCACCACTTACAGACTGTAGTTCATCTGATTCTCTGTATACTTTATTACTCTGTTCTTTAATGATCCGGACCCCCACAGGTGGGCAGTCATGTTGGAAAAGGAAGGGATCGTCCCGAAACTGTCCCCACAAAGTTGGGAGCATGAAATTGTCCAAAATCTCTTCTGAAGCATTAAGAGTTCCTTTCACTGCCCACCTCCTGAAAAACAACCTCACAACATTATCCCTCCTCCACCAAACTTTACACTCAGCACAATACAGTCAGACCCAGACTTGTCCATCGGATTGCCAGATGGAGAAGCGTGATTGGTCACTCCAGAAAACACATCTCCACTACTCTAGAGTCCAGTACATCAGTACACCACTGCATCTGACGCTCTGCATTGTTCTTGGTGATGTAAGGCTTGGATGCAGCTGCTCGGCCATGGAGACCCATTCCATGAAGCTCTCTACGCTCTGTTCTTGAGCTGATCTGAAGACCACATGAAGTTTGGAGGTCTGTAGTGATTGACTCTGTAGAAAGTTGGTGAGCTCTGTGCACTATGCTCCTCAGCATCCGCTGACCAGCTCTGTCATTGTACGTGTTCTACCACTTGGTGTCTGAGTTGCTGTCGTTCTCAATCACTTCCACTTTGTTAGAACACCACTGACAGTCCACTGTGAAATATTTAGTAGTGAGGAAACTTCACCACTGGATTTGTTGTACAGGTGGCGTCCTATCACGGTACCACGCTGGAGTTCACTGAGCTCCTGAGAGAGACCCACTCTTTACTAATGTGTGTAGAAGCAGTCTGCATGACTAGGTACTTGGTTTTATACACCTGTGGCCATGGAAGTGATTGGAACACCTGAATTTAGTGATCTGGATGTGTGAGTGAACACTTCTGAGCACTTTTGGCTTCTGTCACAGTGAAGAGCCCCAGCAGTCCCTCACCCTCAGGTTAAAGTTTGAAGGACAAAGAGGTCAAAGTGTCATCTCAGGGCTGTAATTGTTACTATTATAGAAAATAACTTGTTTAAGTTGTTTAGGTTTGAGTTGAAATGAGCTCCAAATCCAGAAGCTGAAACATTAAAACTCTCATGTTTCTCATATTTTCTCTAATCTTAAAGAATGAACTCGCAGGTAGACACAAATTATTCAGCTGAGTCTCATTTTGGGGCATAATGTATTATCTGTGTAATGCTGATGAATATTCTGTGAGCTGTGAGCAATTTAATTTTCTATGTTTTCCTTGCAGGGAATTTTAAATATTCTAGCTGGAATTTGGAAAACTATCATGGCTGAATGTTTTGCAACAAAAAGCAAACAGCAAACCTCAGCACAAGGCTTTAAATCCCAAACTGACTGTGCTCATATTATGCACCCCAGGGCCGTACGGACAGCAGACTAGCGCTTGCGAAGATAAGTAGGTCTAGCAGGCAAAACTCAGATTTCTTGCTATTTGGAAAGTGCAGGGATTCGTAAATACAAACACAAAGCCACATGAACAGCATGTACAGTTATAGCATATACTTTAAAACAAAGTACAGAGTCAGTGGTGTAACTACAGGACATAATAAAATGCATGAATCAGTGGTGTAGCTACAGGACACTAGAAAGTGCATGAGTCAGTGGTGTAACTACAGCATGTCAGCAAAAGCATGAGTCAGTGGTGTAACTACAGCATGTCAGCAAAAGCATGAGTCAGTGGTGTAACTACAGCATGTCAGCAAAAGCATGAGTCAGTGGTATAACGACAGCATCATAGCAAAAGCATAAGTCAGTGGTGTAACGACAGGACATTAGAAAGTACATGAGTCAGTGGTGTAACTACAGCACATTAACAAGAGCGTGAGTCAGTGGTGTAACGACAGGACATTAGAAAGTGCATGCCTTAGTGGTGTAACTACAGCAGGTTAACAGGAGCATGAGTCAGTGATGTAACTACAGCAGATTAGCAAGAACACAAGTCAGTGGTGTAACTACAGCAGGTTAACAAGAGCATGTGTCAGTGGTGTATCTACAGCAGGTTAGCAAGAACATGAGTCAGTGGTGTAACTCCATGACATTGCAAAGCACATGAGTCAGGTGGTTAATCTACAGGACATTAGAAAGTGAATGAGTCAGTAGTGTAGCTACAGGATATAAGAAAGAACATGAGCCAGTGGTTTAACTACAGCAGGTTAGCAAGGGCATGAGCCAGTGGTGAATCTACATGACATTAGAAAGTGCACGAGTCAGTGGTGTAACTACAGGATTTTAGAAACTGCATGAGTAAGTAGTGTAATTACAGGACATTAGAAATCTCAAGAGTCAGTGGCGTGACTACAGGACATTAGAAAGTGCAGTGTCAGTAGTGTAACTATAGCATATTAATTAAATCACAAGTTAGTGCTGTAACTACAGGAAATCAGTGGTTGTTACGTAACAGACTCATTAATATTTACAACCCTATTTACATACAACAACAACCAGCAACCCGAAGAAATCCAGAAGAAATCCAGGAGAAACGTCACCACTTTTCATTCCTTCCCAACAAACAACCCAACTGTCAGAGCTCCATGTTCATCTTTAAACCAGCCTGAAGTTCCTCTTCTCCACATTCTTCATCTAATGTTCCACCTTAAACACTGCAGCTCGTACAGACGCCAGAATGGAACCACAGCACCGTTTAAGGTGGAACGGAGAATTCCCAAAACAAGAACATCTTTAACAGAATCCTGAACAACTTTAACTCTGCAGTCTGTACGTTTCACTCCGGACACTTTCTCCAACACTCGCACAACATGGAGCAGCTTCAGCTCAGCGTTCAACACTGAAGAGACTGAAGAGACGAGCAGCTCCACCTTTATTAGCACCACAACCTCCAACAGTGACTGGAAGTAGCAGCCATGCTGTGTGAGTGGATCACTGTGTGCTGGTTGAAGCAGATCATCTTAAACTGAAAGTTTCACAGAGACCTTTAATCTACTTTGTGTTTGATGTTCAGATGAAAGAGAGGAGTTAGTGTAGGTAACGTTAGATACTAGCAGCTCTGAGTAACTAGTATAGCTAAGTAATAGTATGAGGGCGGAGCTTATTCACACAGAGGCTCATTTTGTTTGGTCTATGCTGATTCTGTGTGATGATAACAGCATCTCACTGTGGACCAGCCAATCAGAGCAGAGCTCAGTGAATTATTCATGATCTCACCAAATAAGTGAAAACTGTGTTTAATTCTAGGAGCAGATCATAGAGAGTAAATGGGAAGACTGAATACAGTCATACCTTCTATGTGGAACATCAGAGAACTATATAGATGATGAATAAATGAGTTCTATGGTGCTGGAATATTCTGGAACAAACTAGCTCAGCATCAGTAAACACGCTGACAGCGCCGTAGCTACTGAGAAAGCTGCTGTTGTACTTCTGGCCAGCACAGTGAGTCCAGATCTCCGTATGTCTCTGGGAATGAAGTGTCTTTTAATAGCATCTGTGGTGTCAAGCACTTCAGTGTAATCCTGACAGCAGCCTGAGTCTGAGCCTGTGTCAGAGCAATCTCTCTACTCACACTAGGAAGGGGCTCCGCAGCCCCGGAGGTCCGGAGAGAGAGGAGCGCTACAGTAAACCCAGAGAAACTCTCCAGATTTACTATACGAGTCTGTCACCTCGTATTATTCCGTTTCCTGTCTGCACTCTCTCCCATTCTCTCTCTCTCTCCCATTCTCTCTCTCTCTCTCCCATTCTCTCTCTCTCTCTCTCCCATTCTCTCTCTCTCTCTCCCATTCTCTCTCTCTCTCTCTCCCATTCTCTCTCTCTCTCCCATTCTCTCTCTCTCTCTCCCATTCTCTCTCTCCCATTCTCTCTCTCTCTCTCTCCCATTCTCTCTCTCCCATTCTCTCTCTCTCTCTCTCCCATTCTCTCTCTCCCATTCTCTCTCTCTCTCTCTCCCATTCTCTCTCTCTCTCTCTCTCTCTCTCTCTCTCTCTCTCCCATTCTCTCTCTCCCATTCTCTCTCTCTCTCACATTCTCTCTCTTTCTCTCCCATTCTCTCTCTCTCTCTCTCTCTCTCTCTCTCTCTCTCTCTCTCTTCCATTCTCTCTCCCTCCCATTCTCTCTCTCTCTCTCTCTCCCTCCCATTTTCTCTCTCTCTCCCATTCTCTCTCTCTCTCTCTTTCTCTCTCTCTCTCTCCCATTCTCTCTCTCCCATTCTCTCTCTCTCTCCCATTCTCTCTCTCTCTCTCCCATTCTCTCTCTCTCTCCCATTCTCTCTCTCTCTTTGTTTCTTTCTTCATTATTTTTTATTATTTTTTTTAAGTCTTTTCTTTTTTGTACATGGGTTTAAAATGAAGGTCAGGCTATAAAATATTTATCACATACATATATATATATATGGTGGTGTAGTGGTTAGTACGGTGGTGTAGTGGTTAGTATGGTGGTGTAGTGGTTAGTATGGTGGTGTAGTGGTTAGTATGGTGGTGTAGTGGTTAGTAAGGTGGTGTAGTGGTTAGTAAGGTGGTGTAGTGGTTAGTATGGTGGTGTAGTGGTTAGTATGGTGGTGTAGTGGTTAGTAAGGTGGTGTAGTGGTTAGTATGGTGGTGTAGTGGTTAGTATGGTGGTGTAGTGGTTAGTATGGTGGTGTAGTGGTTAGTAAGGTGGTGTAGTGGTTAGTTCGGTGGTGTAGAGGTTAGTATGGTGGTGTAGTGGTTAGTACGGTGGTGTAGTGGTTAGTATGGTGGTGTAGTGGTTAGTATGGTGGTGTAGTGGTTAGTAAGGTGGTGTAGTAGTTAGTATGGTGGTGTAGTGGTTAGTACGGTGGTGTAGTGGTTAGTAAGGTGGTGTAGTGGTTAGTATGGTGGTGTAGTGGTTAGTATGGTGGTGTAGTGGTTAGTATGGTGGTGTAGTGGTTAGTAAGGTGGTGTAGTGGTTAGTTCGGTGGTGTAGTGGTTAGTAAGGTGGTGTAGTGGTTAGTATGGTGGTGTAGTGGTTAGTATGGTGGTGTAGTGGTTAGTAAGGTGGTGTAGTGGTTAGTATGGTGGTGTAGTGGTTAGTATGGTGGTGTAGTGGTTAGTATGGTGGTGTAGTGGTTAGTACGGTGGTGTAGTGGTTAGTATGGTGGTGTAGTGGTTAGTATGGTGGTGTAGTGGTTAGTATGGTGGTGTAGTGGTCAGTATGGTGGTGTAGTGGTTAGTATGGTGGTGTAGTGGTTAGTATAGTGGTGTAGTGGTCAGTACGGTGGTGTAGTGGTTAGTATGGTGGTGTAGTGGTTAGTATGGTGGTGTAGTAGTTAGTATGGTGGTGTAGTGGTTAGTATGGTGGTGTAGTGGTTAGTATGGTGGTGTAGTGGTTAGTATGGTGGTGTAGTGGTTAGTAAGGTGGTGTAGTAGTTAGTATGGTGGTGTAGTGGTTAGTACGGTGGTGTAGTGGTTAGTAAGGTGGTGTAGTGGTTAGTATGGTGGTGTAGTGGTTAGTATGGTGGTGTAGTGGTTAGTATGGTGGTGTAGTGGTTAGTAAGGTGGTGTAGTGGTTAGTTCGGTGGTGTAGTGGTTAGTAAGGTGGTGTAGTGGTTAGTATGGTGGTGTAGTGGTTAGTATGGTGGTGTAGTGGTTAGTAAGGTGGTGTAGTGGTTAGTATGGTGGTGTAGTGGTTAGTATGGTGGTGTAGTGGTTAGTATGGTGGTGTAGTGGTTAGTACGGTGGTGTAGTGGTTAGTATGGTGGTGTAGTGGTTAGTATGGTGGTGTAGTGGTTAGTATGGTGGTGTAGTGGTCAGTATGGTGGTGTAGTGGTTAGTATGGTGGTGTAGTGGTTAGTATAGTGGTGTAGTGGTCAGTACAGTGGTGTAGTGGTTAGTATGGTGGTGTAGTGGTTAGTATGGTGGTGTAGTAGTTAGTATGGTGGTGTAGTGGTTAGTATGGTGGTGTAGTAGTTAGTATGGTGGTGTAGTGGTTAGTATGGTGGTGTAGTGGTTAGTATGGTGGTGTAGTGGTTAGTACGGTGGTGTAGTGGTTAGTATGGTGGTGTAGTGGTTAGTATGGTGGTGTGGTGGTCAGTATGGTGGTGTAGTGGTTAGTATGGTGGTGTAGAGGTTAGTACGGTGGTGTAGTGGTTAGTATGGTGGTGTAGTGGTCAGTATGGTGGTGTAGTGGTCAGTATGGTGGTGTAGTGGTTAGTATGGTGGTGTAGTGGTTAGTACGGTGGTGTAGTAGTTAGTATGGTGGTGTAGTGGTTAGTATGGTGGTGTAGTGGTTAGTATGGTGGTGTAGTGGTCAGTACAGTGGTGTAGTGGTCAGTACTGTTGCCTCACAGCAAGACGATCCAGGTTGGATTCCCAGTCTGGGCCATGTTCTTACTTATATATATAAGAAATATATACGCATATATACAGGGTGAGTCAAAAGTCTCAGGACACCCTTTAACGAAAGGGGAAATGACGTATCTGAATACCCCAGCAAGTAATGGGTGAGGGGGCCTATCTTCCCAAACACGGCCGCTATCTTGAAAGTTGCCGTGTTGGATCAAGGGAAAGTTTTTCCAATGGGAAGGTGGTCCTGTAGATCAAAGAATACCAGAATTGTTGCAATCAGATGTGTAATGTGTCTTGTGGTTCAAATGTTATCAAAATACACAGCTGCAACAACAGCCACATTAAACACCATGTGCTCAGTGTGCTGTCCCTGGTACTGAACAAAGATCTGAAGATGCAGTTTAGCACCAGGGGCAGCATTTTTCCCCTTTCATTTCTGACCTTTGAATCACCCTGTATATATATATTTTTTTTTTTTTTTTTTTTTTTTTTTTTTTGTCGACTTTGACGCCAATACACTGTATATATTCCTTTACACTGTATAAAAATTTTATGATGAATGGACCAATAGAAGTGCTCCAAATTAGCTTGGGAAAAATTCTGGTTCCACTGACTTACATGGAAAGTAATATATGTTTTTGTTCTCTCCTGTAAAGTTGCAATTTTGAAGATACTTGTTTTTCATTGGACAGCCACGATATATAACCAGTAACATCCAGCCAACAGCATCCTGTGCCCACTAATAAATGACTAGAGAACACAAACTGTACAAAGAAAATGAGAATGTGTATTTATATACATATATACACACACTACCGCTCAAAAGTTTAGGATCACTTAAGATTTCATTTCTTGCAATTTTCATGCAATTCACTAACAATATTGTCCATTTCACAATGAATGTAAGTATATCAGATGATTTTAAAAGAATAAAAATGTTTATATTAAAGTCTATTTTTGTATAGAGTCTTATTTTACATATAGTTCTATTATCAGTAATTCTCAGTCCTCTGTCTAAATCTCCTGGTACGGCCACCAATCCAAGTTAAGGATGTTATTGGACTAATTGGTTGTTAGACACTTATGCTCAATTGTGATGCACAGCTGAAAAACATTCTACTAATAAGTGAGTATAAAAGGGAACAACATTCTAGGTTAGTTTAGTATCTGAAGATCAGCAGTTGATGTCTTGCTGACTGACTCACAATGACCAGAAAACAACTTTCTTTAGAGACCCGTCAGTCCATTGTTGTGTTAAGGAAGAAGATACTCCATTAAAACAAGAACATTTCACTGTGATCCCAGTTCTTGTACACCAGAAACGAAACTATCTATCTCTGCTGTGTGCAGATGTATATACAGTAGATCTCAGAATACATAAACATCTTACAGGCTGTGTGTATTAGTGTACATGGCATGTGTAGCGCTGCTGAATACACAAAGACCTACAAACAGAGTACAGCTATTGAAAATGACAAGCTGTGAGAAGAAGACTGGAAGCGGTCCTGGCATTGTTTTATTTACCCCCGGCTGAAGGTTACGCTCTGCGTACGGGAGAGAGGGGGAGTGAGATTGATTGAGGAGAGAGGTGGAGTGTTTTTACTGTGTCATATCCATTTCATCCCAACTCCGTGAACCATGTCTCCGCTTGTTTATGTTCTTTGTGTAACTTCGTTTCCAGGTGACACTGCAGTAACACAGCTCAGACCGTAGTGACCCTCCTGGAGCAGGTCACTGTTCAGACAGGACCGTCCCGCAGATCAGCCTAAGAGAGGTGATGCAAGCATTGCAAGCTGCTGTGACTGCTGTGTCTGATCCACTCATGCCAGCACAACACACACTAACTCACCACCACCATGTCAGTGTCACTGCTGTGTCTGAGAATATCCCACCTCCCTAATAGTACCTGCTCTGTGGTGGTCCTATGGGGGTCATCAGATGAACTACAGTCTGTTAGAATGGAGCTCAGTATGGAGCTCAGTATGGACCTCAGTATAGAGCTCAGTATAGATCTCAGTATAGAGCTCAGTATGGAGCTCAGTATAGTCGGTATGGAGCTCAGTATAGAGCTCAGTATAGTCAGTATGTAGCTCAGTATGTAGCTCAGTATAGAGCTCAGTATGGAGCTCAGTATGGAGCTCAGTATGGAGCTCAGTATGGAGCCCAGTATAGAGCTCAGTATGGAGCTCAGTATAGAGCTCAGTATGGAGCTCAGTATAGAGCTCAGTATAGAGCTCAGTATAGTCAGTATGGAGCTCAGTATGGAGCTCAGTATAGAGCTCAGTATGGAGCTCAGTATGGAGCTCAGTATGGAGCTCATTATAGAGCTCAGTATAGTCAGTATGGAGCTCAGTATAGAGCTCAGTATAGTCAGTATGGAGCTCAGTATAGAGATCAGTATAGTCAGTATAGAGCTCAGTATGGAGCTCAGTATGGAGCTCAGTATGGAGCTCAGTATAGAGCTCAGTATAGTCAGTATGGAGCTCAGTATAGAGCTCAGTATAGTCAGTATGGAGCTCAGTATAGAGCTCAGTATAGTCAGTATGGAGGTCAGTATGGAGGTCAGTATGGAGCTCAGTATGGAGCTCAGTATAGAGCTCAGTATGGAGCTCAGTATGGAGCTCAGTATAGAGCTCAGTATGGAGCTCAGTATAGAGCTCAGTATAGTCAGTATGGAGCTCAGTATAGAGCTCAGTATAGTCAGTATGTAGCTCAGTATAGAGCTCAGTATAGTCAGTATGGAGCTCAGTATAGAGCTCAGTATGGAGCTCAGTATGGAGCTCAGTATAGAGCTCAGTATGGAGCTCAGTATAGAGCTCAGTATAGTCAGTATGGAGCTCAGTATAGAGCTCAGTATAGTCAGTATGGAGCTCAGTATAGAGTTCAGTATGGAGCTCAGTATAGAGCTCAGTATGGAGCTCAGTATAGTCCTCAGTATGGAGCTCAGTATAGAGCTCAGTATAGTCCTCAGTATGGAGCTCAGTATAGAGCTCAGTATGGAGCTCAGTATAGAGCTCAGTATAGTCCTCAGTATGGAGCTCAGTATAGAGCTCAGTATGGAGCTCAGTATGGAGCTCAGTTTAAAGCTCAGTATAGTCAGTATGGAGCTCAGTATAGAGCTCAGTATGGAGCTCAGTATGGGGCTCAGTATAGAGCTCAGTATGGAGCTCAGTTTAGAGCTCAGTATAGTCCTCAGTATGGAGCTCAGTATAGAGCTCAGTATAGTCCGTATGGAGCTCAGTATAGAGCTCAGTATGGAGCTCAGTATAGAGCTCAGTATGGAGCTCAGTATGGAGCTCAGTTTAAAGCTCAGTATAGTCAGTATGGAGCTCAGTATAGAGCTCAGTATGGAGCTCAGTATAGGGCTCAGTATAGAGCTCAGTATGGAGCTCAGTTTAGAGCTCAGTATAGTCCTCAGTATGGAGCTCAGTATAGAGCTCAGTATGGAGCTCAGTATAGAGCTCAGTATAGAGCTCAGTATGGAGCTCAGTATGGAGCTCAGTATAGAGCTCAGTATGGAGCTCAGTTTAGAGCTCAGTATAGTCAGTATAGAGCTCAGTATGGAGCTCAGTTTAGAGCTCAGTATGGAGCTCAGTATACTCAGTATGGAGCTCAGTATAGAGTTCAGTATGGAGCTCAGTATAGAGCTCAGTATGGAGCTCAGTATGGAGCTCAGTATAGTCAGTATGGAGCTCAGTATGGAGTTCAGTATGGAGCTCAGTATAGAGTTCAGTATGGAGCTCAGTATAGAGCTCAGTATGGAGCTCAGTATGGAGCTCAGTATGGAGCTCAGTATAGAGCTCAGTATGGAGCTCAGTATAGAGCTCAGTATAGAGCTCAGTATGGAGCTCAGTATAGAGCTCAGTATGGAGCTCAGTATAGAGCTCAGTATGGAGCTCAGTATAGAGCTCAGTATGGAGCTCAGTATAGAGCTCAGTATAGAGCTCAGTATGGAGCTCAGTATGGAGCTCAGTATGGAGCTCAGTATGGAGCTCAGTATGGAGCTCAGTATAGAGCTCAGTATGGAGCTCAGTATAGAGCTCAGTATGGAGCTCAGTATGGAGCTCAGTATAGAGCTCAGTATGGAGCTCAGTATAGATCTCAGTATGGAGCTCAGTATAGAGCTCAGTATAGAGCTCAGTATAGAGCTCAGTATAGAGCTCAGTATGGAGCTCAGTATGGAGCTCAGTATAGAGCTCAGTATAGAGCTCAGTATGGAGCTCAGTATAGAGCTCAGTATAGAGCTCAGTATAGAGCTCAGTATGGAGCTCAGTATAGATCTCAGTATGGAGCTCAGTATAGAGCTCAGTATAGAGCTCAGTATGGAGCTCAGTATAGAGCTCAGTATAGAGCTCAGTATGGAGCTCAGTATAGAGCTCAGTATAGAGCTCAGTATGGAGCTCGATAATGCCGTCGACTGCTCTATTCACCGCTCAGACAGGACTGTGTGAAGAGGATTTTGGTTTTTACGTGTACCAGAGAGGTTAGGTCCGTGAGTGTGGATCGGCATATGCCAGGAAGGACTCCAGTGAATAAGTGCAACAGGTGATGTTCTGTGCGACGTGAAGTAGGCTGTCTAGATAGCAGCTGTGTAAGTAGCAGTGTTCTCTCCTCATCTCTCCTCATAAAACAGATTACTGAGACGTTCTAGTTAGAGAGAGACTGCGTCACGGCTTGTTCCCGTACACTGCAGCACACGACTGGTGGTTTATTTGGTTGCTAAGCTACCAGCCGGCATCCAAAACAATAGCCAGAGGCTTAAAAATCTGCTGGCTCGAGTATAAAACTGCTAAGTGGTGAAGGACTCGTTACAGAGTTGATGATAAAATACTGTTTTGTGTGATTATATGACCAGAAACACATTAAAACTCCAGAGAGAATCAAAATAACTCACATTTTAAAACCACTTCACTGCTCGTAGATTAGTCTGTGGTGCATCATGGGATTGTCTTAGCGGCTGAGGAAGAGTTCGATGCTTCTTAAAATCAGGTCTAAATAAGGTTTCTCAGTAGACAGCATGTTTAAGGTATGTAAGAATTGGGACAGTCTACATGTCGGAGCACATACTATGACTTAAAATGCTGCCTATGTAGGAGATCAGTAGGATTTGAGACACAACCCATGTCTCAGCTTACGTTATAACTTTTCTTTCTACTCTTGTCTTATAGGAACTGTAAGTGCAAGGGCCCCCCTTCCCTCCCAGACCAGTGGATCCTCCCCGCCCAGAGAAAAAGGGACCCCTGCAGGATCTCAGGTAAGTAGTTTTTCTATACATCAAACTTCCATTTATATTGTTAGCGCTTGAAAGTCTTCACAGCCCCTTAGGACCACCTTAAAGCTGGTGATGGCGTATGTAGGTCACCACATCACAGTCAAGAGGACGAGTGGCTCCTATTTTGTTTGATTGTACACGTGACGCTGAGTATCCGCTGTACACAGTTTGATGGAATGTCATCAGCGTGTCTAATTAACGGCGACGATGGTTCTTCGTTTGTTCGGTTCCTCCGAACACAAACCCCAGCAGCCTGCGAGCAGCACAGCGCAGGGAACGTAAGGGAACAATAGGCGGTAATTGGTCATCAGCGCTGCCTGCCAGCTCCTCGAGGAGGCGGACACTCCCAACTGAGTGACGCGCGGGACGTGACTGGACTCGGTTCTCGATAACCACAACCTTCAGCGCTCCATTTCCCTTCAGTGAATCCACGATACTTCTCCCTGTAACCTTGTTTCAGTCCTAACAGGCAGACAAGGGTAGGAGAACGAAGACATTCATCAAACTCCTACCCACATCGGCCCCCTCGCTGGGACAGCCAGCCCACCTAAATACTAGAGTACATGGAACCAAAGTTCTCCAGCAAACACCAGCAAACTCCAAGGTGAGCCATACCAGTGTGTGAATACTGAGAGTCTTCAGGATGTTCTCTCTCATTCACATGACTAGGAAGGTTCTAGATGGTAACGCACATTAATATAGCATCCTAGAGTGTACTTTCCCCTTAACACAGTTCTAGAATGCCACCCCCCATTCACAATGTTCTAGAACGCTTTTCCCATTCTTGATGTTCTGGATATCTTCTCCATCCACACTGTCCTAGAACCTTTTTCCTTAGTTCCCTATGTCCCCCAGTTCCTTGCTATTCCAGAATGTTTTCAGTTTTCATAGTGTTCTAGATATGCTCCCCAATTCACAGGTCTCTAGAATGTTCTCCCCATACACACTGTCCTAGAAGGTTCCCCCCATTTGCACTCATATAGATGTTCTAGATATTTTCCCTATTGACACTATAATAATAGTAGTACTTCTACTATGCACACTGTTCTAGAATGATCTCCCTATTATTACTGTTCTAAGACATTATCCTGCTCAACTGACACCTCTCTGGAACGTTCCCCAAATTCACACTGTTCTAAGGTGTTCTCCTCCTGTTCATACTCTTCTATGATGTTCATGTGCATGTAGAAGGTTCTACACTTTTCTTGCTATTTTTGAATGCCCTCGCCATTCTTACCGTTCTAGATACCTTCCTCTTTTACACTGTGGTATAATGTTCTCTCCTATTTACACTATTTTATAATGTTCTAGATATCCTCTCTGCCCACACTGTTCTAAAAGGTTCCCTCATTTGCACTGACAAAGACTGGTCTTGGTATTCCTGAATGTTGTTCACATTTCACTGTTCTAGATACCCTCCCCTTACATGTATAACGTTCACCAGTTCACACTGTTCTGAAATCCTCTCTGCATTCTTACTGTTCTAGGTATCGTAGAACAGTACTCTTCTAGATCTGCCCTACTTAATTCACAGTGCTCTCCAATGTTCTCACTTTCAATCCTGCCTAGTCTAGAACATTCTCCAACATTCAAACTGTTCTGATACCATCTTTGTTGTGTAAGTGTTCTAGGTACCCTCCTCATTCACACTGTGAATGTTATATTCACACTGTTTCAGAATGTTCTCCCCATTCTTCCTTGTTCTAGATTTGCTCTATCCACACTGTTCTGAAATGTTGCCCCCATTTGCAATGTTCTTGCTTTTCCTGAATGCTCTCCACATGTTTACTGTTCTAGATACCCTCCCCATTCTCACTGTTCTAAATCCTTCCTGCATTCTTACTTTTCTAGGTACCGTTCTAGATATGCTACACAGCCACACTCATACAAAATGCCCTCCTTTCTTTCTACTGTGGAACATCCTTGTTCTTATTGTTCTTGAAAGCTTCCCCATTCACACGGCTATAGAAGTCTTGCTGTCCTAGATCTGTCCTCCTCAATTCACAGTGCTCTTCAATGTTCTCCCCTTTAATCATGTCTGTCTAGAACGTTCTCCTACATTCACTCTGTTCTGAAACTGTCTTTGTTGTGTACATGCTTCTCGCTCTGAGGGTTATTCCAACTGCGTGTGTCAGTAATGATGATGCAAGAGCGAGAACGTTCAGCGGTTCTCACTTTCTCTCCAGCTTTCATCCTCTCCGAGCAGAGACTCTCGCTCTGCCTGTAATCTAAGCATAGACGTCTTTCCCCGGATCAGCTCCCGCTTCCCGCTTCTCTTAGTCTGATTAATTCAGCAGGAGCCTTCACGAGCGAGACACCTTCTCCTCCTCTGAAAACACTCTGCGCTGCAGAACCGCACCGGAGCACCTCGGCAGGTAAAGCACAGCGGAGAACCCGGCCCGAACACCAAGCCTGGGAAGCGGAGACCACTTCCTCATTTTAAATCCCAAAGGAAGCAAAGGAAGCAGAATTCTTTGTGAGAATTCAGCTGGCCTCCTGCTGGACCTCCTCCCTGGTGTCCTGGAATACATGAACGTCCAGAGCTTGACGGGCTGAAGCTGGACAGGCTAATGTTTGTAACCTATTAATGAAGCCTATCAATATACTCTTCTTCTTTTACTGGACTAGAGGTCTTCCTGGACCTGGGCCGCTTACTCAGCTGGCCTCCTGCTGGACCTCCTCCCTGGTGTCCTGGAATGCCTGGACGTCCAGAGCTTCACTGGCTGAAGCTGGACAGGCTAATGTTTGTAACCAATGAATGCAGTCTATCAATATACTTTTTTTTTTTTACTGGACTAGAAGTCTTCCTGGACCTTGGCTGCTTACTCAGCTGGCCTCCTGCTGGACCTCAATGGTGTCCTGGAATTCATGAACGTCCAGAGCTTGACTGGCTGAAGCTGGACAGTCTCATGTTTGTAACCTATTAATGAAGCCTATCAATCTACTCCTCTTCTTTTACTGGACTAGAGGTCTTCCTGGACCCGGGGCTGCTTACTCAGCAAGGTCAGTACATTAAGCTCCGCTCCACAGGTTCTCTCTCCAGCTTCCCGAGAACTCCAGTGCAGTGGGCTGCATGTGTGGAAGATCTCCACGTTTGACTTCTGTAAGACTCCCCCTCTCTGGGTGGCCCCTCCCCCTCTTTACTTCTGAAAGACTCCCCATCTCTGGGTGACCCCTCCCCCTCTTTACTTCTGAAAGACTCCCCATCTCTGGTTGACCCCTCCCCCTCTTTACTTCTGAAAGACTCCACCTCTCTGGGTGACCCCTCCCTCTCTTTACTTCTGAAAGACTCCACCTCTCTGGGTGACCCCTCCCCCTCTTTACCTTTGAAAGACTCCACCTTTCTGGGTGGCCCCTCCCCCTCTTTACCTTTGAAAGACTCCCCCTCTCTGAATGACCCCTCCCCCTCTTTACTTCTGAAAGACTCCACCTCTCTGAATGACCCCTCCCCCTCTTTACTTCTGAAAGACCCCTCCTCGCTGAGTGACACCTCCTTCTCTTTACTTCTGGAAGACCCCACCTCTCTACACCCAAAACACAATCATCTAATCAGAATTTTTTAAATTACATCTTCTCTGAAGGCCTAGAAGACCCTGAGGAGAGGACAGAGATGCCCTACACAACTTCATCTGACATCCACGCTTGATTCCGTATCCCATCAGCAAATCATCGCATCCGATCAGACATTCTCCACTCCGAGTCGAATCACATAAACATAGCACCAGGCCTGTTTCCAGCAATCACATGCAGCTAGTGTAGCAAATCCGATCTGACCAGGACAAGCAGGAAAACAAATCTGATTTGAAATACAGATCAAACACAGAACCATAGAAGAGTTCATAGCCTTTAGCTTGTATGTGATGGGAATGCATGAAGAAGAGGAAAGAGCTGCTTATGCTCTATATCCGATAGCCAGCTCATTCAGAACCTGTCTACAGGACATTCACAGGTCGTGCCTGATCTGATCAAAGCAGCCAAACATGAACTGACCTCTATTCTCACAACATATGGCTACTGTTCCTGTTTTCACAGCCACATGACTCTGTTCCCAGGAACAGGAGAGACGGTAGACGGTCCTTTCTGTCCTCTCTTATCACATCTCTGTCACATGTTCCCAAGGCTTGTCTTTCAGGATCGCATGCAAACATAATGGAGCCACTGAAGGCGACGGCCTACCGGAATGTTGAACATCCTTTTTGATGGAGAGGCGCAGGAGTGGCTATTAATCTACTTACCCCTGCAAATCACATAACATTTACAGAGGCATTAAGTAGAGGCTTTTATCCAGAGTGATGTACAAGAGTGCCCTGTGTTCGGTCAGGGTATGTATCCTAGTTAGTATAAATAGGTCAGAGTCTGAACTGCTCTTCAGCTCCAACACTGCCAGAGACAAGAGCCAGAGCTACTGCCTAAAGAGAAAAATACAGACTACCTAGTTATTCCTGACAATACCTGGCAACAACTCCTAGCTATACTTGGCAATACCTAGGAATACTAGGCAATACCTAATAACTCCTAGCAATACTTGGCAATACCCAGGAGTACCTGGCAATACCTAATAACTCCTAGCAATACTTGGCAATACCCAGGAGTACCTGGCAATACCTAATAACTCCTGGCAATACCTAGGAATACATGGCAATACCTAATAACTCCTAGCAATACTTGGCAATACCTAGGAATACCTGGCAATACCTAATAACTCCTGGCAATACCTAGGAATACCTGGCAATACCTAATAACTCCTGGCAATACCTAGGAATACCTGGCAATACCTAATAACTCCTGGCAATACCTAGGAATACTTGACAATACCTATGAATACTAGGCAATGCCTAATAACTTCTAGCAATACTTGTCAATACTTAGGAATACTTGGCAATACCTAGGAATACTAGGCAATACCTAATAACTCCTAGCAATTATTGGCAATACCTAGGAATACTTGGCAATACATAGGAATACCTGGCCATATCTAATAACTCCTAGCAATACTTGGCAATACCTAGGAATACTTGGCAATACCTAATAACTTCTAGCAATACTAGGCAGTACCTAGGAATACTTGGCAATACCTAGGAATAACTAGCAATACCTAGGAATACCTGGCAATACCTAGGAATACATGGCAATACCTAATAACTCCTAGCAATACTTGGCAATACCTAATAACTCATAGGAATACTTGGCAATACCTAATAACTCCTGGCAATACCTAGGAATACCTGGCAATACCTAATAACTCCTGGCAATACCTAGGAATACTTGACAATACCTAGGAATACTAGGCAATACCTAGGAATACCTGGCAATACCTAATAACTCCTGGCAATACCTAGGAATACCTGGCAATACCTAATAACTCCTGGCAATACCTAGGAATACTTGACAATACCTAGGAATACTAGGCAATACCTAGGAATACTAGGCAATACCTAATAACTTCTAGCAATACTAGGCAATACCTAGGAATACTTGGCAATACCTAGGAATACTTGGCAATACCTAATAACTCTTAGCAATTATTGTCAATACCTAGCAATACTTGTCAATACCTAGGAATACTTGCCAATACCTAATAACTCTTAGCAATTATTGTCAATACCTAGCAATACTTGTCAATACCTAGGAATACTTGGCAATACCTAGGAATACTTGGTAATACCTAATAACTCTTAGCAATTATTGTCAATACCTAGCAATACTTGTCAATACCTAATAACTCCTAGCAATTATTGTCAATACCTAGCAATACTTGTCAATACCTAGGAATACTTGGCAATACCTAGGAATACTTGGTAATACCTAATAACTCTTAGCAATTATTGTCAATACCTAGCAATACTTGTCAATACCTAGGAATACTTGGCAATACCTAGGAATATTAGGCAATACCTAATAACTCCTAGCAATTATTGTCAATACCTAGGAATACTTGGCAATACATAGGAATACCTGGCCATATCTAATAACTCCTAGCAATACTTGGCAATACCTAGGAATACTTGGCAATACCTAATAACTCCTAGCAATACTTGGCAATACCTAGGAACACTTGGCAATACCTAGGAACACTTGGCAATACATAGGAATACCTGGCCATACCTAATAACTCTTAGCAATACTAGGCAATACCTAGGAACACTTGGCAATACCTAATAACTCCTAGCAATACTTGGCAATACCTAGGAATACTTGGCAATACCTAATAACTCCTAGCAATACTTGGCAATACCTAGGAATACTTGGCAATACCTAATAACTCTTAGCAATACTAGGCAATACATAGGAATACCTGGCCATACCTAATAACTCCTAGCAATACTTGGCAATACCTAGGAATACTTGGCAATACCTAGGAATACTTGGCAATACCTAATAACTCCTAGCAATACTAGGCAATAGCTAGGAACACTTGTCAATACCTAGGAATACTTGGCAATACCTAATAACTCCTAGCAATACTTGGCAATACCTAGGAATACTTGGCAATACCTAGGAATACTTGGCAATACCTAATAACTCCTAGCAATACTTGGCAATACCTAGGAATACTTGTCAATACCTAGGAATACTTGGCAATACCTAATAACTCCTAGCAATACTAGGCAATAGCTAGGAATACTTGGCAATACCTAGGAATACTTGGCAATACCTAGTAGTACCTAGTAATTAGCATTACCTAGCATTAACTAGCATTACCAAGCAATTTCTAGTAATACATAGCAAAGACCCAGCAGCTACAATGGCCCAGTGGGCAGCCCAGTCGAGCCTGATCATTTACTGTAAAATAGCCAGAAGGAAACTCTTCCAGAATGCCCCCCAGCAAACCCCTCTACCCTCACATAATTTCTGTATTTCCAGTTAGCGTTTCATCCAGAAACAAGAGCCCTCCGTGAAACCCCCTCCAGCCAGGTCCCTGCAATTCCTATCGGAACCACTGGGTGGAAATACATACCGTTTCATTTTCCACAGACTGACTAAAGCAGCGGCCTCGCGAGAACAGTTTATAGCGTTCCCGGCGTGTGCAGATAGAAAACACATTGTACTGAATCTGCGGTGATGTTTTGTGTTTACTGACTGTTAAAAATGCAGTGTTGTGTTCAGGGTATAAGACAAGCGTGTGATTGGAGGAGAGCGTAGGGGGGCCGGGCGAGAGAGTGCAGGTGGTGTGTGTGTGTGAGAGAGAGAGAGAGAGAGAGAGAGAGAAGAGAAGGGAGAAAGGGGATTCTAGTGCGTGTGTGTGTTCGGTTCGCATGCTAGCTTTAGCCTGTTGTTATTTTGGCCAGTGGTTGGAATGGGTTAGTTTGAGATTGGAATGGGTTAGTCAGTGGTTGAAATGGGTTAGCCAATGGTGAAAGTATGTTAACCAGTGGTTGAAATGGGTTAGCCAATGGTGAAAGTATGTTAACCAGTGGTTGAAATGGGTTAGCCAATGGTGAAAGTTTGTTAACCAGTGGTTGAAATGGGTTAGCCAATGGTGAAAGTTTGTTAACCAGTGGTTGAAATGGGTTAGCCAATGGTGAAAGTATGTTAACCAGTGGTTGAAATGGGTTAGCCAATGGTGAAAGTATGTTAACCAGTGGTTGAAATGGGTTAGCCAATGGTGAAAGTTTGTTAACCAGTGGTTGAAATGGGTTAGCCAATGGTGAAAGTATGTTAACCAGTGGTTGAAATGGGTTAGCCTATGGTGAAAGTTTGTTAACCAGTGGTTGAAATGGGTTAGCCAATGGTGAAAGTATGTTAACCAGTGGTTGAAATGGGTTAGCCAATGGTGAAAGTATGTTAACCAGTGGTTGAAATGGGTTAGCCAATGGTGAAAGTTTGTTAACCAGTGGTTGAAATGGGTTAGCCAATGGTGAAAGTATGTTAACCAGTGGTTGAAATGGGTTAGCCAGTGGATAAAATGGGCTAATCAGTGAAGAAAATGGGTTAGTCAGTGGCTGGAATGGGCTAACCAGCCAGTGGTTGGAATAGCTTAGTCAGTGGATGGAATGGGTTAGCCAGTGGTTGGAATAGGTTAGTCTGAGATTTGAATGGGTTAGTCAGTGGTTGAAATGGGTTAGCCAATGGTGAAAGTATGTTAACCAGTGGTTGAAATGGGTTAGCCAGTGGATAAAATGGGCTAATCAGTGAAGAAAATGGGTTAGTCAGTGGCTGGAATGGGCTAACCAGCCAGTGGTTGGAATAGCTTAGTCAGTGGATGGAATGGGTTAGCCAGTGGTTGGAATAGGTTAGTCTGAGATTTGAATGGGTTAGTCAGTGGTTGAAATGGGTTAGCCAATGGTGAAAGTATGTTAACCAGTGGTTGAAATGGGTTAGCCAGTGGATAAAATGGGCTAATCAGTGAAGAAAATGGGTTAGTCAGTGGCTGGAATGGGCTAACCAGCCAGTGGTTGGAATAGCTTAGTCAGTGGTTGAAATGGGTTAGCCAATGGTGAAAGTATGTTAACCAGTGGTTGAAATGGGTTAGCCAATGGGGAAAGTATGTTAACCAGTGGTTGAAATGGGTTAGCCAATGGGGAAAGTGTGTTAACCAGTGGCTGAAATGGGTTAGCCAATGGTGAAAGTATGTTAACCAGTGGTTAAAATGGGTTAGCCAATGGTGAAAGTGTGTTAACCAGTGGCTGAAATGGGTTAGCCAATGGGGAAAGTATGTTAACCAGTGGTTGAAATGGGTTAGCCAATGGTGAAAGTGTGTTAACCAGTGGTTGAAATGGGTTAGCCAATGGTGAAAGTGTGTTACCCAGTGGTTAAAATGGGTTAGCCAATGGTGAAAGTATGTTAACCAGTGGTTGAAATGGGTTAGCCAATGGGGAAAGTATGTTAACCAGTGGTTGAAATGGGTTAGCCAATGGGGAAAGTATGTTAACCAGTGGTTGAAATGGGTTAGCCAGTGGTTGTTTTACTGGTAATAGCAACATCTCTGGGACATAATGCTTGCTAGTGAGACATTCTGAAGGCCACTGCACTTGAAATAAGCAGTGGAGATACAGTGCAGTGATATAATAAGAGTTATCATTACAATAACAGTCCTACACTGCAGACAATGAAGAACAGAAATTCTCTCTACATGAGCTGAAACTGTTCCTGAAGCAACTCATTTCGAAGGGAAAGAAGAAAGAGAACGAGAAAGAGCGAGACAGAGTGAGAGGAGAGTCACGCAGCAGTGAGGATAATTTCTGGAGATAGTGGGGGGTAAACGGAAATCCACTGGTGCTGGAACAGAAGCACTGATGCATCCAAACAAAAGCACAAGTGTGCAGCTCAGAGATAAGCAGCAATCAAAGGGCAGAAGGGGGAAGACTGAGTTGGCAGGTTTTCATGCTGCTGTTTATTCCTACCACTGTTTATTCACACACAGTGCTGTGCAGGCAGAGACCACCCTTCATCTTAAGTGGACAGTTCTGAAATCTCTAGTTTCTCAAGAAGAGGAGCCAGAACGTACCTGCACCTCCATTTAAGGTGGAAACAGGAGAACTGGTGAAGGAGAAGCTGAGCTGATGGTGCTGGTGGTCAGTAGGAATGAGTATTGTAGTGTGTGAGGGTGATCTGGGGGTGAACACTGGTGATAGATGTAAAAGCGTACGTTACGGTAAGTAAACAGTGTAACGTTAATGACGAGAGGGGCGGAGTCGAGTGTGTGGTGCTGGTTGATCCACAGGATGGTAAACGACAGACGTTGTGGAGCTCCTCGATATCGAGGTATCGAGGTCCACCAACCGCCAACACACTAGCTCAACACTTTAGTATGTGGTGGTTTGTTTTCTTGGTGGTTCTTAATCTGTTGCTTGATAGCAGCTCATCTTTCAGTTCAGCTCAAAGCTCTCTTCATCACATCAGCATCACCTCCAACATCTACTGAGATGTTCTGTTTGGATCTTCTCTCCTGATATCCTCTAAACTAGTGCAGACTCCTCACCTCCACTCTGTTCTCACTTTCTGCCTCCATCTGAACTTCTGTCATTGCTAATTTCTCTATGAAATGATATAATAGAGCTCTCATTTATATATATATATATATATATATATATATATATATATATATATATATATATATATATATATATATATATATATATATATATATATATATATATATATATATATATATATATATGATGAAATTCAGGGGTACATCTGTGATAATGAGGATCACTATCACATCATTTTAGGTCCACATGTACTTGTACCACTTACAATGCGTCAAGTATAAACCTAGCGCTGGGGCTGTTTGCACAGGCTGGGTTGGGTTTGCCAGCACAGATTGGAACTGTTGCTCAGTCTTATGAAGGCTGTACCTTCTTGTATGAGCACAGAGAAGCTACCAGCTTCTGGCCGCCATCTTGAAAGACATATTGGATGGAAAGGAGGTCATGTAGCAGATCAAAGAAGACCAGAATTGTCTCAGAAATCGATTGATGCAATCAGATTTGCAATATCTCTTGTGGTTCAAACGTAATCAACACAGAACAGTTGCAACAACAGCCACATTGAACAACATGTTCAGGGCGCTGTCCCTGGTGCTGAACTCCACCTTCAGATCTGTGTGGTTGCTGTTGCAACTCTCTGTGTTGATACCTTTACATTGGAAAAACTTGGCCTGGATCCAGTATGATGACGTTGGAGATAGCAGCCTTGTGAGCATATATGTGAACTTGCTGTATTATTTATTAGGACACTGCTGGAACTGTCCCCCTCTCCTTCTCCTTCTTCAGCCTTTTTTCTTCTCAGAACAAAAAAAAGCAGTCATCAAAGCAGTAAATCTCTGTCCCTGCAGGGGGCTCTCATAACAAAATAAACATATTAGTGTGCGGCTGACGCCCTGAGCACCAGCCCCGGGAGTTCAGAGTGCCAGGCTGCTAATTCCCCACTTCATAATCTCCTCACAGGCAGTCAGACTCGCATTCCCACCCTCAGTACACACACACATACACACACACATACATACATACACACACACACACACACAAACACACACACATGTTCACACACATTCATATACAGACACACACACAAACAAATATGCACAAAGAATCACACACATACACACACATATACACACACAGTCACACACATACATACACACACACACACACATACATACATATACATACATACACACACACACACACACACACACATGCTCACACACATTCACATACAGACACACACACAAACAAATATACACACAGAATCACACACACACACACACGCACACACACATATACATACACAATCAGACACACACACAAACAAACACACACACACAATCACACACATCATACACACACACACACACACACATACACACACACACACACACATTCACATACAGACACACACACAAACAAATATACACACAGAATCACACACACACACACACACACACATACAGACACACACACAAACAAATATACACACAGAATCACACACACACACACACACACACATACACACACACACACACACACACATGCTCACACACATTCACATACAGACACACACAAACAAATATACACACAGAATCACACACACACACACGCACACACACATATACATACACAATCAGACACACACACAAACACACACACACAATCACACACATCATACACACACACACACACACACACACATACACACATACATACATACACACACACATACACACACACACACACATTCACATACAGACACACACACAAACAAATATACACACAGAATCACACACACACACATGCACACACACATATACATACACAATCAGACACACACACAAACAAACACACACACACAATCACACACATCATACACACATGCACAAACATGCACACATAGACACACAAATATACATTTGCACACACACACACCCTCGGTACACACACTCTCACACATAAAGACACACACACACACATATGCACACATATACATTCCCAGCAAACACACACTCGGTACACACCCTCAGTACAAACCCCTTAGTACACACGTATACATTCTCATCACACATACACACACACATACGCGCACACACAATATCACACACACACAAGCATGCACACATATACACACACACATAAATATTTAAATGCTGAGGATCAGAAATATTGCACAAGCTGCTCTGATTTGCTTGAACTCCTAAATGTCAGTACTGAGCACGTCTCTAAACCAGAGAGACGTTCTGTAATTAACACTGATTTAACCTCCATGTTCCTGTCCTCCATCTCTCTTTCCCTGCATCCCATATAACCTGATTATTCATATTCTTACAAGTATTTATATATACATTAGCTTATATAATTCTTAAAATAATTATAAAATAATAATAATATACTGTAACCTGTATGTATGTTATTTAGTGGTATACTGAGAGTTCAGTACCAAGCTCCAAATCCTACACTGTTACGTAAAAGACTTATTTACACCCCAACATTTACACACCACCACAACACCAACCAGAACATTTACACACAACCACAACACCAACCAGAACATTTACACACAACCACAACAACAACCAGAACATTTACACACAACCACAACAACAACCAGAACATTTACACACAACCACAACAACAACCAGAACATTTACACACAACCACAACAACAACCAGAACATTTACACACAACCACAACACCAACCAGAACATTTACACACAACCACAACAACCAGCAACCAAAACATTTACACACAACCACAACACCAACCAGAACATTTACACACAACCACAACACCAACCAGCAACCAGAACATTTACACACAACCACAACACCAACCAGAACATTTACACACAACCACAACACCAACCAGCAACCAGAACATTTACAAACAACCACAACAACAACCAGAACATTTACACACAACCACAACACCAACCAGAACATTTACACACAACCACAACAACAACCAGCAACCAAAACATTTACACACAACCACAACAACCAGAACATTTACACACAACCACAACACCAACCAAAACATTTACACACAACCACAACAACCAGCAACCAGAACATTTACACACAACCACAACAACAACCAGCACATTTACACACAACCACAACAACCAGAACATTTACACACAACCACAACAACAACCAGAACATTTACACACAACCACAACACCAACCAGAACATTTACACACAACCACAACCAGCAACCTGAACATTTACACACAACCACAACAACAACCAGAACATTTACATACAACCACAACACCAACCAGCAACCAGAACATTTACACACAATCACACCAATAACCAGCAACCAGAACATTTACACACAACCACAACACCAACCAGCAACCAGAACATTTACACACAACCACAACACCAACCAGCAACCAGAACATTTACACACAACCACAACAACCAGCAACCAGAACATTTACACACAATCACAACACCAACCAGCAACCAGAACATTTACACACAACCACAACACCAACCAGCAACCAGAACATTTACACACAACCACAACACCAACCAGCAACCAGAACATTTACACACAACCACAACACCAACCAGCAACCAGAACATTTACACACAACCACAACACCAACCAGCAACCAGAACATTTACACACAACCACAACACCAACCAGAACATTTACACACAACCACAACACCAACCAGCAACCAGAACATTTACACACAACCACAACAACCAGAACATTTACCCACAACCACAACACCAACCAGCAACCAGAACATTTACACACAACCACAACACCAACCAGAAAATTTACACACAACCACAACACCAACCAGCAACCAGAACATTTACACACAACCACAACACCAACCAGAACATTTACCCACAACCACAACACCAACCAGCAACCAGAACATTTACACACAACCACAACAACAACCAGAACATTTACACACAACCACAACACCAACCAGCAACCAGAACATTTACACACAACCACAACACCAACCAGAAAATTTACACACAACCACAACACCAACCAGCAACCAGAACATTTACACACAACCACAACACCAACCAGAAAATTTACACACAACCACAACACCAACCAGCAACCAGAACATTTACACACAACCACAACACCAACCAGAACATTTACACACAACCACAACACCAACCAGCAACCAGAACATTTACACACAACCACATGAACCAGTACACCACCGTGCTGACCACTACATCACCGTACTAACCACTACACCACCGTACTAACCACTACACCACCATACTAACCAATACACCACCATACTAACCAATACACCACCATACTAACCACTACATCACCCTACTAACCACTACATCACCGTACTAACCACTACACCACCGTACTAACCACTACACCACCGTACTAACCACTACATCACCATACTAACCACTACACCACCGTACTAACCACTACACCACCGTACTAACCACTACATCACCATACTAACCACTACACCACCGTACTAACCACTACATCACCGTACTAACCACTACACCACCGTACTAACCACTACACCACCGTACTAACCACTAAACCACCATACTAACCACTACACCACCGTACTAACCACTACATCACCATACTAACCACTACACCACCATACTAACCACTACACCACCATACTAACCACTACACCACCATACTAACCACTAAACCACCTTACTAACCACTACACCACCATACTAACCACTACACCACCATACTGACCACTACACCACCGTACTAACCACTACACCACCGTACTAACCACTACACCACCATACTACCCACTACACCACCGTACTAACCACTACACCACCATACTACCCACTACACCACCATACTAACCACTACACCACCATACTAACCACTACACCACCGTACTAACCACTACACCACCTTACTAATCACTACACCACCGTACTAACCACTACACCACCGTACTAACCACTACACCACCGTACTAACCACTACACCACCATACTAACCACTACACCACCATACTAACCACTACACCACCATACTAACCACTACACCACCATACTGACCACTACACCACCATACTAACCACTAAACCACCATACTAACCACTACATATAGCTTTGTTTTAAACTGTCAGGTTGCACGGCAATCAAGTTGGATGCAACTTTCACCACGTAAATACAGTCTGAAATGTTTCATTTAAAAGATGGACTGCAGTGAAAAGACGTTACAGAACAGAAACATATTCCCACAAGACAGATGCTCTGAAGGCCCGTCTGGAATCTCAGCATGACTTTATCCTGATGGCCTTTAGCCCAACAGACTAATCGAATAAAACGAGTGGAGTCAGAAGAGCTTCACATGAAGTGGTCGCACCGCAATGATGGAGTGAGCGCGCGCATCGGCGGGAGATAACTGACCTCCAAGCAAGGACACAACACGGCCTGCATTAATGCTGACATTTCAAAACAAGCCGGGAACAAACAGCAGCCACGGCGGAGTAACGTCCGCACATACTGCCTCAGCGAAATGAAATTAGTGCCTCGGGAACAACTAAGCCCATTCATTAGTAGGTATATATATATTTTGACCTCGTAGGCATGGAGAGTTACTCCTGCTGGGCTTTTAAAATGCTTCGGTGCAATTTAGGTAATAACATTTCTCATCTTCTACTTATGGACCCTAACAGGGCCGGAGTGGCCCCCTTTTTCAGCCCAAATTAAACTGCTACTCTACTCTTTACCACTTGAGGGTGCTGTCCCACTTCTGACACCAGTGTGGTGTCGGTGTTGAAGGAGCTATGGGAGAAGCCACCATTGCTGCCACAAGAGGTCTGCCACTAAAGTCAATGGAGGAGGTCACTGTGATCCATGTACAGTGACCAACCCCCAACACAAGGCACTCACATCCCATATACAACACATTAACCAATCATCGCTGACCAAAAACAACATGTCTCTCCATTTTTGTCGATTTCTATTTTTCTAATTAATTTGAATGTAGTAGCTGCTCTTAAGATTGTTTGAAAATGTCATGATGAATGGACCAATAGAATTGCTCCAAAATCACTTTGAAAAAATTCTGATTCCATTGACTTACATTAAAAGCAAAACAGGTTATTGCCCTCTCCTGTAAAGATTTAAAAATAGTGAAAAAATCCAAACAAATGTTCCTTCAGAGAGGTGGAGGCAGAACCCACGGCACCGTATTGCATCTGATGCCTCCTCCTGAGAGATGGAACGAGTAGCAGACGCCACAGTATGCTTGCAATTAGTTATCGAATGTAAATCAAATGAATAGCAAAAGTGACAGTAAGGGTTAACATGGGCTAAGACCTCATCAGCGCTGACGCCGGCTCTGTAGACATTTGCTGGTATGGGGTTCGGCTTGCAGAGGCTGAGATAACAATCTGTTTATTTGCAGCTGTAATGAGTCGAGATGCGCTCTGGTTGCTGTGATGAATCAGTGCTGCTGTCTCTCAGCTGGACGTTCGATGGCTCAGCAGCGGGAGCGCGAGACGTGGATGACTCATTCTTTGAGGTAGTCCGAACTGAGCGTGTCTGTACAGCCATCAGACACGCTGGCACATGAACGCACATGAATTATCTGCATGCATATCTACACAACACACGGTCGCATGAAGCAGCAGGTTTTAACAGAGTGACTAGGATCTTCTGGAGCCCAACGGAAACTGCATAGCACATAATCCACCAAGATAAACGATCAAAAGGAGCTTAAACAGTCGCTATGCTGTTACTCATGTCTTCCTTAACCCCTGCATCTTCATAATTAACACTCCGCATATGAGCAGATGAGCTGCTGCGCTTCCACCATCATCTCCATTTGTGTGGAATCCAGTCATGCCAACATAGCTCAGTTTGATTTGAAGGCATCTGTTCAACCCAGAAATCCCAGTCTCTAGGTTGAAGTGTCCTTTTTATCGTTGCCTTGGTGCGAACAGGACTGTAAAGACAAGCTTCAAGCAAAAACTGTCTACTCAGGAAACCTCCCAATCCAGTCTAACGAGGGTCTACCAACTTGTTCTACCAGGCTCTCAGGATCAGACTCAGGCTCTAACGCATACTATTTGTAAGCACTTCCTCCCAGCACCAGCAGAGGTCTCAGTCTCCAGAATACTGGGTAGCTCTGGACAAGCACACACACATCCTGATGCACGCACTCCCAACACAATCATCACACACACCTGCCACCCATCACAGCTCACAGCAGTGGCTCGTTAGCACGGCTCATCCTACCTCTCTCTTCCTTAGGAGCCAGCGCCTAGCGGGCTTCCCCATTGTCCAGTAACAGCATCTCTCCACAGTGGGGCTCTCCCTGGTGGCCCCTAGGTTGCTGGACCTTCACCAACATCAGCCCTCCATCCTGTGAACTCCCCCACGGGTCTCCACGCACTTTTATAGGACTGCAGAACTGACGTTCTCTGAGCTCTCAAGCCCTGGTCTCAATCGTGTCTCTGACTGCATTGTCCTTTATAGGCCCACCTTCCTGCTCCTTCTGGCCCATGCACACCTGGTCAGTCGTAATTCTCTGGGTGGACAGTGGTTCTCGAATAGACATTCCCTAGATAACGTTGCATGGTCTCGTTCTCAGGCCTGGAGTGGCCTCCCATAAAACCCAAAATGACGGGGGTCTCAAGAGCCCTGACCTTCCCGCAAGCTCTGCAACATTCTTTGGGCCATTTGTCTCACATACACTTTTCACAAACGCTATAGTGTGTATAAAAATGGACAAGTTTTTAAAGCTTTTACCTTCAGACTCAGCTTAAGTTTAATAAACTGTAAATGCTGTTCGACCAGAGGAGGATGGGTCTCTGCTTGAGAGTCTGGTTCCTCCCAAGGTTTCTTCCTCCACTTCAGGGAGTTGTTCTTGCCACTCACAGTGGATCACTATATCAGAGTGCTTTGCAAGAGGCAGACCCTAAGAACACAGGAGCTCTAACAGAGTGTTTCACACAGAGAGTGAATAAGGATGTACAGAATGAGAGAAATGCTGTGGTTAACCCTTCGGGGTCTAAGGGCATTATCTCGATTTTTAAATATATACTTTAAAGACACATAGAGTGACCTAGAGAAAGTATGAGGAGATTATCTGGTCCTAGACCTGAAAAACTTGAAGTCCAATTTTAAAATTCTTCATATATCTTGTAAAAAAATGTGTTTTACTTATGTGGACAAACTTTGGTGCTTGAAATGGATTAACCAGAGCCTTAGCTTCACATCAATAGTTGAATGTATGAATAAAATAGTGTACAAATGTGAAATAAATTCTGTAAAAACGTTTATTGAGTAGAATGTTGCCACTCTACTTGATACAACAGCCAACAGCCATAAACTTGGACATAAACATGAAGAAATACTTTAGTAAATGTTTACTGTATCCATCAGTGGTCATAAACTGTATATTTGTAAGTGAGGCTTTAATAAAGGAAATTATATTTATACAGTAAACATTTCCTAATGTGCAGAAAATGAACTTTTAAATAGCAAAATAAGCATTTACTGTGGGACACGAATCAATTAGGTCATGACTGTTGTAACCTAACTAGCTACCTAGCTAGATGGCGCTCACAAATCAATTCCTCACATACAGAAACACCCTTTAGCCTGCTATCTAGCTCACGTCATAAAATAAGTTTTTATAAATACACTTAGCGATCTTCAAACGGATCCTTATTGTATTCATAGTCTTCCTCATCATATGAATCACAGCCTCAGGCTCTGATGCACCGCTATCTTCATCACTGCTGTTCAGTAGAGCTGCTGCAGCTTCAGCGGCTGTGAACTTTCTGCTCCCCGGTACGTCTCTCTCTGATAAATATTGATGGATTTGATGTGTGGGCGGGTCATTAGTGATTTTATGAAAGCCCCATTGGTCAGCTTCACACGAAACAGAGCATCCACCAGTCAGACAAGAGAGGCTGACTGGGTTGCTTTTTATTTATAGGCTCATAACTTCGGACGTGAGTGAGGTACAGACTCAGGATTGGGTGTAATGCAAGCACGGACTCTGTTGATTCAGGAAATGTTTAAACTGTATTTCTGTGCCATGTTATCGCAAAGATATTCATAGAATACCCAGGGGGTTAATCTAATATAGTAAGACCTAAACATACAATTATCAACACTGATAATCAACCTAATTGACACCTTTTAAAGTGAAGTGTCATCGGAGGGCCATGGACACCTTGCTGCTGAGCCTCACTACGCTGCTATCTCAACTACAGCATCCTCTCCAGGCCACCGGGAGGCAGAATCCCACTTCTGACACCAAGTTAATCATCTTGATAAAGAAGAGTGGGGAGGAAAACATCGCAC
>CM038718.1:42118211-42145711 GCA_021613375.1 Megaleporinus macrocephalus
GTGGATCTGCTCTGAGTGAGTACAGCCAGTTTGGAGGCTGTAAGTTGAACAAAACCATAATGTTTGTCTGTGCTCTACAATGAATGGGACTCAATGGGGATAAAAAGAGGGATGACAAAAGCCACACAGACGAGTACAGGTCAAACCAACACTGCAGTCGTGGTCGGGGGTCTGCCCTGAGTCAGTGTATGTGATAAGATGCCTGTGGGTCGAGCAGAGGTTTAGTAGATTGGCGTGAACTTTTCCATCTTATTCATTCTCTATGGAAAAAAAAATTGGGATATCAAAATATAAGTGCATGCAATCAAAAAGTTAAGTAGACAAGCCCAATCACATAATCAGACAATCAGACTAGACGATCTTTGCAATGCACAATCATAATAATAATATTAATGTCCCTGCTGTACAATTACTGTAAGACTTCTAATGATAATCCCAAAAACCCTTAAGTACGTACATAAACAGCAGGACCACCAATCGCCAACATTCTGCGGAGGCATCACAGTCCTTATAGGGGGAGACACAGACTCACAGGCTTCCACTTAACCCCTCACACTCCAACACAGATAGAATCGACACGCTTGAATAATTTATTAGTCTATATTTTTATAATTGTTTAGATGTTGATTGTCAAACTGTAAGCAGATAAAATTAAATGTTATATATATATATATATACACTCCCGCTCAAAAGTTTGGGATCACAGTGAAATGTTCTTGTTTTAATGGAGTATCTTCTTCCTTAACACAACAATGGACTGACAGGTCTCTAAAGAAAGTTGTTTCTTTCTGGTCATTGTGAGTCGGTCAGCAAGACATCAACTGCTGATCTTCAGATACTAAACTAACCTAGAATGTTGTTCCCTTTTATACTCACTTATTAGTAGAATGTTTTTCAGCTGTGATCACAATTGATCAAGAGTGTCCTAACAACCTATTAGTCCAATAACATCCTTAACTTGGATTGGTGGTCGTACCAGGAGATTTAGACAGAGTACTGAGAATTACTGATAATAGAACTATATGTAAAATAAGCCTCTATACAAAAATAGACTTTAATACAAACATTTTTATTCTTTAAAAATCATCTGATACACTTACATTCATTGAGAAATGGACAATATTTTTTGTGAATTGGATGAAAATTGCATGAGATAAAATTCTAAAGTGATCCTAAACTTGTCAGCTGTAGTATGTATATATATATATATATATATATATATATATATATATATATATATATATATGTGTGTGTGTGTGTGTGTGTGTGTGTGTGTAATAGCAGGTGTAAGCTTTTATAATTGTTCTTAAGTAGTTATACATACATGCCTAAGTCAGGTTCTATAACACATCATAATATCTGCTCATAAGAAGTTTATACAGGGTTAGTCAAAAGTCTGAGGACAGCCTTTTATTTCAGTAACAAAAGGGAAGAAAATGTTCAGTGTGCTGTACCTGGTGCTGGCAGATCTGAAGACCCAGTTCAGCACCAGGATCAGCACATGTTGTTCAGTGTGGTTGTTGTTGCAACTGTTCTGTGGTGATACCGTTTAAACCACAAGAGATTGCAAATCTGACATTAATCACTTTCTGAGACAATTCTGGTTCTTAGGACCACCTTCCCATTGGAAAAAACTTGCCCTTGATCCAATATGGCGGCTTTCAAGATGGCGGCCATGTTTGGGACATAGCCTAAAAGATAGACCCCCCCCACCCGTTACTTGCTGAGGTAGGCAGATGCATAATTTTCCCTTTCTTTTCTGACATAAAAGGGTGTCCTAAGACTTTTGACTTTCACCCTGTAGACAATAATGTTTAGTGCAGGTCATTACAGGCTTTAAGTGACATCAGCACCATCAAACACTCACCACTTGTAGTTAAACAGAATGGTTAATGATCAGGTTAATGGATCATTTCATATTAAACCTGGATCCAGTGATCTATTAGATGGATACTAAGACTGAGCATCGTATCGTCCCACCCACCGTTTAGTTTCTATGGTGTAAAATGTCCAGAAACACAAATACACAGCCTCCACTGGAGGATTAGTGCAGCTGCTGTGGAGCAAAGCGCCGGGTTCAGGCTGCAGCCTGCGCTGGCTCTGCTGGGACGTAAATAGAGTAGACTGACTCCAGATCAGCGTTTCAGGATCTCGCAACGCAACACCAGCTGGCTCTGTTCCAGCAGAGGAGCAAAGCGATGCATGAATTATTGAGCCGCTGCTCGCATCCTAAACAACTCCTGAGTGGAATGATCTGTTGCTGTTTCATTATTGAATTGCTCTGAACGTTCTGTAGATGAGAGCGGAGGAGAGCAGGAGCGGAGAGCAGGAGCAGAGAGAGCAGGAGCGGAGAGCAGGAGCGTAGAGAGCAGGAGCGGAGAGCAGGAGTGGAGAGCAGGAGCGGAGAGCAGGAGCGTAGAGAGCAGGAGCATAGAGAGCAGGAGCGTAGAGAGCAGGAGCGGACAGCAGGAGTGTAGAGAGCAGGAGTGGAGAGCAGGAGCGGAGAGAGCAGGAGCGTAGAGCAGGAGTGGAGAGCAGGAGCGGAGAGAGCAGGAGTGTAGAGAGCAGGAGCGTAGAGCAGGAGCGTAGAGCAGGAGTGGAGAGCAGGAGCGGAGAGAGCAGGAGCGGAGAGCAGGAGCGGAGAGCAGGAGCGTAGAGAGCAGGAGCATAGAGAGCAGGAGTGTAGAGAGCAGGAGCGGACAGCAGGAGCCTAGAGAGCAGGAGTGGAGAGCAGGAGCGGAGAGCAGGAGCGTAGAGAGCAGGAGCGGAGAGAGCAGGAGCGGAGAGCAGGAGTGTAGAGAGCAGGAGCGTAGAGCAGGAGTGTAGAGAGCAGGAGCATAGAGCAGGAGCGTAGAGCAGGAGTGTAGAGAGCAGGAGTGGAGAGCAGGAGCGGAGAGAGCAGGAGCGTAGAGCAGGAGTGGAGAGCAGGAGCGGAGAGAGCAGGAGTGTAGAGAGCAGGAGCGTAGAGCAGGAGCGTAGAGCAGGAGTGGAGAGCAGGAGCGTAGAGCAGGAGCGTAGAGCAGGAGTGGAGAGCAGGAGCGGAGAGAGCAGGAGCGGAGAGCAGGAGCGTAGAGAGCAGGAGCGTAGAGAGCAGGAGCGTAGAGCAGGAGCGGAGAGAGCAGGAGCGGAGAGCAGGAGCGTAGAGAGCAGGAGCGTAGAGAGCAGGAGCGGAGAGCAGGAGCGTAGAGAGCAGGAGCGGAGAGCAGGAGCGGAGAGCAGGAGCGGAGAGAGCAGGAGCGGAGAGCAGGAGCGTAGAGAGCAGGAGCGTAGAGAGCAGGAGTGTAGAGCAGGAGTGGAGAGCAGGAGTGGAGAGAGCAGGAGCGTAGAGAGCAGGAGCGGAGAGCAGGAGCGGAGAGCAGGAGCGGAGAGAGCAGGAGCGTAGAGAGCAGGAGCGGAGAGCAGGAGCGGAGAGAGCAGGAGCGGAGAGAGCAGGAGTGTAGAGAGCAGGAGCGGAGAGCAGGAGCGGAGAGCAGGAGCGTAGAGAGCAGGAGCGGAGAGCAGGAGCGGAGAGAGCAGGAGCGTAGAGAGCAGGAGCGGAGAGAGCAGGAGTGTAGAGAGCAGGAGCGGAGAGCAGGAGCGTAGAGAGCAGGAGCGTAGAGAGCAGGAGCGTAGAGAGCAGGAGCGGAGAGAGCAGGAGCGGAGAGAGCAGGAGCGTAGAGCAGGAGCGTAGAGAGCAGGAGCGGAGAGAGCAGGAGCGTAGAGAGCAGGAGCGTAGAGCAGGAGCGTAGAGAGCAGGAGCGGAGAGAGCAGGAGCGTAGAGAGCAGGAGCGTAGAGCAGGAGCGGAGAGAGCAGGAGCGGAGAGAGCAGGAGCGGAGAGAGCAGGAGCGTAGAGCAGGAGCGTAGAGAGCAGGAGCGGAGAGAGCAGGAGCGTAGAGAGCAGGAGCGGAGAGAGCAGGAGCGTAGAGAGCAGGAGCGTAGAGCAGGAGCGTAGAGAGCAGGAGCGGAGAGAGCAGGAGTGTAGAGAGCAGGAGCGTAGAGAGCAGGAGCGTAGAGCAGGAGCGTAGAGAGCAGGAGCGGAGAGAGCAGGAGTGTAGAGAGCAGGAGCGGAGAGAGCAGGAGCGGAGAGAGCAGGAGCGTAGAGAGCAGGAGCGTAGAGCAGGAGCGTAGAGAGCAGGAGCGGAGAGCAGGAGCGTAGAGAGCAGGAGCGTAGAGAGCAGGAGCGGAGAGAGCAGGAGCGTAGAGAGCAGGAGCGGAGAGAGCAGGAGCGGAGAGAGCAGGAGCGTAGAGCAGGAGCGTAGAGAGCAGGAGCGGAGAGAGCAGGAGCGTAGAGAGCAGGAGCGTAGAGCAGGAGCGTAGAGAGCAGGAGCGGAGAGAGCAGGAGTGTAGAGAGCAGGAGCGTAGAGCAGGAGCGTAGAGAGCAGGAGCGGAGAGAGCAGGAGCGGAGAGAGCAGGAGCGTAGAGAGCAGGAGTGTAGAGAGCAGGAGTGTAGAGAGCAGGAGTGTAGAGAGCAGGAGCATTTGTTATGGGGTTGAATGGAGCGGAGGAGCTCATGCAGCTGGTAATGGGCTCTAAAGTAAACGAGCAGCGAGGATTATGCAAATCACTGTTTCCCAATTTATAGAAACTCAAACGATCCTCACTCGTAGATCTCTGTAATAACTGTGTAGTTACACATCAACAACAACATTAACAACAACAACAATAACAACAACATCATCAACAACAACATCAACAGCAACAACAATAACAACAAAAACAACAACATCATCAACAACAACATCAACAACAACATCAACAACAACATCATCAACAACAACAAAAACAACAACATCATCAACAACAACAACATCAACAACAACATCAACAACAACAACAACATCAACAACAACATCAACAACAACAACAACATCAACAATAACAACATCAACAACAACATCAACAACAACATCAACAACAACATCATCAACAACAACATCAACAACAACATCATCAACAACAACAACATCAACAACAACAACAACATCAACAACAACAACAACATCAACAATAACAACAAAAACAACAACATCATCAACAACAACATCAACAACAACTTCAACAACAACATTATCATCAACAACAACTTCAACAACAACATCAACAACAACAACAACACTGCTGGTGATGTAACCAGGAGTCCTTGTACGAGTCTGAGTGGAATCTTGAGACTGTATGACTGTAATTCATAAAATATCAACAACTTTCAGCAACTGGAGAGAGAGAGAGAGAAAGAGAGAAAGAGAGAAAGAGAGAGTGAGAGAAAGAGAGAAAGAGAGAAAGAGAGAGTGAGAGAAAGAGAGAGTGAGAGAAAGAGAGAGTGAGAGAGAGAGAGAGAGAAGGAGAGAGAGAGAGAGAAAGACGGGTGAAAGGGAGAGAGAGAGAGAGAGAGAGAAAGAAAGAAAAAAAGAGAGAGTGAGAGAGAGAGAGAGAGAAAGAGAGAAAGAGAGAGTGAGAGAGAGAGAGAGAGAAAGAGAGAAAGAGAGAGTGAGAGAAAGAGAGAAAAAGAGAGAGAGTTAGAAAGAGAGAGAAAGAGAGTGAAAGAGAGAAAAAGAGTGAGAGAGATAGAGAGAGAGAGATAGAGAGATAGAGAGTGAGAGAGAGAGTGAGAGAGAGAGAGAGATAGAGAGATAGAGAGAGGAAGTCCTTCATTACTGCAGATACACAATTATGTAATTGTGGGTGATTGGTGTGCGGGGGTGGTGGGGGGCTGTAGGGGGTGTAGGGGGTGTAGGGGTGTAGGGGGTGTAGAGGGTGCAGTGTGTCACGGTGCTAATTTGCTGTGTAATCTTCTCTTGTGGTGCATGTCCCACTTATCTCCTTACATATCCCCCACGGGTGAGAGGAGCGGCCCCTGACTCACAGCCGAGGGTGGGCTGAGAATGAAGTCTGAATGACGGCATTAAAGAGATTGCATAAGTCCACCTCAATACAAGTGACCTAATCAGTATATCACACCTGAACATTCAAACAGACCATTACATCACACATTAGTGAGATCAGACACTGATGTTGGACGAGAAGGTCTGGCTCACAGTCTCCGCTCTAGTTCATCCTAAAGGTGTTCTATCAGGTTGAGGTCAGGACTCTGTGCAGGACAGTCAAGTTCTTCCACACCAAACTCGCTCCTCCATGTCTTTATGGAGCTGCTCTGTGCACTGGTGGGCAGTCATGTTGGAACAAGAAGGGGCCGTCCCCAAACTGTCCCCACAAACTCTTCTGAAGCATTAAGAGTTCCTTTCACTGGAACTAAGGGGCCGAGCCCAACTCCTGAAAAACAACCCCACACCATAATCCCCCCTCCACCAAACTTTACACTCGACACAATGCAGTCAGACAAGTATCGTTCTCCTGGCAACAGCCAAACCCAGACTCGTCCATCGGATTGCCAGATGGAGAAGCGTGGTTGGTCACTCCAGAAAACACGTCTCCACTACTCTAGAGTCCAGTGGCGGCATGCTTTACACCACTGCATCCCAAACTTTAGCTTAGGCTTGGATGCAGCTGCTTGGACATGGAAACCCATTCCACGAAGCTCTCTACGCTCTGTTCTTGAGCTGATCTGAAGGCCACACGAAGCTCTTTCACTAATGTGTGTAGAAGCAGTTTGCATGACTAGGTACTTGATTTTATACACAACAACCAGCACGAGACCAGGTGATTGGTAATTAGCACACTGGATGGCATGCTGGATCGTTTTCCTCAATAAGGCTGGTGTCTTCGTTTGCTACAGCAGAGTTGATCACTGCAGTCGCCTTGTTCTTTAGTTTGGTTCTCTTTTTCTATTTTAAGGACTTGTATGAAAATATGATGAAGTTTTAGGTCATATTTTTGCTGAAATGTAGAAAAACTGAAAGGGTTCACAAACATTTAAGCACCACTTTCTGAGCGATGGGTTGGAGAACATGTGGGCTGGAAGCTGAAGTCTACCAGGAAATGGAAAGTAGGCATATTATACTGGTTCTTACATCACAGCCCTACGCATTACACACTGAATTACAGAGAGAGAGAGGAGATAGGGATGGGAAAGGGAAGATGTAGGAAGAGGAGGAAAGAAGGAGAAAGTATATCAGTGATGAAAGAAGCTGAAAGGAATAAGATCTGAGAATGAGAAGCTGCTGTGAAGTAGCTACAGACAGAAACCTGAAGGTGTATTTAAAGCTGTAGTTACTGAAATCAGGTCTGCAGGATATCAGGCTGTTAATCCAGTGAACATTAATAAACAGATACTGTTACATTAGTTAAGTATTTAGAGAATCGTGTTAGATTTTAGGAAAACATCTTTCATTTTCTATCTGTCTTATCTTGTGGTCCAACCCCCGAAGATGGTCAAAAGTTGAGTCAGAAGCCCGGAGTCTGAGGTTCAAGTTGAGCCCTCAGTCTCTATGCTTCAAATCAGAGACGAGTCTTAACTTTCTAGGATGCAAGTCTGAATCAAGTCTTAAGGCTCTGAGGTGCAGGTCCGGGTCGCTTTTCGAATCTCTGAGGTTTCTGAGTCCTAATCAAGCCTTAAGACTCTAAGATGAGAGTCTGAATCAGGTCTGAACTTTGATGCTCTGAGTTGCGAGTCCTAGTTAAGTTTTCAGGCTCTCAGGTGTGAGTCTGAATCTTGATGGTCTGAGGTGCGAGTCCTAGTCAAGTTTCAAGGTTCTAAGGTGTGAGTCCTAGTCAAGTTTTCAGGCTCTGAGGTGTGAGTCCTAGTCAAGTTTCAAGACACTGAGGTTTGAGTCTGAATCTTGATGCTCTGAGGTGCAAATCCAAGTCAAGTCTTGAGTCGAGTCTCAAATCTCTGAATCAATTTTAAGTAATTGAGCTAAAAGCCAAGTTAAGTCTTAGTCTTGAGGTCTGAGGTGCGAGTCTGAGTCTTGAGATTGTGAGGTGCAGGTCTGAGTCTTGAGGCTCTGAGGAGTGAGTGCTAGTTGAGTTTCAAGCCTCTGAGTCAGGTTTTGAGACAATTAACTTAAAGCCAAGTATTTTGAGGCTCTAAGGTTAGAGCCCTCTTCAAATCTCTAAGTTGTAGGTCCAAGTGAATCGAGTCTCAAATCTGAGTTGACCATGAGTCTAAGCAGAATCAGGTCACCATGCGAATTGAGTGTGACTCAAGTCAGAGTCACTGACTCAAGTCCAACTTTGTTGACTGTCAAAATTGATACAGTCTATTATGATTTAATATATAGACGTGTGCAACGTATTTGCTTTATATACTGTATCAATCGCTATTTCACATTTAAAGTATCCCTGAATATCAAATGACTGCTCTTACAGGTTTATAGATGTAGTAACAAGGTCTTTATTTTACGGGGTATAAAAAAGATTTCTCGTAGCCCATAAAATGTGATAAAAACCTCCAGAGAAGCGAACAGAACTGAGGTTCTTTTTTCTTTACTAAGGTCTTGTAATTGAGTCCAAAGCACTGCCTTTAGGGCATCCATGACTAAACAGTGTTTTATACTGTGTAAGGGAGTCGTATCTAATAACAGACCCAGTCCGTTTATGCTTTATCTATTTGGTATAAATGTCCATATAAATGCGTTTATGTAAACAGACAGTGCCCTTTGGTTAAACTAGACCCTCATAAAAGAGAGGAATGAAGACTAACACGGCTGTGTATATAAAACACTCTAACACGCTTCACATCCTCTATAATCTAAACCAGAACTAACTTGCTCTTTACGTTTTCTGATATAATGACCGCCCTCCTGTCCTGCCGAATACCGATGGAAGATTGACCATCAGGGCCTCCTCCTCACCGGACACCAACCAGTTCTCCTCATTAGCACCAATGAGTCCTAGTCAAGTTTTCAGGCTCTGAGGTGTGAGTCCTAGTCAAGTTTCAAGGTTCGGAGGTGTGAGTCCTAGTCATGTTTCAAGGCTCTGAGCTGCGAGTCCCAGTCAAGTTTCCAGGCTCTGAGGTGTGAGTCTGAATCTTGATGCTCTGAGGTGCGAGTCCTAGTCAGGTTTCAAGACTCTGAGGTGCGAGTCCTAGTCAGGTTTCAAGGCTCTGAGGTGCGAGTCCTAGTCAGGTTTCAAGGCTCTGAGGTGTGAGTCCTAGTTAATTCAAGGCTCTGAGGTGCGAGTCCTAGTCAAATGTCAAGGCTCTGAGCTGCGAGTCTGAATTTTGATGCTCTGAGGTGCGAGTCCTAGTCAAGTTTCAAGGTGTGAGTTTGAATCTTGATGCTCTGAGGTGTGAGTCCTAGTCAGGTTTCACAGCTCTGAGGTGCGAGTGCTAGTCAAGTTTCAAGGTTCTGAGGTGCGAGTTCTAGTCAGGTTTCAAGGCTCTGAGGTGTGAGTCCAAGTCAATTCAAGGCTCTGAGGTGCGAGTCCTAGTCAAATTTCAAGGCTCTGAGGTGCGAGTCTGAATTTTGATGCTCTGAGGTGCGAGTCCTAGTCAAATTTCAAGGCTCTGAGGTGCGAGTCCTAGTCAAGTTTCAAGGCTTTGAAATGTTAGTCTGAATCTTGATGCTCTGAGGTGCGAGTCCTAGTCAAGTTTCAAGGCTTTGAAATGTTAGTCTGAATCTTGATGCTCTGAGGTGCGAGTCCTAGTCAAGTTTTAAGGCTCTGAAGTCAGAGTCTAAATCTTGATGCGGTGAGGTGCAGGCCATCAGGGGCTCCTCCTCACCAGACATTAACCACTTCTCCTCTTCATTAGCACCAACTGCTACACCCTCGACTGCATCACTGTGTCATCCAGATGTACCAGCATATGGTCGCTGTGCAACTTTACAGGAGAGACCAAAAACCTACTTTACTTTCAATGTAAGTCAATGGAACCAGATATTTTTTCCAAGCTATTTTGGAGCATTTCTATTGGTCCATTCATCATGAATTTTTAACATGATGTAAACAACCATTGTCATGTTGAAATGTTGTAGAAAGCCCATAATCTGCAAAAACAGAGATAAGTTTTTCATTGGACAGCGACGATATGATGGGAACGTTTTCACTTCATTCCCACTTTCCACAAAGACTCAGAGTCAGAGACTGCCTCAGTCAGAGACTGCCTCAGTCAGAAACTGCCTCTAGCTGTGCTGTTTCTAAAGCTTTTACCCTCCAGTCTTCCAACAGAGATTCTCTCAGCTTGTACTCTGAACTTGGCTCCATAAACTGTAGATACTGTTTGACCAGAGGAGGACGGGTCTCCCCTTGTGAGTCTTGGTTCCTCCCAAGGTTTCTTCCTCCAGTCTTGAGGGAGTTTTTTTTTTTGCTGCTGTCGCCTCTGGCTTGCTCACTGGAGGGTACATGTTGTGACTTCATGTTTTCATGTTTTCAAACTTCTGTAAAGCTGCTTTGTGAGAACATCGTTGTAAAAAGTGCTACACAAATAAACTTGACTCGACTATACGAGTCTAGGACGGCTACTGAAACCAACTGTAGTACTAAAAATAGATTATACTGTACAATACTGGTTAAATGTGACCTACTATGTACAGATATAGAGGGAATGTACTGTACATAATAAAACAGACTGTAGGGCTTTGACCTGTCCATGCACTGCAGACAAATGTCTCCTTTCATAGCAGCTGCTAGGCTGAACAAGCCTTTCAGAACATTGACTAACACTCATGAGACCGAATAACTCCAGCAGACAGACTAGCTATTGTGTGAAGGCCTAAATTACATTACAAACTTGAAATAACGTTGTCAGAGTTTAATAATTGTAAATCAGAGTTTACAATTATTAATTTAAAGACATCCTGTATTATGTACCGTCTCCTAGCCTTATCATTGGGAGATCATAAGTTTATGAGTTTGAACCCTGATGATGCCATGGCTGGGAATCTAGAAGAGTGTAACTGGCCGCTGTCTCTGACTGTGTAGGTCTGGATTCCCTCTTATCAATCTCTCAGCATGATGCAGGTCTGCTGTTAGGAACATCACCAGCTTTCCTGGATCTGATATACAGCAAGACTGAATCTGGTCTACCTATCAGACCTCACCCAGCCAACACACTCACACTCACACTCACATCTACGGTCAGTTTAGAGTGAGGATCCTAACATACATGTGTTTGGACTGTGGGAGGAAACCGGAGTACCCGGAGGAACCCACTCAAACACAGAGAGACCATACACACTCCACACAGAACCACCCGGACCGGGAATCCAACCCAGATCATCTTACTGTGAGGAGACAGTGCTGACCACTACACCACCATACTGACCACTACACCACCATACTAACCACTACACCACCATACTAACCACTACACCACCATACTAACCACTACACCACCATAGTAACCACTACACCACCGTACTAACCACTACACCACCTTACTAACCACTACACCACCATACTGACCACTACACCACCGTACTGACCACTACACCACCATACTGACCACTACACCACCATACTAACCACTACACCACCATACTGACCACTACACCACCGTACTAACCACTACACCACCGTACTAACCACTACACCACCATACTAACCACTACACCACCATACTAACCACTACACCACCATACTAACCACTACACCACCGTACTGACCACTACACCACCGTACTGACCACTACGCCACCATACTAACCACTACACCACCATACTAACCACTACACCACCATACTAACCACTACACCACCATACTAACCACTACACCACCGTACTAACCACTACACCACCATACTGACCACTACACCACCATACTGACAACTACACCACCGTACTAACCACTACACCACCATACTAACCACTACACCACCATACTGACCACTACACCACCGTACTGACCACTACACCACCATACTAACCACTACACCACCATACTAACCACTACACCACCGTACTAACCACTACACCACCATACTGACCACTACACCACCATACTAACCACTACACCACCATACTAACCACTACACCACCGTACTAACCACTACACCACCATACTAACCACTACACCACCGTACTAACCACTACACCACCATACTAACCACTACACCACCATACTAACCACTACACCACCGTACTAACCACTACACCACCGTACTAACCACTACACCACCGTACTAACCACTACACCACCATACTAACCACTACACCACCATACTGACCACTACACCACCGTACTAACCACTACACCACCATACTAACCACTACACCACTGTACTAACCACTACACCACCATACTAACCACTACACCACCATACTGACCACTACACCACCGTACTAACCACTACACCACCATACTAACCACTACACCACCGTACTAACCACTACACCACCGTACTAACCACTACACCACCATACTAACCACTACACCACCATACTAACCACTACACCACCATACTGACCACTACACCACCATACTAACCACTACACCACCATACTAACCACTACACCACCATACTAACCACTACACCACCGTACTAACCACTACACCACCATACTAACCACTACACCAGACTGTATGTCTTTAAGTTTTAAAAATATCTAATTCTTTACTCCCAGCAGGAAGGACAGAGGGAGACGCTGGACTACTGACTATTCTGGACAAGTGACAATAGCTTGAACATGAAACTCTGGCTGCTTCCAGCAGACTATAATACAGCTGGAACACAGCTGCCTCCTCAGCTCGGTTGTAGCCATGCCAACAGCATTTTTAGATAAAACGTTCTGTACTTTTTAACCCACACCTTAAGAAAAGCTAAAGAAACCCGGCACCTCTCCACACACAACATAGCATGAAATGAAGGGGCTACGTGCTGCCCACCACGGAGTATACATAAACGTTTCCCCTCCGATTCCTACACCAGTTTGTCTAGAATTGTCTGTGTTTCTCTGACAGGTGGAGAAGCAGTGGTACATATACTCCCAGCATGCCCTCCTACTCTTCACCAACACCCCCTCCACCTCCTCCTCCTCCTGCTGGCAGCAGCATTACAGCAACCCTGTGAATATTACATCTGCTTAAAAGGCTTTTGATGTTAATGCCTAGCCTAGCGCTTGCACCAGCTCTCCAAACCCTGCACCTCTGGCCTTCACCATTTTCATAAGCAAGTAGGACTTCCTCTAATCAATCGCCTCGGAGCTCCAGCCCAGGAATCAATATGAGGCCACTTTAGGCAGAGATAGCTTCGCTTTGAAGCCTACAAACACCATCCGAGCACAGGAAAAGTCAGAGGACATAAAAATGGGTGCTCTATAGAGAGGAAATCGATGTGGGGAAGTTTTAGAGACTCGGGCCGATCGACTCGGAAGTCAGTCGTCAGGGAACAGCAGGTCAGGATGTTGCCTCGATCGGAGAGCAACAGTTTGGAGATGAATTGATCCAGAAACGTTTTTTGAATAAGCTCCACCCCTCCATGGCTTTTTACTGCTACTCAGATGAAACAAATCAACAAGTTTCCAGGTTGCAGGGCCAGTGTGGACCTCCCTGGAGCCCCAAGCAAAGTTCTGCTGAAGGGTCTTGCTAGTTGGCCCATGAACCACACAGCTGCGGATGCCAGTGGTTTACAGTGCTCACCCTGCAACCCTTCTTCACCCCATTCACCCAGCTGGTCAGGACCCCCACAGGACCACCACAGAGCAGGTACCATTAGCGAGGCAGATCATTCTCAGCACCGCAGTGACACTGGCGTAGTGGTGGTGTGTTAGTGCATGTTGTGCTGGTGTGAGTGGATCAGAGTGTTGAAACCCCTCAGTGTCACTGCTGGACTGAGAATCGTCCACCAACCAAAACTATCCAGATAACAGTGTCCTGTGGGCGGCGTCCTGTGTCCACTGAAGCAGCAGCAGATGAGCTACTGTCTCTGACTTTACATCTACAAGGTGGACCAGCAAGTAGTAGGAGTGTCTAATAGAGTGGACAGTGAGTGGACACAGTGTTTAAATACTCCAGCAGCAGCACTGCTGTGTCTGATCCACTCACACCAGCACAACATACACTACTAACACACCACCGCCACATCAGTGTCACTGCAGTGCTGAGAATGACCCACCTCCCTAATAGTACCTGCTCTGTGGTGGTCCTGTACGTATATATGTAATTGGACAGTGATGATATATATGTATATATGAAACTGGACAGTGATGATATGTATGTATATATGAAACTGGACAGTGATGATATGTATGTATATATGTAATTGGACAGCGATTATATGCAAGCACATATATATAATTGAACAGTAATGATATGTATGTATATATGTAATTGAACAGTGATGTCATGTATGTATATATGTAGTTGGACAGTGACGATATGTATGTATATATGTAATTGGACAGTGACGATATGTATGTATATATGTAATTGGACAGCGATTATATGCAAGCACATATATATAATTGAACAGTAATGATATGTATGTATATATGTAATTGAACAGTGATGTCATGTATGTATATATGTAGTTGGACAGTGACGATATGTATGTATATATGTAATTGGACAGTGACGATATGTATGTATATATGTAATTGAATATGGATGATATTTTTGTATATATATAATGTACACATTTATATTCCATATATGTAATTGGACAGTAATGATATTTATGTATATATGTAATTGGACAGTGAAATTTGTATGTATATATGTAATTGGACAGTGATGATATGCATGTATATGTGTAATTGAACATGGATTATATTTATGTATATATATATAAAATATACACATTTATATTCCATATATGTGATTGGACAGTGAGATTTGTAAGTATATATGCTATTGGACAGTAAGATTTGTATGTATATATGTAATTGGACAATGATGATTTGTATGTATATATGTAATTGGACAGTGACAATATGTATGTATATATGTAATTGAATATGGATGATATTTATGTGTATATATATATATATATATATATATATATATATATATATATATATATATATATATATATATATATAATAATACACATTTATATTCCATATATGTAATTGGACAGTAAGATTTGTAAGTATATATGTAATTGGACAGAGATGATGTATATTTATTCCATAGGGAATAATTGTGACTATTAAATAACCCCTTATGTAATAATCAGTGTTGGGGGAAATGTGGTACAAAGTAATGCACTACAGTAATATGATTACGTTTACTATAACAAAGTAATGTAACGCATTTATCGTAACGTAACGTAATTATAGTTACCACCCTAATTCCATTTTTATATATAAATATTATTTTAAATGCCAAGAGTAAAAGAAGTCCTGAAGCTGTTTCCTGCGTAATTCGTGCACTGCAGTTTGGCAACAATGGCAGAGGAGGAGACTGAATGTTTTCACAAATGGAGATATTATCATTATTTAGAAAGATAAAAAGATAAAAACATTACAGTGACGTGTGAGTTACGTCCAAGCCGAAACACCTTTCAACACCTATTTTTGTGAATTCAGTTCTTATATGCCTGGAGTGAAATGCTGGCATGTTAGTTTTGTTTTGTTAAGAAAGTTTTATTGGACTTTATTTTTCTATTGCTAAAATACACGGACTTGTTCTGAGGAAATAAGTAACACCAAGTAAAGTGAAGTCCAGTCTATACACGTTAAGTACCACTGATACAATCTGTTTCATAAACTAATATATAATAAACTATTGGAAGATTCATTGATTTGTACATTCCAGATAGGTTTGTAGATTTGATTTCAATATATTTGAATGGGTTTCAGGATGTAACTTATAAAGTAATAAAGTAATGAGGTATTAGATATTTAGCTAATAAGAGTAATAAGTAATCAGTAATGGATTACTTTTTTTGAGTAAATACCCCGACACTGGTAATTATTCCAAAAGCAGAATAAAACATTGGGTTGTGGTTTAAAGGATAATTATAGGTTCGTTAATGTTCTAAGCCAGTCCTGATCCTAACCTCAGTAACCAAAAAACAGCTACAAAAAACAAATACACTCACATACGTGGACACACTGGACATGTTACCCCACTGTGGATCGTGTAGATGCTCCATCATGGTGAATAAGTGTGTATTTGTGTTGCTGCATCACATACATTCATATTCATTAGCTACAGTGAAACAACCATGAGCTGCTATTGATCATTCATCTTCTACAGCAACGCCCACCAGCATCAAGACCCTCTGACACACACATCCTCTTCACACATCATTTAAAGAGAGAAAACGCCAAAGGCCAGCACACACACACTCACTCGCTTAGAGGAGCCCATCAAGCTGGACCCTGTTTAGCAGAGGGATAACAAGAGCCTTTCATTCAAAAGCCTTCGTAAGAGTATGACTCCCATCAGCTGACCACACACACACTCACACACACTCACACACACACACACACACACACACACACACACACACACACACACCTACTCTACATTAGCCAAAGCACCCGCGCCTGCTGAGCATGATCACTGTCCTCCTGTAATGATTTACTCACACTTGGTGATCCGTGCCGTGTCCAAGCATGTATAAGCCCTGAAGTCCAGCTCGGTCCACTAGTGTGGTCACTCTCTGGACTGGTGAGGTACAGCTGGACTCGGGCTCAGTTCACATCTAGTGTGATCACTAACCGACCCGAGCTTGACACCAGAACCCATAACGGCACACCTGGCAGCAGAGGGTCACTCTGGTCTACTTCCGTTTAAGGTGGAACGAGAGAATTCCAACCAGAAGCTGGAGAACAGGAAGCTCAGCTCCAGCCTGGTGTGAGATCAGAGCTTATCAGAGGTTTGGAGAGTTCAGAGGTTGTGAGTGTGAAGAAGCAGAGCAGTGATACTCCGAGTGTTATCAGATTGGTGGTTAAATATTTAATGACTTTTAGTGAATCGTTTGATGATATGATGGAAATATTGGATAATTTATAGTGAATTGTTTGATGATGTCACAATAAAATGTTTGATTGACAGCGTAAATGTTTGATGATTTTATAGTGAAACTTTTGATGATTTTATAGTGAAACTTTTGATGATTTTATAGTGAAGCATTTGATGATTTGTAGTGAAATGTTTGATGATTTGTAGTGAAATGTTTGATGATTTTATAGGAAAATGTTTGATAATTTTGTAGTGAAACGTTTGATGATTTTATAGTGAAATGTTTGATGATTTTGTAGTGAAACACTATTTTATAGTGAAATGTTTGATGATTTTATAGTGAAACATTTGATGACTATATAGTTAAACACTTGATGATTTTATAGTGAAACGTTTGATGATTTTATAGTGAAACATTTGATGATTTTATAGTGAGACATTTGATGATTTGTAGTGAAATATTTGATGATTTTATAGTGAAACATTTGATGAGTTTGTAGTGAAATGTTTGATGATTTTATAGGAAAATGTTTGATGATTTTGTAGTGAAACGTTTGATGATTTTATAGTGAAATGTTTGATGATTTGTAGTGAAATGTTTAATGATTTTATAGTAAAACATTTGATGATTTGTAGTGAAAGGGTTTATGCTTTTGTAGTGAAATGTTTGATGATTTTGTGGTGAAATGTTTGATGATTTTGTGGTGAAATGTTTGATGATTTTATAGTGAAATGCTTGATATTATAGTGAAACATTTGCTGATATAATAAAACGTTTGATGATTTTATAGTGAAATGTTTGATGATTTGTAGTGAAACGTTTGATGATTTTGTAGTGAAATGTTTTATTGTTTTTTGTAGTGAAACATTTGATGATTGGTGATTTTGTAGTGAACTGTGATGATTTTTAGTGAAACGTTAATGAGTTTGTAGGGAAATGTTTGATTATTTTATAGTGAAACATTTGATGATTGGTGATTTTGTAGTGAACTGTAATGATTTTTAGTGAAACAATAATGAGTTTGTAGGGAAATGTTTGATTATTTTATAGTGAAACATTTGATGATTTTGTAGTGAAATGTTTGATGATTTTGTGGTGAAATGTTTGATGATTTTATAGTGAAACACTTGATATTATAGTGAAACGCTTGATGATTTTATAGTGAAACGCTTGATATTATAGTGAAAAATTTGCTGATATAATAAAACGTTTGATGATTTTATAGTGAAATGTTTGATGATTTGTAGTGAAACGTTTGATGATTTTGTAGTGAAATGTTTGTTTTTTGTAGTGAAACATTTGATGATTGGTGATTTTGTAGTGAACTGTGATAATTTGTAGTGAAACATTAATGAGTTTGTAGGGAAATGTTTGATTATTTTATAGTGAAACATTTGATGATTTTGTAGTGAAATGTTTGATGATTTTATAATGAAATGTTTGATGATTTTGTAGTGAAATGTTTGATGAGTTTGTAGTGAAACGTTTGATGAGTTTGTAGTAAAATGTTTGATGAGTTTGTAATGAAATATTTATCGATTGTATAATAGAACTACTTGATACATTATGATCGTGTAGTGGAATATTTTATAATTTCATAAAAAACGTAGAATATCTGATTAATAAGTGTGGTTGACATTTTCATAGTGGACTATTAAATTATTTTACCGTTATATCTTGATTATTTGACAGTGTAAATTCTTGATGAGTGTGTAGTGATCTATAATAATATTGGATTATTAAAGTATATTAGAATATTAAAGAATTCTGTAGTGGAATATTTGATGAATTGTTTGATATGACAGTGTAAATATTTGATGATGTAATAGTGTAAATGTTTGATGATTTTGTAGTGTACTGTTTGAAGATTTGAACGTAAGCTGATTGATATGATATGATATGATATGATATGATATGATATGATATGATATGATATGATATATGAGTGTGAATATCTGATGACGTGAAAGTGTGAATATCTGATGATGTGAAAGTGTGAATATCTGATAATGTGATAGTGGACATGTGAGGTGATTGGTGGTGGAGATGTAATCTACAATCTAATAAACTCTTTATTTACAAATAAAATTCACTTTAAATAAATAAAGAAAGAAGGAACTTCAGAGAACCAGAGAGCTCTACTCCACAGTGAAGCTGGACGTCCAACAGTGGACACACGACCCACAACGCCTATAAATAGTTACCACTCAGCCCGTTAAACCAGCCACGCTCAAACAGTAACAATATAAAGATACCAGAGCGGAGACGGACCCCTCAGTCCCCCCACACAGACACCTGCGCTCCAACAGAGATCCAGAGTGCCTACCTTACTCGGAGAACACACCGGAGCTCTCGGACGGCAGCCAGAGGAGCAGAACGAGTGCAGTCTTCATTTCACTGAACGAATAAAAGGAACGGAGAGGAGAAAAGGAGAGGAGCAGAGAACGACAGCAGGAGGGTTCATGGTGCTCATGCTCACATGTGCTGAGCAGACTGAGAGAGGGGAGGGAATACAGAGTGGATCACTCTCGCTCGCTCGCTCACTCTCTCACACTCTCTCTCTCTCCCCCCACATACAATCACCAAACTGCCTGATATCTTCTCTCTCTCTCTCTCTCTTTCTCTCTTTCACTCGCGCTGTCTCTCTACATACATCCACTGCACTGTATGATACCCTCTCTCCCCTCCTCCCTCTTCCAATCTCTTTTTTCACTATTACTTTTTTGCTTTTTCTGTCTCTCTTCCCTCTTTCTCTCTCTATTTCTCTTTCCTTCTCTGTCCTAGGGTGGGTATTGAGCCATTTCAGGGCAGATATGGGATGTATTTTGGAGGTGGTATTGGTGAGTACTGAATGTGGGTATTGGGGGTATTTTGGAGGTGGTATTGGTGAGTACTGAATGTGGGTATTGGGGGTATTTTGGAGGTGGTATTGGTGAGTACTGAATGTGGGTATTGGGGGTATTTTGGAGGTGGTATTGGTGAGTACTGAATGTGGGTATTGGGGGTATTTTGGAGGTGGTATTGGGGAGTACTGAATGTGGGTATTGGGGGTATTTTGGGGGTGGGTATTGGGGAGTACTGAATGTGGGTATTGGGGGGTATTTTTGGGGTGGATATTTTGGGGGTGGGTATTGGGGAGTACTGAATGTGAGTATTGGGGGTATTTTGGGGGTGGGTATTGGGGAGTACTGAATGTGGGTATTTTGGGGTGGGTATTACGCCATTTCAGAGCAGACATGGGGTGTATTTAGGGTGTGGTATTTTCGGCATAGGTATTGGGGGGTATTTTGGCAGAGGGTATTGGGCCATTTCGGGGCAGATATGGGATGTATTTTGGGGGCGGTACGGGGGTATTTTGGGTGGGTATTGAGCCATTTCAGAACAGACATGGGGTGTATTTAGGGTGTGGTATTTTCAGCATAGGTATTGGGGGTATTTTGGGGGTGGTATTGGGTCATTTCAGAGCAGATATGGGGTGTTATTTTGGGGCTGGTATTGGGTTGTGTTTTGGGGGTGTTATTTGGGTGGTATTTTGGCAGTGGGTATTGGGGTTATAAACACCATTAACACTAATCACATTGTGGAGGTATTGGGGTATTTTGGGGGTGTTATAAACACCATTAACACTAAACACATTGTGGAGGTATTGGGGGGTATTTTGGGGGTGTTATAAACACCATTAACACTAAACACATTGTGGAGGTATTGGGGGTGTTTTTTAACACAGTGGGTGGGTGATATGAGAAGGTGGTCTGAGGTTAATAACTGGGTGATATGAGAAGGTGGTCTGAGGTTAATAACACAGTGGGTGGGTGATATGAGAAGGTGGTCTGAGGTTAATAACACAGTGGGTGGGTGATATGAGAAGGTGCTCTGAGGTTAATAACACAGTGGGTGGGTGATATGAGAAGGTGGTCTGAGGTTAATAACACAGTGGGTGGGTGATATGAGAAGGTGGTCTGAGGTTACTTATGGAGATGTTTAATTACTCTGTACTCTCGGAAGGTGTAGACGGTTTAATGAAAAACTATAAAAGTACTGAAGCGTATCAGTACCTGCACAGTGGGAAGGTGGGCGTGTCCTCCTACACACAGACGGTGAGTTTATATTTCTGAAAGTCGGTTAAACCCAAGTCCAGCCAGCTGCCCGAGCCCCTCTGCGTGGGTGTTAGTTACAGTCCAGATAGCCTAGCGCGGTGGACACTGATCAGAGAACAGTTACTGAACTGATAGACTCACCAGCACCGACACGTCTGCTTCCTCAGAGCTTCATAAGCGAGACATTTCTCTGGATAAGGAAGCTCTGGTGCTGGTTCTCCTCCACAGAATGGTAGGAGCAGACATACGGAGGTTTGGGTGGATGTTTTAAATAGTGCTTCAGCCATAGACGCAGGTGGTCTTCTTTGGAAGGCGCCCCCCCAACACTCTGATCTTTATGTGCTGTGTTCGTAACTCTGTTCTTCAAGCCAAGTTCTCCTCTTCTTCCGATTACTTCAATAGCATAGATAGGAGAAGCAGCAGTAAACGTGGTTTAGAATCACTTAATACACAAAAGGAATGAAAGAATGTGTCCTTAACAAAACGTGTCACCTCAACCGCATGCCAAAGCAAACTTCAATCAAACGAACACCTTGACCAGCTGGCCCACCAATCCGGTGCACAAAGGCTAACCATGACATCAATAAATAGATGGATGGCAGATTATTGACTTTCAGCTGTCAGTGTGGAGGAGATGAAAATTCAATCAGACGTTTGGCCGTGAGGGTGAGGAACCAATCTCAAGCTGAGGAGCTGCTGGCTTTCATATCCATGTGATTAACCCAATAAGCGTGTGCTAAGCCTTTCCTAAGGAGAAGAGGGAGAACCTGAGGATGACAGTGCTTTTGGTGTGGATGGAATAAATAATGATTTCTCGGAAAGACTCTTTCTGTTTAACGCAGTTTTACAGGTTTCACAAAGTGTCAGTTTTGAGTTTGTTGTTAAATTTCTTCTACAACAGATTCACAAAGTGTTCCTGCTCACACAATTAAAGTTGGTCTAAAACAAACATTAGTTGGTATAGTGTAGTGGGTGTACAGTGGTTGGTATGGTGTAGTGGGTGTACAGTGGTTGGTATAGTGTAGTGGGTGTATAGTGGGTGTATAGTGGTTGGTATAGTGTAGTGGGTGTATAGTGGGTGTATAGTGGTTGGTATAGTGTAGTGGGTGTATAGTAGTTGGTATAGTGTAGTGGGTGTATAGTGGGTGTATAGTGGTTGGTATAGTGTAGTGGGTGTATAGTGGTTGGTATAGTGTAGTGGGTGTATAGTGGTTGGTATAGTGTAGTGGGTGTACAGTGGGTGTATAGTGGTTGGTATAGTGTAGTGGGTGTATAGTGGTTGGTATAGTGTAGTGGGTGTATAGTGGTTGGTATAGTGTAGTGGGTGTATAGTGGTTGGTATAGTGTAGTGAGTGTATAGTGGTTGGTATAGTGTAGCTGGTGTATAGTGGTTGGTATAGTGTAGTGTGTGTATAGTGGTTGGTATAGTGTAGTGAGTGTATAGTGGTTGGTATAGTGTAGCTGGTGTATAGTGGTTGGTATAGTGTAGTGTGTGTATAGTGGTTGGTATAGTGTAGTGTGTGTATAGTGGTTGGTATAGTGTAGTGAGTGTATAGTGGTTGGTATAGTGTAGCTGGTGTATAGTGGTTAGTATAGTGTAGTGGGTGTACAGTGGTTGGTATAGTGTAGTGGGTGTATAGTGGTTGGTATAGTGTAGTGGTTGCATAGTGGTTGGTATAGTGTAGTGGGTGTATAGTGGTTGGTATAGTGTAGTGGGTGTATAGTGGTCGGTATAGTGTAGTGGGTGTATAGTGGTCGGTATAGTGTAGTGGGTGTATAGTGGTCGGTATAGTGTAGCTGGTGTATAGTGGTTGGTATAGTGTAGTGGGTGTACAGTGGTTGGTATAGTGTAGTGGGTGTACAGTGGTTGGTATAGTGTAGTGGGTGTATAGTGGTCGGTATAGTGTAGTGGGTGTATAGTGGTCGGTATAGTGTAGTGGGTGTATAGTGGTCGGTATAGTGTAGTGGGTGTATAGTGGTCGGAATAGTGTAGTGGGTGTATAGTGGTCGGAATAGTGTAGTGGGTGTATAGTGGTCGGTATAGTGTAGTGGGTGTATAGTGGTTGGTATAGTGTAGTGGTTGCATAGTGGTTGGTATAGTGTAGTGGGTGTATAGTGGTTGGTATAGTGTAGTGGGTGTATAGTGGTCGGTATAGTGTAGTGGGTGTATAGTGGTCGGTATAGTGTAGTGGGTGTATAGTGGTCGGTATAGTGTAGCTGGTGTATAGTGGTTGGTATAGTGTAGTGGGTGTACAGTGGTCGGTATAGTGTAGTGGGTGTATAGTGGTCGGTATAGTGTAGTGGGTGTATAGTGGTCGGTATAGTGTAGTGGGTGTACAGTGGTCGGTATAGTGTAGTGGGTGTACAGTGGTCGGAATAGTGTAGTGGGTGTATAGTGGTTGGTATAGTGTAGTGGGTGTATAGTGGTCGGTATAGTGTAGTGGGTGTATAGTGGTCGGTATAGTGTAGTGGGTGTATAGTGGTCGGTATAATGTAGTGAGTGTATAGTGGTCAGTATAGTGTAGTGGGTGTATAGTGGTCGGTATAGTGTAGTGGGTGTATAGTGGTTGGTATTGAATAGTGTGGATATATTGGTATAGTGTAGTGGGTGTATAGTGGTTGGTATTGAATAGTGTGGATATATTGTTATAGTGTAGTGGGTGTATAGTGGTCAGTATAGTGTCGTGGGTGTATAGTGGTTGGTATATTGTAGTGGGTGTATAGTGGTCAGTATAGTGTAGTGGGTGTATAGTGGTTGGTATAGTGTAGTGGGTGTATAGTGGTTGGTATTGAATAGTATGGATATATTGGTATAGTGTAGTGGGTGTATAGTGGTCAGTATAGTGTAGTGGGTGTATAGTGGTTGGTATAGTGTAGTGGGTGTATAGTGGTTGGTATTGAATAGTGTGGATATATTGGTATAGTGTAGTGGGTGTATAGTGGTTGGTATTGAATAGTGTGGATATGTTGGTATAGTGCAGTGGGTGTATAGTGGTTGGTATTGAATAGTGTGGATATATTGGTATAGTGTAGTGGGTGTATATTGGTTGGTATTGAATAGTGGGGATATATTGGTATAGTGTAGTGGATGTATAGTGGTTGGTATAGCAAAGTGGGTGTATAGTGGTTGGTATAGTGTAGTGGGTGTATATTAGTTGGTATAGTGTTGTGGGTGTATATTGGTTGGTATTGAATAGTGGGGATCAGTGTAGTGGTTGGTACTATATAATGGGTGTCGGTATAGCAAAGTGGGTGTGTTGTGGTTGGGGGGGTGGTTAACAGACAGGTTTGGAATCTTTCTTTGAGTTATTAGTTTTGTTTATCTGATATAGTTGAGGGTTCTGCGGCAGGACACGAGCAGATGGCTGATATATTGGAGCTGATAAAAGATTTATTCACATTATAGAACAGCAAAGAGAACTTTGTCTGAAATATTACACCCCCTGCCCCCCATACACACTTTCACACACACACATACACACATACACACACACACACACACACACACACACACACACACACACTTACACTCACCACAGAGACCACAAGTCTGTAATTTATTGCTGTTTGTTTCTCATTTATTTATTCCTACAGTCAAACGCTCAGATGCACTGAGGAGGCACACATATCCATACGTCTCCTGCTAGAGGCATGCAAATTAACATAAGGACCCGTGTCATTGGATAAGAGCCATGGCGAAAAGCAGGGGGGAGGGTGTGGGGGGGTAAATCTTTACCAAAGAAAGAACCCGAAACAATTAAAAGACATTTTACACTCACCAGCAGAAGCTTGGCTCTTCCTCGTCAACCTCAGGCCAAACCTTTGCTAATATTATACATCTCCTGTTTACTCGCTCTGTGCTTACCATCTCCTCCTCCTTTTGAAATTCAAATGAAGTTCATGCAGAAGGTGCCTACATTTCTTCAGAGCTCGGTTCTCTGGACCACAAAGAGCTCCAGCTCACAGCGAAGCAGACCTGGCTGAGGAAGCGGAGGAAAACAAAGCTTGACCTTCAGTGGCTTCAGAACACAGTAGCACTGAATTCATTTCATTTTAATAATAATACAGTACTGTGTGAAAGTCTGAGGCCTCTGAGCTGATCAATAAGTGTATGTTCACCAGCAAGAACAGCAGATTTGATTAGAACAGATGTAAATAATCATACATACAATACAAAGTAACATGAATATGTTATTGTGAGAGAAGTAGATCAGATCTTGATCCAGTTTGAAGAACAAAGTTAGGTTCCAGATTTCTCCTGGACGCCCCAGACATTGTATGAATGTGTTCAGTTCCTTCAGCAACAAATCTTGATTTAGCTTAATGAAGTACTGAGCAGTCAAAGCAGGTATTAGATGAGAACTGATAATAATACTGGGTTGTTTAGGAGAAGCTTGTAAAGGGTTAAATAAACACACTGACGTATGGAAAAGCACTACTTACTCTATTAATACTGATTAATTTTTAAATAATAAAGTGTTTACTGAGTAAATAAAAGTTTCCTCTCTGGAAACAACAGCTATTTATAATAACATCCCCAAGTGTTCCTAAAGCTTTTGCACAGTACTGTATATCTGTCATTAGCGGTGGGAGGGGGGCTAATATTAGAGATATAATAAAAAATACAAAACTATATTTTCATTTGTGTATAATTACCTGTATAAATCATTTCGTTTTCTTAGCTTAGAATGAGGCTTCATATCTTGTCCTTTAACCGAAGCTGCCGCCGCCATGTTTCTACAGTAAGGTTAAGGTGTATATGTATAGGTGTATGTATATATGTTGTCACAAAGCAGCTTTACAGAAAAATCCAGGTCCAAACCCACTAATTAGCATTGCCAGAGGTGACAGTGGCAAGAACAAACTCCTGTTCCTGTTCCTGACTTGTGGACCAATCAGAGGCTGTGTTTTTGACTTGTGGACCAATCAGAGGCTGTGTTTCTGACTTGTCAGCCAACCAGAGGCTGTGTTCCTGATTTGTGGACCAATCAGAGGCTGGGTTCCTGACTTGTTCACCAACTGGAGGCTGTGTTCCTGACTTGCTCACCAATTGAAAGCTGTGTTCCTGTCTTGTTCGCCAACTGGAGGCTGTGTTTCTGACTTGTTCAACAATTCGAGGCTGTGTTCCTGTCTTCCTGTCTTGTGTTGCTAGCTTGTGTACCAATAAAAACTGTGTGCCTGACTTGTTGACCAACCCGAGGCTGTGGCCCTGATTTGTCAACCAACCAGAAGATGTGTTCCTGACTTGTTAACCAATCGGAGGCTGTGTTCCTGGCTGGCTCACCAATTGGAGGCTGTGTTCCTGGCATGTCGACCAATCGGAGGCTGTGTTCCTAGCATGTCGACCAACCAGAGGCTGTGTTCCTGGCTTGTTCACCAATTGGAGGCTGTGCTCCTAACTTGTCAACCAACTGGAGGCTGTGTTCCCGACTTGTTCACCAACTGGATGCTGTGTTCCTGACTTGTCAACCAACTGGATGCTGTGTTCCTGACTTGTTCACCATATGGAGGCTGACGTTCACCAATCCTGACATGTTCACCAATTGAAAGCTGTGTTCCTGTCTTGTTCACCAACTGGAGGCTGTGTTTCTGACTTGTTCAACAATTCGAGGCTGTGTTCCTGTCTTCCTGTCTTGTGTTGCTAGCTTGTGTACCAATAAAAACTGTGTGCCTGACTTGTTGACCAACCCGAGGCTGTGGTCCTGATTTGTCAACCAACCAGAAGATGTGTTCCTGACTTGTTAACCAATCGGAGGCTGTGTTCCTGGCTGGCTCACCAACTGGGTGCTGTGTTCCTGGCTTGTTGACCAACCAGAGGATGTTTTCCTAGCTCTGCTGAAACTCCATTAACCAAGGCAGGGAAAAGTTATATATTTTGTGCGTTCAATATGCAAAATCCATAAAAGCAAACTTAAATACAGCAAAAACAGAACAGTTAAGGTCATTCTCAGCACTTTGAGCGAGACAGATTACCATCTTTCACTGGATGAATAGCAACCATATATACATACTCTGTTCCAGTAAATCCTTAAATAATTAATCATATACATCAAAGTGAAAAAAGAAAACATATGAAAGTCACCAAAGAACTTTGTTCAGTGTTTACCGCTGCAGTGTACTCGGTTCCCCAGGAGAAATCAGTCTGTCCACAGGCAGGTGGCTGATTACATTCATTACCTTCAGAATACGTTCCTCAGTAGTGTACTTTTACCATGATCATCTGTACCACACGCCATCTGTTCCACATAACACAGAACCTTGAACCTCCAACGCAGCTCAGCGCTGGATCTGCACACCATCACTGAAAAAGTTCTAAGGCTCTGATGCACTTCATAAATCATGAAAAGTTCTCCAAGTACTTTATACATTCTTTAGCAAAGACAGTGGCTCTATTTAGAACCTCACACACACAAGAACCCCTTGTAGTGCTATATTAAAGCCGTTTCTATTAAGGGTCTATAAAGAACCATATACACCACATTCTCTATTCTGAAGAACCATTGCATCATATAAAGAATAATTTGTAGGCTGAGACTGATGGACATTAGGTTGTTTATAGTTCTGTACAGCATCAAAAGGGTTCTGTTATTGTCATGATGTCAAGCAACAACAGAACCCCTTTCAGTGCTACACTGAAATTGTTTTAATTAAGGGTCTATATAGAACCACATGCAACACA
>CM038718.1:42153211-42215711 GCA_021613375.1 Megaleporinus macrocephalus
CAGTATAGTGTAGTGGGTTTATAGTGGTTGGTATAGTGTAGTGGGTGTATAGTGGTCGGTATAGTGTAGTGGGTGTATAGTGGTTGGTATAGTGTAGTGGGTGCATCGTGGTCGGTATAGTGTGGCAGGTGTATAGTAGTTGGTATAGTGTAGTGGGTGTATAGTTGTTGGTATAGGGTAGTGGGTGTATGGTGGTTGGTATAGGGTAGTGGGTGTATAGTTGTCGGTATAGTGTGGCAGGTGTATAGTGGTTGGTATAATGTGGCGGGTGTATAGTGGTTGGTATAGTGTGACAGGTGTATGGTGGTCCATATAGTGTAGCGAGTGTATATTTGTCAACTATAAAGTGTGGCGGGGGTATTCTGGTTGGTACTATGTAGAGGGTGTATAGGGGTTGGTGTAGTGGGTGTATAGTGTAGTAGGTTTATAGGGGTTGGTACAGTGTAGTGGGTGTATAGTGGTTGGTGTAGTGTAGTGGGTGAATAGTGATTGGTACTGTTTAGCGGGTGTATAGTAGTTGTATAGTGTAGTGGGCGTATAGTGGTTGGTAGAGTGTAGTGGATGTATAATGGTTGGTATTGTGTAGTGGGTGGTTTGGTGTAGTGGATGTGTAGTGTTTGGTATTGTGAACTGGGTGGTTGGGTTAGTGTAGTGGTGTATAGTGGGTGTATAGAGGTTGGTAGAGTGTAGTGGATGTATAGTGTTTGGTATTGTGTAGTGGGTGGTTGGGTTAGTGTAGTGATGTATAGTGGTTTGTATAGTGTAGTGGGTATATAGAGGTTGGTAGAGTGTAGTGGATGTATAGTGTTTGGTATTGTGTAGTAGGTGGTACAGTGTAGTGGGTGTATAGTGGTTGGTATAGTGTAGTGGATGTATAGTGGTCAGTATAGTGTAGTGGATGTATAGTGGTTGATGTACTGTAGAGGGTGTATAGTGGTTGGTACAGTGTAGTGGGTGAATAGGGGTTGGTGTAGTGGGTGTATAGGGGTTGATGTAGTGTAGTGGTGTATAGTGGTTGATGTACTGTAGAGGGTGTATAGTGGTTGGTACAGTGTAGTGGGTGAATAGGGGTTGGTGTAGTGGGTGTATAGGGGTTGATGTAGTGTAGTGGTGTATAGTGGTTGGTAAAGTGTAGTGAATGTATAGTGGTCAGATCAGAGTACAGCAGCAGCAGAACACAAACACAAGGTTTAATAAACGCCTGTTGTCTGTGCACTGCAGGCTGTACACACACACACAACACTTTCATGACAGCCGTGTAAGATTTAGCACGTCTTTGTTTCCGTTTGGGGGCCCAATTATGACAACAGTCATCAAACACATGTAAACAGCTCAGCAACAGAAAATATGCACAGCAGCTCTCGCACGAGTGAACACAGGCAAGCATACATACAGTCACGCTCAGCATTCTCAGTGAAGCAAGGCAGCCTTTTAGAGAGCCGGCATGTGTGTTCTCATCATGCATTCACAATTCATCATGCTCACATGTTTATAGGCTCGTATTATAAGACCTGACGCAGCACAGCTGTGTTCTTCTTCGCTGCAGTCATCGACCCTCGGACTGCGATTAATCTTATTGTGTTGCAATACATCAAATATTACAGTGGTGGCGTAAAGTAAGACGGTAAGACAGTGGTGGGGTGGTGGGGCTGAAGGGCACACCAGGGCTGAAGGGCACACCAGGGCTGAAGGGCACATACGCAGTAAAGGGTGGAGGACACATAAGCCGCATGATTCACTCCGCCTAGCACAACCAGCACAGCACACTGCTGCAAATACCGCAGAGATGGTGGTGATGGCTGCACCAAGGCCGCTCCACTTGGCTGCCGTCTGTTCTCTCTGCCACCAACACCCCCACTGTGAATGCCACTTGGGCATACTGGGTTACTAACTCAAACCCATACTCAACAAAGGTGGCTTTCCAGTCTTCTGCTGAACCTCCTTGCTGGCATCCAGGCTCACACCGTCACGCCGTCCTCTCTCTCTGCGACGTCCTCTCCTAACCCATCACCGCCATCGTGCCTAGTTGCACCGCCGGCAGCCTGACCCTGTCGTCGAGTCTCACTGTGCTATCTTCCCTTACAGTGATGTCTCCACTGTTGTTGTCTGGGCTTCCTTGTGATGCAGTACCACCTCAGGCCACTACTGTACGATCCCACTTCTGACACCACTGTAGCATCAGCATAGAGAATTAGGGAGGCCATGAATCTACTGAGCTCTTACATCAATACCTAAGCACTAAGCAATGGGGGGCTGGGAGTGTTGTTACTCCCACCCAAAAGTCACAACCCAATACAAAATGACACAAACACATAACTTTAACTTATAAACAACAACAATAAACAATACAGAAACCATCAATATGTTGACCTGTATGATAAATGTTAAGTACATGTTAATGTTTATGCACTACATCGTCAAGCCCACAAAACCTCAGTGAGATGGTATCTTCTAGAATCAGTGCATACTGGTTTAAGCAGTATACAATCACAGCACTGTCTATGAAAGTTCTGCTACAGCCCAACTTTTTCATTGCCCGGGGCAAAACTGGGCTGACCACAGTCCCAACCGAACACACCCAGCTGCTCACCAGTGCTGAGTCTCAGCCCTGCAGCTACTGTAGAGCTCCAGACAGACACACTCCACATACCCACTGTTTCTCCCCCAACATGGATTTATTGCACTACAAGACACATTTCCCTCCTTTTATAACAATTTAGCCTTTAGCCAGAAAACCACTACAAGTAACAGTACATTCATTTCATACCTAATGTAGTAAGTGTTGGGAATATTTTAATACTTCTTGGGATTCAATTAAACCCGTGTATGTCTTCACACACATATGAACTCAAGTGACGTCCCATTCTTAATCCATAGGGTTTAATATGATGTCGGCCAAACCTTTGCAGCTATAACAGCTTCAGCTCTTCTGGGAAGTCTCTCCACACGGTTTAGGAGAGTGTTTATGGGAATGTTTGACCAACAGTTCTTCCAGAAGACCATTAGTGAGATCAGACACTGATGTTGGACGAGAAGGTCTGGCTCACAGTCTCCGCTCTAGTTCATCCCAAAGGTGTTCTATCAGGTTGAGGTCAGAACTCTGTGCAGGACAGTCAAGTTCTTCCACACCAAACTCCTCCTCCATGTCTTTATGGAGCTGCTTTGTGTGCTGGTGGGCAGTCATATTGGAACAGGAAGTGGGTTGTCCCCCCAAACTGTTCCCACAAAGTTGGGACCATAAAACTGTGCAGAATCTCTTCTGAATTATTAAGAGTTCCTTTCACTGTAACTAAGGGTCCGAGCCCACCTCCTGAAAAACAACCCTACACCATAATCCCCCCTCCACCAAACTTTACACTCGGCACAATGTAGTCAGACAAGTACCATCTCCTGTCAACCGCCCAACCCATACTGGTCCATTGGATTGCCAGACAGAGAAGTGTGATTGGACACTCCAGAGAACACGTCTCCTCTGCTGTAGAGTCCAGTGTTGGCGTGCTTTACTCCACTGCATCTGACGCTCTGCATTGTTCTTGGTGATGTAAGGCTTGGATGCAGCTGCTCGTCCATGGAGACCCATTCCATGAAGCTCTCTACGCTCTGATCTTGAGCTGATCTGAAGACCACATGAAGTTTGAAGGTCTGGAGTTATTGTCTCTGTAGAAAGGTGGTGACCTCTGTACACTATGCTCCTCAGCATCCGCTGACCCGCTCTGTCATTGTACGTGTTCTACCACTTGGTGTCTGAGTTGCTGTCGTTCTCAATCACTTCCACTTTGTTAGAACACCACTGACAGTCCACTGTGGAATATTTAGTAGTGAGGAAACTTCACCACTGGACTTGTTCCACAGGTGGCGTCCTATCACGGTACCACGCTGGAGTTCACTGAGCTCCTGAGAGCGACCTATTCTTTACTAATGTGTGTAGAAGCAGTCTGCAGGACTAGGTACTTGGTTTTATACACCTGTGGGCATGGAAGTGATTGAAACACCTGAATTTCAATAATTTGGATTGGTGAGGGAGCACTTTTGTTTATGAACTGAATATATAAACAGTATCATTAAAGACTCAGTTTCTCCTACAGGGTCTAATGTGTGGTATAACGTTGACGTCTGATTATCACAGCTCCTGTTCTCTCTTCACTTCCTCTTAATATTCCACTCAGTCAGAAACGCCTTGCGCTCACTTTTATCTGTAATTTGTCTCTCCGCTGTTTCTCCCCAGCCTTTGCTCCGTTATCAGCGAGAGCTGACTGACGTCTCACTGAGCATCCTCTCCGTTCATCATCCGCAGCCCTAACCCACACGGCTAACTGAAACTGGTGTGGTCATCTCCACTGTCACGGGCTGATCTCCATGGTGGAGGATACAACCTGTATATAGCAATATTATAAGAATGGAGTCTTTCAGAAGAAGAGGAGGGGTCAACCAGAGAGGCGGAGTCTTTTAGAAGAGGGGGAGGGGTCATCCAGAGAGGTGGAGTCTTTCAGAAGTAAAGAGGGGGAGGGGTCATCCAGAGAGGCGGAGTCTTTCAAAAGTAAAGAGGAGGAGGGGTCATCCAGAGAGGCGGAGTCTTTCAGAAGTAAAGAGGGGGAGGGGTCATCCAGAGAGGCGGAGTCTTTCAGAAGTAAAGAGGGGGAGGGGTCATCCAGAGAGGCGGAGTCTTTCAAAAGTAAAGAGAGGGAGGGGTCATCCAGAGAGGCGGAGTCTTTCAGAAGTAAAGAGGGGGAGGGGTCACCTAGAGAGGCAGAGTGCTTTAGAAGAGGGGGAGGGGTCACCCAGAGAGGAGGAGTCTTTCAGAAGTAAAGAGGGGGAGGGGTCAACCAGAGAGGCGGAGTCTTTTAGAAGTAAAGAGGGGGAGGAGTCAACCAGAGAGGAGGAGTCTTTCAGAAGTAAAGAAGGGGAGGGGTCACCTAGAGAGGCAGAGTGCTTTAGAAGTAAAGAGGGGGAGGGGTCACCCAGAGAGGAGGAGTGTTTCAGAAGTAAAGAAGGGGAGGGGTCACCTAGAGAGGCAGAGTGCTTTAGAAGTAAAGAGAGGGAGGGGTCACCCAGAGAGGCAGAGTCTTTCAGAAGTAAAGAGGGGGAGGGGTCAACCAGAGAGGAGGAGTGTTTCAGAAGTAAAGAGGGGAGGGGTCAACCAGAGAGGCGGAGTGCTTTAGAAGTAAAGAGAGGGAGGGGTCACCCAGAGAGGTGGAGTCTTTCAGAAGTAAAGAGGGGGAGGGGTCACCCAGAGAGGCGGAGTCTTTCAGAAGTAAAGAGGGGGAGGAGTTACCCAGTGAGGTGGGGTCTTTCAGAAGTAAAGAGGGGGAGGGGTCAACCAGAGAGGAGGAGTCTTTCAGAAGTAAAGAGGGGGAGGGGTTACCCAGAGAGGTGGAGTCTTTCAGAAGTAAAGAGGGGGAGGGGTCACTCAGAGAGGTGGAGTCTCGTTTTTGCTCCTCCATACAAACAAATTAGAAGGAGATCAAACAGGGTCTGTAAGAAAAGGTGGAGGACTGATGAAGGCTTCTGGAGAAGAAGTGGGACCGTTTGGCTCATTGGATTCACGCTGTGTCCCGCTCAGTGTGACATCCTGGAAAAATGAAAGAAGACAGAGACAAACGAGGTGCAGCCGACACCAGACGAATACACGGACAGAGAACGAGCATCAGACAGGAAGAGCTATGACAGATAACGAGCAGCTGGAAATAAACACGGACACACTCGGAATGACTAGAGTGGGAAGTACATGGAGTGATGACAGAAGATCAGACACACAGAGCAGATGGTAATGAGAGACAACCGGTCACTGTCTATACATCAAGTCAACATTGATATCTTATGTACTAATCAGTGATAGGAGTGTTTGATCATCAGTCATAACCTCATACACGATCCTGATTGGACAGTTTACAGCTATCCAACCAAATCTCATGCAACAGGAACTAATTAAGAGAGAGAGAGAGAGAGAGAGAGAGAGAGAGAGAGAGAGAGAGAGAGAGAGAGAGAGAGAGAGAGAGAGAGTCAGACAGAGGAAGAGAGACCGACTGAGGGAAAGACGAAGAGAGAGAGAGAAGGAGAGAGAGAGAGAGTGAGTCAGACAGAGGAAGAGAGACCGACTGAGGGAAAGACGAAGAGAGAGAGAGAGAGAGAAGGAGAGAGAGAGAGAGTGAGTCAGACAGAGGGACAGTCAGACAGAGGGAGAGACGAAGAGAGAGAGGGAGAGATACAGACAGAGGGAGAGACAGGGACAGACGGAAAGAGAGAAAGAGACAGGGAGAGATAGACAGAGATTGAGAGAGAGATAGGGAAAGAGACAGACAGAGAGAGAGGGAGAAATAGAGAGAGGGAGAGAGAGGGAGATAAAGAAACAGAGAGAGAGAGGGAGAGAAAGATGGAAAAAAAGAGAGAGGTAGAGACAGGGTCAGAGAGACAGAGATTGAGAGAGAGAGGGAGAGAGAGACAGACAGAGAGTAGGAGAGACAGAGGGAGACAGGAAGAGAGACAGGGAGAGATGGAAAGAGAGAGGGAGAGGGAGAGACAGAGAGAGACAAGAAGAGAGACAGAGAGAGACAGAGAGAGAGAGACAAGGAGTGAGACAGGGAGAGACGGAAAGAGAGAGGGAGAGACAGAGGGAGAGACAGAAAGAGAGACAGAGGCGTCAAAAAAAGAGAGACAGATGAGTGAAGGAGAGAAAAAGAGGGGCAACATAGAAATAGAGAGGGATAATGAGAGGCAGATGAAGAAAGAGAAGAGCTTAAGAAGAGAAAAGAGAGAAACAAGAGAGTAAACAGAAAAAAGAGAGAAAGAGAGTTCAGAGCCCCCTTACAGAGCAAAGACCGAGCATGAGCTGGAGGAGGAGGAGGAGGAGGAGGAGCTGAGGTGGTGGTGGGTATGGACGGTGAGGGGAGAGGAGCAGGTTTATAGGGATTGTCAGGATGGAGAGGAGGAGTTTGAGATGGTTCTTCTCCCAAACCTTTCAGGAATGTCTGAGCAGGAGTGGATGACTGACAGAGGAGCAGACTCACTCCTCCTTTTAATCTGAACCTTCAAAGAACATTTATTCATTTTAAACAGTGTCCCTATGAGACTGAGGGACGGAGGACGCCTGGAAGCCACAGATTTTAGAGAAGAACCCAGAAGAACTGGTGACGTAACTAAGTGTTGAGATGAGGATCCTCTTTCTTTCTGTCTCCAGTGTGACTCATACAGTGGTGATGCTTTCAGCCTTCCAGACCCAATAAAACTCCTCCTGACTCGGACTCTGACTCTGTGGACGACGTTTCTATGTTCCTTGAAGAGGATCTTTTCTCGTGACCACAAGGACAGAGCTGGGCCAATCAGTGTGCACCTCTCCGACATGTGACTGAGTTTAATTTGTTTGTTTCAGTGACGTCAGGCGTCATCAGGCAGGCAGACACGTTGGGATGTTGGGATGAAAGAAGCATGAAAGGTTTATCTAGGACAATAAGACACCTGACCACAACACCACCTGACCACTGGTACTGGACCAACGCACCTTCTATAATCATCTCGTTATAGCATTTAAAACGTTTACTTCCTTCAGTCACGCCACCTTGAGATAATAAAATCAGTTGTGGGTGTTTCTCAGTTTCTGTGTGGGATGTGTGTCATGAGATCTGGCAACCCGACCCAGCGGCCGAGGAGAGTAAAAACAATCCAGTATGACGTGCGTCACACTGTTTATTCCACACTGACCGCGGCGTGCAGCGCACTCAGAGCTCACTCCGGCAGGAAGCTGCTGTTATATCACTCACTCTGACTGTGCAACCAACTGACCATATAACTAACCGTACAATCAACAGACTGTGCAACCAACTGACCATATAACTAACCGTACAATCAGACTGTGCAACCAACTGACCATATAACTAACCGTACAATCAGACTGTGCAACCAACTGACCATATAACTAACCGTACAATCAGACTGTGCAACCAACTGACCATATAACTAACCGTACAATCAGACTGTGCAACCAACTGACCATATAACTAACCGTACAATCAGACTGTGCAACCAACTGACCATATAACTAACCGTACAATCAGACTGTGCAACCAACTGACCATATAACTAACCGTACAATCAGACTGTGCAACCAACTGACCATATAACTAACCGTACAATCAACAGACTGTGCAACCAACTAACCATATAACTAACCGTACAATCAACAGACTGTGCAACCAACTGACCATATAACTAACCGTACAATCAGACTGTGCAACCAACTGACCATATAACTAACCGTACAATCAGACTGTGCAACCAACTGACCATATAACTAACCGTACAATCAACAGACTGTGCAACCAACTAACCATATAACTAACCGTACAATCAACAGACTGTGCAACCAACTGACCATATAACTAACCGTACAATCAACAGACTGTGCAACCAACTGACCATATAACTAACCGTACAATCAGACTGTGCAACCAACTGACCATATAACTAACCGTACAATCAGACTGTGCAACCAACTGACCATATAACTAACCGTACAATCAGACTGTGCAACCAACTGACCATATAACTAACCGTACAATCAGACTGTGCAACCAACTGACCATATAACTAACCGTACAATCAGACTGTGCAACCAACTGACCATATAACTAACCGTACAATCAGACTGTGCAACCAACTGACCATATAACTAACCGTACAATCAACAGACTGTGCAACCAACTAACCATATAACTAACTGTGCAATCAACAGACTGTGCAACCAACTGACCATATAACTAACCATGCAATCAACAGACTGTGCAACCAACTGACCATATAACTAACCTTGCAATCAACAGACTGTGCAACCAACTGACCATATAACTAACCGTGCAATCAACAGACTGTGCAACCAACTGACCATATAACTAACCGTGCAACCAACTGACTATATAACTAACTGTGCAATCAACAGTCTGTGCAACCAACTGACCATATAACTAACCGTGCAATCAACAGACTGTGCAACCAACTGACCATATAACTAACCGTGCAATCAACAGACTGTGCAACCAACTGACCATATAACTAACCGTGCAATCAACAGTCTGTGCAACCAACTGACCATATAACTAACCGTACAATCAACAGACTGTGCAACCAACTGACCATATAACTAACCGTGCAATCAACAGACTGTGCAACCAACTGACCATATAACTAACCGTGCAATCAACAGACTGTGCAACCAACTGACCATATAACTAACCATGCAATCAGACTGTGCAACCAACTGACCATATAACTAACCGTACAATCAGACTGTGCAACCAACTGACCATATAACTAACCGTACAATCAGACTGTGCAACCAACTGACCATATAACTAACCGTACAATCAGACTGTGCAACCAACTGACCATATAACTAATCGTACAATCAGACTGTGCAACCAACTGACCATATAACTAACCGTACAATCAACAGACTGTGCAACCAACTAACCATATAACTAACCGTGCAATCAACAGACTGTGCAACCAACTGACCATATAACTAACCATGCAATCAACAGACTGTGCAACCAACTGACCATATAACTAACCTTGCAATCAACAGACTGTGCAACCAACTGACCATATAACTAACCGTGCAATCAACAGACTGTGCAACCAACTGACCATATAACTAACCGTGCAATCAACAGACTGTGCAACCAACTGACCATATAACTAACCGTGCAATCAACAGACTGTGCAACCAACTGACCATATAACTAACTGTGCAATCAACAGTCTGTGCAACCAACTGACCATATAACTAACCGTGCAATCAACAGACTGTGCAACCAACTGACCATATAACTAACCGTGCAATCAACAGACTGTGCAACCAACTGACCATATAACTAACTGTGCAATCAACAGTCTGTGCAACCAACTGACCATATAACTAACCGTGCAATCAACAGACTGTGCAACCAACTGACCATATAACTAACCGTGCAATCAACAGACTGTGCCACCAACTGACCATATAACTAACCGTGCAATCAACAGACTGTGCAACCAACTGACCATATAACTAACCGTGCAATCAACAGTCTGTGCAACCAACTGACCATATAACTAACCGTGCAATCAACAGACTGTGCAACCAACTGACCATATAACTAACCATGCAATCAACAGACTGTGCAACCAACTGACCATATAACTAACCGTGCAATCAACAGACTGTGCAACCAACTGACCATATAACTAACCGTGCAATCAACAGTCTGTGCAACCAACTGACCATATAACTAACCGTGCAATCAACAGACTGTGCAACCAACTGACCATATAACTAACCATGCAATCAACAGACTGTGCAACCAACTGACCATATAACTAACCGTGCAATCAACAGACTGTGCAACCAACTGACCATATAACTAACCGTGCAATCAACAGACTGTTATGTTCTGTTATGTTCTGTGCAGTGAGCTTGTTGATCATTTTATGGATGCTAGAACTCAGCAGATGTGGTTTAACTCCAAAAACGAGGTGTGTGATGGTGCAGAACGTTAGCAGGTCCTTCAGGTGTAAGTTCTCGTGTGGTCTCGCAAAACACATTCAAACCCAAAACGAGGTCAGTGTGGCCGAAACCGGCTCACTCCTCACCCAGGAAGTGCTATGAAAATCAAAAAGGTCTGTACAGCAGCTGCTAAATGAAGAAAGAGTTCTACAGAGAGGAACCACTGATCGATCAGAAGAGCTTTACACCACAAATTACTCCAAACAAGCTCCAGGTGGTCACTGTCTGAAGTTCTCACATTAAAATCAGTGAAAGCGATCAAGGAGTGTCCTCTCCTCTGAGTCGGGTGACTTCTGGATGATCATAACACATATGAAGGTTGACTAGCTGACCTTCTGATCTCCAGCAGAACATCAGGAGTCTCGATGCTGCACGTTCTCAGAACAGCAGACCAGAACAGATCACACGCTATAACACATTAACCACAAGAATCAATCGGCTCTATCGATTTAGAGCATGTCCAGCTCCGACTTCTCCTCCTCGTTATCCCTCCAAACACTCCCTTCGCTCCTGGAATACTATTAAGCTGCAGAGGGAGACGGAATCCTGAATCCTGTAATACTCTGAGGTTTAATTACTTCTGTCTCTGCCTTTTTCAGGACTAAAGATTATTGGACGGTAGGTTTCCGGAGCACAGGGGGAGCGAGGGTCTCCTTGAAGACCCTGTACAGGAAATTCAGAGATTTGTTAGAAATTAAACATGTGAAAGACTACGAACGCTGTTGTACTGAACAGAGAAGTTAAAGCCACCAAATAACCATATAACACCATAAAGCTACCATATAACTCATCTATTCAGTGTTTAAATTGTTCTCTGATGTTCTAGATAAAAGGTATGTGTGTCTTCAGTCATCCACATGCAGTTCTACACCTATTTACTCTCAATGATCTGCTCCTTGAATCAAACACTGTTCTCCTTTTGTTGTTGATCTCATTAATAATTCACTGAGCTCTGCTCTGATTGGCTGGTTTACAGTGAGACAATGTGATGATCATACAGAAGCAACATGGACCAAATACAATACGCCTCCATGTAAATAAGCTCCGCCCCCATACTATTAACTTAGCTATACTAGTTACTCAGAGCTGCTAGTATGTAACGTTACCTACACTAGCTCCTCTCTTTCATCTGAACATCAAACACAAAGTAGATTAAAGGTCTCTGTGAAACTTTCAGTTTAAGATGATCCACTTCAACCAGCACACAGTGATCCACTCACACAGCATGGCTGCTACTTCCAGTCACTGTTGGAGGTTGTGGTGCTAATAAAGGTTGAGCTGCTCGTCTCTTCAGTCTCTTCAGTGTTGAACGCTGAGCTGAAGCTGCTCCATGTTGTGCGAGTGTTGGAGAATAGGCAGTGTTGATGACTGTAATGGTCAGAGTTGTTCACTGTAATGGTCTGAGTTGATCGCTGTAATGGTCAGAGTTGTTCACTGTAATGGTCAGAGTTGATCGCTGTAATGGTCAGAGTTGTTCACTGTAATGGTCTGAGTTGATCGCTGTAATGGTCTGAGTTGATGACTGTAATAGTCAGAGTTGATGATTGTAATGGTCAGAGTTGTTCACTGTAATGGTCAGAGTTGTTCACTGTAATGGTCAGAGTTGATGACTGTAATGGTCAGAGTTGTTCACTGTAATGGTCAGAGTTGTTCACTGTAATGGTCTGAGTTGATGACTGTAATAGTCAGAGTTGATGATTGTAATGGTCAGAGTTGTTCACTGTAATGGTCAGAGTTGATCGCTGTAATGGTCAGAGTTGATGACTGTAATGGTCAGAGTTGTTCACTGTAATGGTCAGAGTTGTTCACTGTAATGGTCAGAGTTGATGACTGTAATGGTCAGAGTTGTTCACTGTAATAGTCAGAGTTGATGACTATAATGGTCAGAGTTGATGACTGTAATGGTCAGAGTTGATGACTGTAATGGTCAGAGTTGATGACTGTAATGGTCAGAGTTGTTCACTGTAATGGTCAGAGTTGATCTCTGTAATGGTCAGAGTTGATGACTGTAATGGTCAGAGTTGTTCACTGTAATGGTCAGAGTTGTTCACTGTAATGGTCAGAGTTGATGACTGTAATGGTCAGAGTTGTTCACTGTAATAGTCAGAGTTGATGACTGTAATGGTCAGAGTTGTTCACTGTAATGGTCAGAGTTGATCTCTGTAATGGTCAGAGTTGATCACTGTAATAGTCAGAGTTGATCACTGTAATGGTCAGAGTTGTTCACTGTAATGGTCAGAGTTGATCACTGTAATGGTCAGAGTTGTTCACTGTAATGGTCAGAGTTGATCTCTGTAATGGTCAGAGTTGATCTCTGTAATGGTCAGAGTTGTTCACTGTAGTGGTCAGAGTTGATGACTGTAATGGTCAGAGTTGATGATTGTATTGGTCAGAGTTGATCACTGTAATGGTCAGAGTTGTTCACTGTAATGGTCAGAGTTGTTCACTGTAATGGTCAGAGTTGATGACTGTAATGGTCAGAGTTGATCTCTGTAATGGTCAGAGTTGATCACTGTAATAGTCAGAGTTGATCACTGTAATGGTCAGAGTTGTTCACTGTAATGGTCAGAGTTGATCACTGTAATGGTCAGAGTTGTTCACTGTAATGGTCAGAGTTGATCTCTGTAATGGTCAGAGTTGATCTCTGTAATGGTCAGAGTTGTTCACTGTAGTGATCAGAGTTGATGACTGTAATGGTCAGAGTTGATGATTGTATTGGTCAGAGTTGATCACTGTAATGGTCAGAGTTGTTCACTGTAGTGGTCAGAGTTGATGACTGTAATGGTCAGAGTTGATCGCTGTAATGGTCAGAGTTGTTTACAGTAATGGTCAGAGTTGGAGGGGGGGTGGGTGTGTCCCACCCAATATCAGAAGCAGGTAGATTTGTCCCACCCAAAAATTAAACCACAGAAAAGCGGAGACTGTTTAAAATCCTCTCATTTTAAAAGCATGTTTTGGCAGCCTTCGCAATTCACGCGCTGTGTTTGTTGTAAGTAACGGGCTCTGGTTGTTAGGTCGCTGGAGCGACGGGTAGCTCGTGCCAGCTTTAAACGCAAGATCAGTGGTGAGAGCAGTGAATAGCAACAAGACTATATATACTATAATAAAACAGCTTTAGTATAATGTGTTGTTATGGTAACAGACTAGGAGGGTTTGGGTTAGCTAACGTTTATATTAACTTTTGTCAGAAACACTCTGAAACATAAAGTTACATTACTCTCTGACCACGCCCCAAACTGCAGACTGCTAATACACTAAATACATAAAATAATAAGATATAATAAATAAAATAAATAAATGAATAAATAAATAAAAGGACTCCATCGATAGAAGTGCTGTCAGTAGTCAGTAGGTAATGTTCCAGAGGGCGCTGCTTGGGACACAGCCTTACTGTCTAACGTTAATATTAGTCTTGTCTAGTCAGGAAACCTCATCATACATTTATTATCATTTCATTTCAGCATCATGATTAAAAAATATATATATTTTTTAGTTATATATGTATATAATCCAGACATTGCGTGTATAGTTTAAAAGTTTTCTTACAGTAGCATGTAATGTGGAGTATCTAGTTTAGTTTGTAAAGTGATCTTTAATTGGATGTATCTAATAATAATCAGACGTACAGATAATGTTATATTTTGTTTATTTATTTGTAATTTACTGTAATTCCACAAATGTTGTTCTACGTCACTGTACATACGGTGATTTACTACCTTACCTACAGTGGAATCAGCTTATAGGTAATATTTAGGGATAGGATGTCAAGACCGCTCCTGCGCCCTTGGTACTAGTCTTCATCAGTCAGCATTTAACCTAACACAGCTTCATATTCCTCATATAGAGCCACCAACTTTTATAACCTAACTAATAACATTCATACGTCCATTTTAAACCATTCATAAACCCTTTATAACAGAAGTGGTGCCAAAAAATTCCAACTAAAAGTATGTGTTTTGGAGAAATTTTCAAAAGAAACAAAGGCATTAATAAAATAAAATAATAAAATAAGCTCTAATCAGTGAAACGGACACTGATAAAAAATAATTGCCTGTCTGTTTTAAATGCAGTGGGTGATCCACAATCAGACTGAATTAATGTGAGAGTTATACACCGAGGATTATCAAACTTGTGCTCAGAAGACCCTCTGAACATAAATCCACTCTAAAATAAGTGACTTAAGCTCCCGCGAATCATTCCACAATCCCACAGCTCACTTAGCGAAGGCTCAGCCTATTAAAGCTCACTGCCATCATAACAACGTCCAGTGTTTTAGGGCCGTTCTCTGTTTCCACCACCCTGTAAAGTCTAAGCACCACTTATGGACCCTCCACATAGTTTTAGATACTGAAAATATATAAACATGATTAAAAATGAAATTCGCTGCTCAATTTGCTTTAAAATACGGAAACTCCCGAACGCTACCATGTGACGTCACTGGTGGACAACAGTGAACAGCGGCGCGGTCCAACAGCTTTATCACTGACTGGAACTGAGAATGTTCCAGAGCTGCTTCTTCAGATTCTGATGATATTTCTGAATTTGAATGTGAAAGAGCTGTAATGTAGAAATAGACCACCATATCACTTAGTCCTGATACTTTTAGACCACCATATCACTTAGTCCTGATACTTTTAGACCACCATATCACTTAGTCCTGAGACTTTTAGACCACCATATCACTTAGTCCTGATACTTTTAGACCACCATATCACTCAGTCCTGAGACTTTTAGACCACCATATCACTCAGTCCTGAGACTTTTAGACCACCATATCACTTAGTCCTGATACTTTTAGACCACCATACCACTCAGTCCTGAGACTTTTAGACCACCATATCACTTAGTCCTGATACTTTTAGACCACCATATCACTCAGTCCTGAGACTTTTAGACCACCATATCACTCAGTACTGAGACTTTTAGACCACCATATCACTTAGTCCTGATACTTTTAGACCACCATATCACTCAGTCCTGATACTTTTAGACCACCGTATCACTTAGTCCTGATACTTTTAGACCACCATATCACTCAGTCCTGATACTTTTAGACCACCATATCACTTAGTCCTGATACTTTTAGACCACCATATCACTCAGTCCTGATACTTTTAGACCACCATATCACTCAGTCCTGATACTTTTAGACCACCATATCACTCCCACAACAGCAGCTCATCCTGAGTGTAAACAGTATCTAGCTAAATAACCAACATTATTAATAACAGCCTAGCAACCAGCCTAGCAACCAGCTACACTCAGATATAGAGGTAGAGTTATTGTAGTAAATGTGATTAAAGTGAACTCGCCCTCATACGACTCTATAAATCATAACTCAGCTACGTTAGCTTAGCATAGCTTGAACCACCGAACTTAGCAAGTGAAGCTAACGTTAGCTAACATCAGCTAAAGCAGGCTGAGCTTACCTGGTTTACCTCCACGTACACGGAGGGTCTTAAACTCCTCTCACTGGGTATTGTTAGAGCAGCTCCAGACCTAAGATCCAGTCGTTGTGTAAGCCTACGTCCCATAGTGATAATCTTCAGACGTGAAATGATCTACAGATGACGGAGTGAGAGGACGCTCCTTTCCAGTGTGTTTAAAGTTGACAGGTTTAGTCCACTTTCTAGATATATATATATATACTTGGGGGTCTTTGGGTCGTTTGTGCACGGGGGTCAACTGTACATCCAATTACTGCAGCCAGAAACAACACCACCTTTCTGTCATTGTGTATTACTGTAAGTGTCTCTTCTAGCATTGTTGTCCACCATCTACGTCACACACAACATCTACGGCAGTTTGCGAACAGTGGGCGGAGCTAAACTGTCTTTGAAGCCGTATTTCTTTACTCAAATTCCACTGTGTGTGTGTTTGGCATTTTCTTATTAGCTGGTGCTTAGTCTTTAACGACCCCTGAACTGAGGACGTGCGTGACGACATGATGTCAACGTCCGAACAAACACTTCCTTTATGGAGGAAATTGCCTTCCCTGGGGCAACACCAGCTTCATAAAGACTCTACACAGCGGAGAACGTTGTACTAAAGAGGGTTCTGCTTTAATATGTTTGCTTTAACACAAACTTGTTTTAAACGCGATGTCAGGGCATGGGGTCATTCTTATGCCCTCATATATATATATATATATATATATATATATGTATATATATAGTGTGTGTCCATATATATATGGAGGGTCCTTACCATTCAAGAACAGGGCAAAAGGGTGTGTGACGTGTAATATATATATATATATATATATATATATATATATATATATATATACACATACATACATACATATATATATATATATATATATATATATGTATATCTACGTCACATACCCTTTTGCCCTGTTCTTGAATGGTAAGGACCCTCCACAGAGCACTATTACTATTACGGTACTATTAGGGTGGTGGATCATTCTCAGCACTGGTCATGTGTTAGTAGTGTGTGTTGTGCTGGTGTGAGTGGATCAGACACAGAAGTGTTCCTGCTGGACTGAGAACAGTCCACCAACGCAAACTATCCAGACAGCAGTGTCCTGTAGGCGGCGTCCTGTGTCCACTGATGAAGAACTAGAGGAACACAAACTGTGCAGCAGCAGATGAGCTACTGTCTCTGACTTTACATCTACAAGGTGGAGCAGCAAGTAGTAGGAGTGTCTAATAGAGTGGACAGTGAGTTCAGAGAGATCTGCATGTGAGGGAATTACATAGTACTGTCATCAGATCTTTATCAGTCTGTTGTTGATTTTGAGATCATTTGAGATCTAAACGTTGAGCCGGACCTTCTTTTCGTGTCTCTGCAGGACATGCTCACCATATTTTACACATATATATTCTCCTCACTCAGTGACGACACTTATTTTAATTTGAAACAAAAAAAAGAGATTATTTTTTAAATTGTGCAATAAATGCATGCATTATAATCAATATGTCACTGATTGGTTGACGATTAGTGATTGATGTCAGAAGTCTGGTTCGATTGACTTACATGTCATGTACATGTTATTTTTTCCTCTGTCCTTAAAGGGGAATTCCGCCAGTATATTTTTTTATTAAAATTTCTGCATAATTCAATCGTTGAGATTGAGTTTAATCAGATTGATCTGGTTGTAAATCATTATTGGGGAACATTGTTGGTTCACAACAGATGTCTGGTTCTATTCACTGCCATTGTGAACAATTGGGATTGAGTAAGTTTCTCTAGAGTGGAGTGTTTCACACCGAACCACTCTGAATGATATCACATCTTAACCATTTCATTAGGAAAATTTTGAAAACTAGGTGGATTTCTCCTTCAAGGAGTTAAAACAGAATATGTCACAACAGAGCAACTGACACTGAGGGCTTCAGGGGTGTCAGTCTTTAATCTGGAACATTCCACATTCATCTTGGATCATCATCATATTAGAAGTAGCCTTCATTCGGGAATAATGAAGCTCTCCAGCAGCATTCCCAGAATCCAGAGATCCTCACAACTTCCCACATATTCATTAATAGTAGATTCTCCATATCTGCCACACTTCCATCTCTCACATACCCGTCACATCCCACTACCTCCCTAGTGTAGAAGAACATGACTGCATTGCTGAAGCTGCACTAATGCAGGCATCTAGACTGACATTCACATGTAGTATCTGAAATTGTTCAACTGCCTCCAGGCTTTTCCATGAATTCCATGAGGTTGCTGTGGTGTGTAGGACCTTTACTGAGTGGTTGTTAGGTGTTGTTAGGGCGGTAGATTAAACACATAGAGCAGTGAGGGTCAGTAGGACTGGATTAGACACAGAGCAGTGAGGGTCAGTAGGACTGGATTAGACACATAGAGCAGTGAGGGTCAGTATGACTGTGGATTAGACACATAGAGCAGTGAGGGTCAGTATGACTGGATTAGACACAGAGCAGTGAGGGTCAGTATGACTGGATTAGACACATAGAGCAGTGAGGGTCAGTATGACTGGATTAGACTCATAGAGGAGTGAGGGTCAGTAGGACTGTGGATTAGACACATAGAGCAGTGAGGGTCAGTATGACTGGATTAGACTCATAGAGCAGTGAGGGTCAGTAGGACTGTGGATTAGACACATAGAGCAGTGAGGGTCAGTATGACTGGATTAGACACATAGAGCAGTGAGGGTCAGTATGACTGGATTAGACACATAGAGCAGTGAGGGTCAGTATGACTGTGGATTAGACACATAGAGCAGTGAGGGTCAGTATGACTGGATTAGACACATAGAGGAGTGAGGGTCAGTAGGACTGTGGATTAGACACATAGAGCAGTGAGGGTCAGTATGACTGTATTAGACACAGAGCAGTGAGGGTCAGTATGACTGTGGATTAGACACATAGAGCAGTGAGGGTCAGTAGGACTGGATTAGACACAGAGCAGTGAGGGTCAGTAGGACTGGATTAGACACATAGAGCAGTGAGGGTCAGTATGACTGTGGATTAGACACATAGAGCAGTGAGGGTCAGTATGACTGGATTAGACACAGAGCAGTGAGGGTCAGTATGACTGGATTAGACACATAGAGCAGTGAGGGTCAGTATGACTGGATTAGACACATAGAGCAGTGAGGGTCAGTATGACTGTGGATTAGACACATAGAGGAGTGAGGGTCAGTATGACTGTGGATTAGACTCATAGAGGAGTGAGGGTCAGTATGACTGGATTAGACACATAGAGCAGTGAGGGTCAGTATGACTGTGGATTAGACACATAGAGCAGTGAGGGTCAGTATGACTGTGGATTAGACACATAGAGGAGTGAGGGTCAGTATGACTGTGGATTAGACACATAGAGCAGTGAGGGTCAGTATGACTGTGGATTAGACACATAGAGGAGTGAGGGTCAGTAGGACTGGATTAGACACATAGAGGAGTGAGGGTCAGTATGACTGTGGATTAGACACATAGAGGAGTGAGGGTCAGTAAGACTGGATTAGACACATAGAGGAGGGAGAGTCAGTAAAACTGGATTAGACACACAGAGCTGTGAGAAGACAGTAGGACTGGATTAGACACATAGAGGAGTGAGAGTCAGTAAAACTGGATTAGACACACAGAGGAGTGAGAGTCAGTAGGACTGGATTAGACACAGAGCAGTGAGAGAGAGTAGGACTGTATTGGACACAGAGGAGAGAGAGTCATTATGACTGTGGATTGGACAAAAGGGAGGGAGAGTCAGTAGGACTGGATTGGACACAGAGGAGTGAGAGTCAGTAGGACTGAATTGGACACAGGAGTGAGAGTCAGTAGGACTGAATTGGACACAGAGGAGTGAGAGTCAGTAGGACTGGATTGGACACAGAGGAGTGAGAGTAAGTGACTGGATTAGACAGATGGAGTGAGAGTCATTATGACTGTGGATTGGACACAAAGGAGTGAGAGTCAGTATGACTGGATTGGACACATGGAGCGAGAGTCAGTAGGACTAGATTAGACACAGAGCAGTGAGGGTCAGTATGACTGGATCAGACACATAGAGCAGTGAGAGTCAGTATGACTGTGGATTAGATGCATAGAGGAGTGAGGGTCAGTATGACTGTGGATCAGACACATAGAGTTGTGAGGGTCAGTATGACTGTGGATCAGACACATAGAGTTGTGAGGGTCAGTATGACTGTGGATTAGATGCATAGAGGAGTGAGGGTCAGTATGACTGTGGATCAGACACATAGAGTTGTGAGGGTCAGTATGACTGTGGATCAGACACATAGAGTTGTGAGGGTCAGTATGACTGTGGATTAGATGCATAGAGTTGTGAGGGTCAGTATGACTGTGGATCAGACACATAGAGTTGTGAGGGTCAGTATGACTGTGGATCAGACACATAGAGTTGTGAGGGTCAGTATGACTGTGGATTAGATGCATAGAGGAGTGAGGGTCACCTGCATAACAACTGGATCTGGAAGACCTGGTAGACCCACCAACACTGTCCCCATCAGATAAACAGTAGTTTGATCTTTGTGTGAGAGAGAGAAGAGAACATCAAGCTCCTCTCTTACTTCAGATCTGAGAAGATCTACAGGATGTTTTCTCTCCGTCTATGAGAAGACACCTCAGCTCTCTGGGGCTGAAAGGATGTGCAGCTGTTTGGGGAGCTCCTCACTGGAAGCTGTATTAAAGGAACAGAGGAACCGTATTAGAGGAGCTTCAATTAACGTCCTTCTACTGCAGAGTCTTCAGAGAACTGATGGCATGAACGTGATGATGTCAGTACGTGTAATTATATTCATTGTTCAGCACACACTGAAAGGTCAGACCGAGTCAGGTCTGCTCTACAACACTCCTACAGCTCTCTAGAGAGGTTTCAGTCCAAGTGCTCTGCTGAGAGATGTTCAGCTTACCTTCAGGTATGAATCACAGCTGCTCCTCTTCTCAGCTCTTCTGAACGTGGAATATTTCATTTCCTCCTGTGAACCCACAACTGGGTTTGAACACTGTTTAACCCTTTCAGGTCGCTGATGTCATGTTATTCCATTAAGGGCTCTGGTGAAATCATATCCCTTCCATGAGCTTTGTAATCCGGCCCAGACCGCTTTTTAAAGTTCATAAATAAGTTTGAAAATAAATATATCATCATAAATATAACACTGAATGTCTTCTGTTACCATTTATTTATTTATTTCTTGTCTTGAAAAGTTGTTGTTATCGGAGGTTGTACTTTCAATTTATTGAACAATGAAAGGCACGCTCAATGCAGGTGAGAACTGGGCATCAAGTACAGTGCAGGTGAGAACCGAGCATCAAGTACAGTGCAGGTGAGAACCGGGCATCAAGTACAGTGCAGGTGAGAACTGAGCATCAAGTACAGTGCAGGTGAGAACTGGGCAGCAAGTACAGTGCAGGTGAGAACTGGGCAGCAAGTACAGTGCAGGTGAGAACTGGGCAGCAAGTACAGTGCAGGTGAGAACTGAGCATCAAGTACAGTGCAGGTGAGAACTGGGCAGCAAGTACAGTGCAGGTGAGAACTGGGCAGCAAGTACAGTGCAGGTGAGAACTGGGCAGCAAGTACAGTGCAGGTGAGAACTGGGCATCAAGTACAGTGCAGGTGAGAACTGGGCAGCAAGTACAGTGCAGGTGAGAACTGAGCATCAAGTACAGTGCAGGTGAGAACTGGGCATCAAGTACAGTGCAGGTGAGAACTGGGCATCAAGTACAGTGCAGGTGAGAACTGAGCATCAAGTACAGTGCAGGTGAGAACTGAGCATCAAGTACAGTGCAGGTGAGAACTGGGCAGCAAGTACAGTGCAGGTGAGAACTGGGCAGCAAGTACAGTGCAGGTGAGAACTGAGCATCAAGTACAGTGCAGGTGAGAACTGGGCAGCAAGTACAGTGCAGGTGAGAACTGGGCAGCAAGTACAGTGCAGGTGAGAACTGGGCATCAAGTACAGTGCAGGTGAGAACTGGGCATCAAGTACAGTGCAGGTGAGAACTGAGCAGCAAGTACAGTGCAGGTGAGAACTGAGCAGCAAGTACAGTGCAGGTGAGAACCGAGCAGCAAGTACAGTGCAGGTGAGAACTGAGCATCAAGTACAGTGCAGGTGAGAACTGAGCATCAAGGACAGTGCAGGTGAGAACCGGGCAGCGTGTGCAGTGCAGGTGAGAACCGGGCAGCGTGTGCAGTGCAGGTGAGAACCGGGCAGCGTGTGCAGTGCAGGTGAGAACTGAGCAGCAAGTACAGTGCAGGTGAGAACTGAGCATCAAGTACAGTGCAGGTGAGAACTGAGCATCAAGTACAGTGCAGGTGAGAACTGAGCATCAAGTACAGTGCAGGTGAGAACTGAGCATCAAGTACAGTGCAGGTGAGAACTGAGCATCAAGTACAGTGCAGGTGAGAACTGAGCATCAAGTACAATGCAGGTGAGAACTGAGCAGCAAGTACAGTGCAGGTGAGAACTGAGCATCAAGTACAGTGCAGGTGAGAACTGGGCAGCAAGTACAGTGCAGGTGAGAACTGGGCATCAAGTACAGTGCAGGTGAGAACCGAGCAGCAAGTACAGTGCAGGTGAGAACCGGGCACCGTGTGCAGTGCAGGTGAGAACCGGGCACCGTGTGCAGTGCAGGTGAGAACCGGGCACCGTGTGCAGTGCAGGTGAGAACCGGGCACCGTGTGCAGTGCAGGTGAGAACTGGACAGCGTGTGCAGTGCAGGTGAGAACCGGGCAGCGTGTGCAGTGCAGGTGAGAACCGGGCAGCGTGTGCAGTGCAGGCGAGAACCGGGCAGCGTGTGCAGTGCAGGTGAGAACCGGGCAGCGTGTGCAGTGCAGGTGAGAACCGGGCAGCGTGTGCAGTGCAGGTGAGAACCGGGCACCGTGTGCAGTGCAGGTGAGAACCGGGCAGCGTGTGCAGTGCAGGTGAGAACTGCTCTGTTAACAGAACTGCAATTCTCAGAAAACAGAAATCTCAGCACACGAGGAAAGAGAGCGAACGCTGATCAGAGACGAGGCTCATCTCTTTACTCACTCTGTCCGCTCAGCGTATGACGGTAAACTGACGAGCATGAAAAGAGGAATCATGCTGTGATGCGCAGGACGTGTTGCGCTTTAGGGGAAAAAGATCAAACCAACATCAACCGCTGAAACACAACTGTTCCATCAGCAAACCACACTCACACGACTGTACGGCTGGATCCTCCTCTTCATCACTGCAGGATACAGGTTTATGTAAATCATATGCTTTAGACATGTGTATATATATTACCTTTATCTGCTCACGCGTGAGATTTGCTGTGCTGACATTTCCATCCTCGTCACAGACGCCTGATATAAAAGCACGAGAAAATCGGAACCCACTGCTGATGGTATCCGTACAGCTCCGAGCACCCCTATGATCATAGAGACGGAGTGCACTGCAGCAGCTCAGGCACTTCTGAAAGTCATGTGACCAGATTTATGACAAATTCATAGAAAATGTTTATAAAATCATCAAAAAAAGTTCATTAAACAACATAGTACTTCAAAAGTTTTACATTCTGAATTTATAATGATTTGCTTTGTTTTTTATTCACACTATATATTCACTGTATTTGGCCACGCCCACTTTCAAGCGTGTGTTTCTTCCACCTTTTTGTTAGAACTTCTGCTCAGCTAACCAAAATGAAGACAGTTACATGGGAGGAGACCAGAGAGACAGTAAGAAGTTCTAATGGGACAACATTGTCTCCTCCGAGGTTAATAACACAGTGGGTGGGTGATATGAGAAGGTGGTCTGAGGTTAATAACTCAGTGGGTGGGTGATATGAGAAGGTGGTCTGAGGTTAATAACACAGTGGGTGGGTGATATGAGAAGGTGGTCTGAGGTTAATAACACAGTGGGTGGGTGATATAAGAAGGTGGTCCGAGGTTAATAACACAGTGGGTGGGTGACATTAGAAGGTGGTCTGAGGTTAATAACACAGTGCGTGGGTGATATGAGAAGGTGGTCCGAGGTTAATAACATAGTGGGTGGGTGATATGAGAAGGTGGTCCGAGGTTAATAACACAGTGCGTGGGTGATATGAGAAGCTGGTCTGAGGTTAATAACACAGTGGGTGGGTGATATGAGAAGGTGGTCTGAGGTTAATAACACAGTGGGTGGGTGATATGAGAAGGTGGTCTGAGGTTAATAACACAGTGGGTGGGTGATATAAGAAGGTGGTCTGAGGTTACTTATGGAGACATGTTTAATTACTCTGTACTCTCGGAAGGTGTAGACGGTTCAGTAATGAAAAACTATAAAAGTACTGAAGCGTATCAGTACCTGCACAGTGGGAAGGTGGGCGTGTCCTCCTACACACAGACGGTGAGTTTATATTTCTGAAAGCCGGTTAAACCCAAGTCCAGCAGCTGCCCGAGCCTCTGCGTGGGTGTTAGTTACAGTCCAGACAGCCTAGCGCGGTGGACACTGATCAGAAAACAGTTACTGAACTGATAGACTCACCAGCACCGACACGTCTGCTTCCTTTGGAAGGTGGTCCCCCAACACTCTGATCTTTATGTGCTGTGTTCCAAGTTTTAAAGCCAAGTTTTAATCTTCTTCCAATTACTGACTCCCTCTAACTGAACAGGTTATGCAATTCATTTTATATGTTTATGGTCGTTTTGCTTGTAATTAGTATCAACGTACCTGCAGTCGCACCGGAAGTGCTAACACAAAGTAAACAAGGATGGCGCCCCCCAGTGTTGTCATGGAAAATAGCATGAATTTACACACAACCAGTCAACAGTTTTAGATCAATACCAGCCCAACGTTTTAGAACTGTTCTTAAACCTTAAACACAAATTCAATCTAAGGGGGGCCGTCATGGGCTGAAAGTTAGGGATCCGGTCTTGTAACCAGAAGATCACTGGTTTAATCCCCTGGGACTGACTGAAGTGCCCTTGAGTAGGGCACCAAACCCCCAACTGCTCCCAGGTGTCGTAACAGCAGACTTAATAAATCTGATTTAGAAACTAATCTGGTTTGCCTGCAGTGTGAACACAGAACCACTTCACACCAAGCCAGCCTTAACAACTCTCACAGTAACCCGGTTCCAGATTCTGAAGAACAGATCACACAAAGACTGCTCGGAAACGAAGGGCAGAGAAAAGTCCAGAGAGATCAGTTGGCCAGTTCAGGGTGAGGATTCCACACGAACACGGAGACACTGAGCGCTTCTTAAAGACGAATCCTCTGCGGTTTCAACTCTTCGCTTTAGACTCAATTAGATGAACTGCTCCTTTCAGGAAATAAGACTTCTAGGAATGTGTTTATCAACAGACAATGACCTTTACAGAGGTCTCCTCAGGGCCATCTTCCAATTAAACCTACACCCACACAGAGAGAGAGAGAGAGAGAGAGAAAGAGAGAGAAAAAAGAGAGAGAGGAGAGAGAGAGAAAAAGAGAGGAGAGAGAAAAAAAGAGAGGGAGAGAGAGAAAAAGAGAGAGGAGAGAGAGAAAAAGAGAGAGAGAGAGGAGGGAGAGAGAGAGAGGAGGGAGGGAGAGAGAGAGAAAAAAAGAGAGAGAGGAGGGAGAGAGAGAGAGAGAAAAGAGTGAGAGCTCTAATAAAAACATGTTCTTTGGTAATGGAGTCGCTCTTTAATCACATTAGAATAGAACTGTTCTAACAGCCAGCAGACAAGTTCACCTCCAGCATCTCACTCTTACTCTCTTACAGTTCTCTCTGTCTGTCTCTATCACCCTATCATTCTGTGTCTCTGTATTTGTCTTTCTCTGTTTGTCTGTCTGTCTTTGTCTTTCTCTCTCCCTCTCTGTTTCTGCCTGTCTCTCCCTCGCTTCCTCTCTCTCTCGCTCTGTCAGTCTGTCTGTCCTTTTCTTACTCACTCATTCTCTCTGTCTTTTTCTATGTCTCTCTCTCTCTCACTCTGTCTGTCTGTCTTTTTCTCTCTCTCTGTCTCTCCATATTTCTCTCTCTCTTTCACTCTCTGTGTCCATTTTTGTCTTTCTCTCTCATTGTCTCTCTCTCTCTCTCACTGTCTGTCTTTGTCTCTCTCTCTCTAAGTGTATCTCTCTGTTTCTCTTTCTTTCTTTCTCTATCTCTCTCACACACTAAGAGAATGTTCACTCATTCTTAGTCACGGTGTCGAGGTGCTCCAGTACCTAGAAAAATGTTTGTGCCAGCAACTGATTATTTTCTGAATAAGTTGGAAAATAAATAAATAAATAAATAATAAAAGCCAAATCTTAAAATGTTCTTTCTCCCACAATAAACTCCTCAAAGCAGAAACAGACTCCCTGCATTCCAATTCCTAGACCAGAACATAAACGTAGCTCCATCTTTTATAACATTACAGAAATCACTGAGGCTGGAGTTACAGGGGCTGCTCAGCGTCAGCCAGCGGCTAATTAAAGCTGGCGTGTTTGGAAACACCGCTACTGTTGGTGATGCCTTCTGTTAAACACAGCTAACTAAATATAAACACAGACTATCAGATCTATACCACATATACATACCACATAAGATCTGCTTCATTTTATTAGACTGATAGTGTGAACATAACTGGTATGTATAAAGACAGAGACCGTTTTTATAAGATAGATTTTATGATTATATTAACATTTTACATACACAACACTGGCTTTGCAGTCCAGTTATTACTGAAGTAATCATTAATATTAATATTCTAGTGCAGTACTACACTATAGAACTCAGCAGTGAGTCTAAACCGCAACCACACAGCTCGCTAATACACCCACATGTTCACAGTATGTGGTGTAATGGATCATTACGCTAACAAGCTCCATCTGCGGTAGCAGTGAGTAAACATCTTGTTTATTAATTATATAACACGTACAGCATCTGGGAACAACAATACCTGCTAAACGACATTGACCACCAGCTTTTACTGGAGATCTGAACTCGGTCAGTGGAGCCAAAACATAAACACTGATCCAATCAGGGTTTAATAAACAGGACAGAACTGTTAATAAATAAATAAATAAATAAACTGTTAGTGAGCAATAACTGAAAACTGGTTTTAAATAAGACAATCAAATTAGATATTAGACTGTTCTTTTAACACAGCTAATGGTCAGGAGTACTGACTACTGAAAAACAGAGCAACAAAGTTTATATATATATATTTAGTCGCTAACCAATGAAAAACATGTGTTGATATTTTTGATTTTGAGTTTTTTACATTATTCGAACACGCCAATGGTTGTTTACATTGGCTGAAAATTTCATGTTGAATGGAACAATAGAAGTGACAAAAAATCTGGTTCCATTGACTTACATTGAAAGTATGTTTTTGGTAAAGTTGCAGTTTTGAAGATACTTGTTTGTCATTGGACAGCGATGATTTTATATATATATATATATATATATATATATATATATACTACCACTGCCACAAACACTACAACCAACACTACCACTAAAACCATACCTGCCAAAGATACCACAAACACCACCACCAACACTACCATTAAAACTATACCTGCCAAAGCTACCACAAACACCACCACCAACACTACCACTAAAACTAAACCTGCCAAAGCTACCACAAACACCACCACCAACACTACCACTAAAACTATACCTGCCAAAGATACCACAAACACCACCACAACACTACCACTAAAACTATACCTGCCAAAGCTACCACAAACACCACCACAACACTACCGCTAAAACTATACCTGCCAAAGATACCACAAACACCACCACCAACACTACCACTAAAACTATACCTGCCAAAGATACCACAAACACCACCACCAACACTACCGCTAAAACTATACCTGCCAAAGCTACCACAAACTCCACCACCAACACTACCACTAAAACTATACCTGCCAAAGCTACCACAAACACCACCACCAACACTACCACTAAAACTATACCTGCCAAAGATACCACAAACACCACCACCAACACTACCACTAAAACTATACCTGCCAAAGATACCACAAACACCACCACCAACACTACCACTAAAACTATACCTGCCAAAGCTACCACAAACACCACCACCAACACTACCACTAAAACTATACCTGCCAAAGCTACCACAAACACCACCACCAACACTACCACTAAAACTAAACCTGCCAAAGCTACCACAAACTCCACCACCAACACTACCACTAAAACTAAACCTGCCAAAGCTACCACAAACACCACCACCAACACTACCACTAAAACTATACCTGCCAAAGATACCACAAACACCACCACCAACACTACCACTAAAACTATACCTGCCAAAGATACCACAAACACCACCACCAACACTACCACTAAAACTATACCTGCCAAAGCTACCACAAACACCACCACCAACACTACCACTAAAACTATACCTGCCAAAGCTACCACAAACACCACCACCAACACTACCACTAAAACTATACCTGCCAAAGATACCACAAACTCCACCACCAACACTACCACTAAAACTATACCTGCCAAAGATACCACAAATACCACCACCAACACTACCACTAAAACTATACCTGCCAAAGCTACCACAAACTCCACCACCAACACTACCACTAAAACTATACCTGCCAAAGCTACCACAAACTCCACCACCAACACTACCGCTAAAACTATACCTGCCAAAGCTACCACAAACACCACCACCAACACTACCGCTAAAACTATACCTGCCAAAGCTACCACAAACTCCACCACCAACACTACCGCTAAAACTATACCTGCCAAAGATACCACAAACTCCACCACCAACACTACCGCTAAAACTATACCTGCCAAAGATACCACAAACTCCACCACCAACACTACCACTAAAACTATACCTGCCAAAGATACCACAAATACCACCACCAACACTACCGCTAAAACTATACCTGCCAAAGATACCACAAACTCCACCACCAACACTACCGCTAAAACTATACCTGCCAAAGATACCACAAACTCCACCACCAACACTACCACTAAAACTATACCTGCCAAAGATACCACAAACTCCACCACCAACACTACCGCTAAAACTATACCTGCCAAAGCTACCACAAACTCCACCACCAACACTACCGCTAAAACTATACCTGCCAAAGCTACCACAAACTCCACCACCAACACTACCGCTAAAACTATACCTGCCAAAGCTACCACAAACTCCACCACCAACACTACCGCTAAAACTATACCTGCCAAAGCTACCACAAACACCACCACCAACACTACCACTAAAACTATACCTGCCAAAGCTACCACAAACTCCACCACCAACACTACCACTAAAACTATACCTGCCAAAGATACCACAAACACCACCACCAACACTACCACTAAAACTATACCTGCCAAAGATACCACAAACACCACCACCAACACTACCGCTAAAACTATACCTGCCAAAGCTACCACAAACACCACCACCAACACTACCACTAAAACTATACCTGCCAAAGATACCACAAACACCACCACCAACACTACCGCTAAAACTATACCTGCCAAAGCTACCACAAACACCACCACCAACACTACCACTAAAACTATACCTGCCAAAGATACCACAAACACCACCACCAACACTACCGCTAAAACTATACCTGCCAAAGCTACCACAAACTCCACCACCAACACTACCACTAAAACTATACCTGCCAAAGATACCACAAACTCCACCACCAACACTACCACTAAAACTATACCTGCCAAAGCTACCACAAACACCACCACCAACACTACCACTAAAACTATACCTGCCAAAGATACCACAAACACCACCACCAACACTACCACTAAAACTATACCTGCCAAAGCTACCACAAACACCACCACCAACACTACCACTAAAACTATACCTGCCAAAGCTACCACAAACACCACCACCAACACTACCACTAAAACTAAACCTGCCAAAGCTACCACAAACTCCACCACCAACACTACCACTAAAACTAAACCTGCCAAAGCTACCACAAACACCACCACCAACACTACCACTAAAACTATACCTGCCAAAGATACCACAAACACCACCACCAACACTACCACTAAAACTATACCTGCCAAAGATACCACAAACACCACCACCAACACTACCACTAAAACTATACCTGCCAAAGCTACCACAAACACCACCACCAACACTACCACTAAAACTATACCTGCCAAAGCTACCACAAACACCACCACCAACACTACCACTAAAACTATACCTGCCAAAGCTACCACAAACACCACCACCAACACTACCACTGCTAACACAAACACAACCACCACCGGCGCCAACACTACTGCCAATAAACCACACAAACAGAAATTGTTATTTTAGTAAGAATTGATAATAGTTACTTACTTGTATACTGTGTCTATTGCCCCCTTGGTTGAGTAGCAACTGTTGAGATAGCAGTTAAGCTGGATCCTAGTAATAAAACTAAATATGGCACTGCTGCTGAAAAAATACTTTTATAATAATAAAAAAATCTCTTTTGGGACACAGTCTCAATTTTTAAGTCTAGACTGAAAACATACTTGTTTAGTTTATCTTTAGGTAATTAATCTTCCCCTTAGATAAAGGCAGGAGATCTGGGGGTTCATGGACACAGAGGTTTATGGTAAACTGAGATGCTGGTGCTGTTGTTCCACCACTTCACGCAATCACACAGGTTTGTTGACGGTGGACTGGGGGGATCCCAGTGTCTCAGGGTGGTCTAATGTCTATGTTAGCTTCTGGTTCTCTCCTTTTAGTTTAGGCTGTTATAGTTAGATCTGCCGGAGTCACCAGCCACACTCTGAAATTCTGAAAATTCATATTCTCTACAGTCTCACTCCCGAGCCCAACTCACTCTCTCTCTTTACTCCTCCTGAGGTAATGACTGTCCTCCTGTCTGTTGAACGCTGTTGAAGGACTGATCATCAGGGCCTCCACCCCACCATCACCAGCCAGCTCTCCTGTCCATCTGTGTCAACTGCTACACCCTCAGTTACATCACTTTACATAAAGACTCAGTCAGAGACTGCCTCAGTCAGAGACTGCCTCAGTCAGAGACTGCCTCAGTCAGAGACTGCCTCTATCTGTGCCGCTTCTAAAGCTTTGCTATCCAGATTTCAAACAGAGACTCTTTTCTTTGGTGTTTAGTTTATTAAACTGTAAATATTGTTTGATCAGAGGAGGTCGGGTCTCCCCTTGTGAGTCTTGGTAGGATCAGATCCTACCTGTCTGTGGTCTCTAGGCTGGTGTGCTCTCAAGGTCTTCTCCCAGGTTCATCAAGTTTGGCATTTCCATAGCGAGGTCCCGTCTACCACCCTGGAGCCCAAGAGAACCCGCAGACTCCAACACCAGCCTCGTCACCCACCTCCGAGCAGCAGAGCCCCACTACGGCAGTGCCCGAATAGTGAGGTCGGTGCCACCACGGATCCACAAACTCCAATCTCAGTAGGGGTTAGTTTCCCCGGCTCCAGCCGGGCTCCTTAAAGACTATTTACGTTTAAAGACTGCGCAGTGTTTTCCCCGGCCCCCGCCGGTCCCCTATAGAGACTGTTTGTGTTGCTCTGCTCTAACCTGTCCACACAGGGCTGAATCTGGTTCCTCCTTCACTGTGGAACGCGAGTGGTGCTCTGGTTCCCCAGGACCATCGGACCAACGCAGGAGGAGCGATCCATTATCTCCATCCAGCCTGTCCTCTGGATCAGCCGGTGGCTACTGCTAGCCCTCCTGCTTCGAACCGTTTGGACATTCTCGCCTTAGCGAGCCTTTGAACTGTTTTGGTTTGGACTTTTGAACTGCTCTATCGCAATAAAAGCCTTGCACACGTATCGCATGTCTCCTCTCGAGTCTGATTCCTTACACACTAAATCAGTATCAGTATTAATTTAGGCAGGTATCGTATCCAAGTCCTAAGATTGGTATCACAACATCACCACTACGAACTAGCCTGTATAGAAGCAGCTTCTTAACGATGGGATGAAGATCTTCACGTTATGTCCATATTTCCAGATCGTACAGTAGCCCCAGTGTCCCCGTTCGCTCAGTCTGTGAGGAAAGAAGATCTTATTTGGTCTTGAAGCCACTTTAACCTGTTAACGCTGCGTCTCATGTGGAGCTGCATCTCCAAAATCGGCTCAGCCGGAGCGACGGCGATTGGAGCCGCTAGTGAAAGTTTCAATTTTGGCCATAAATAAATTCTGCGTGAGCGTCGTGGCCGTGACCTCTGAGGGCTGAGCGTGTGCGCTAATTCACCAGAGCAGACTCATCAGAGGGCGGCATTAATAACAGAGCTGACACGCCTCCTCCACCTTCTGCAGCTCGAGCGCAGCCTCATCAATCTCAATGTCACAGCCCCTCACCCCACCGAGCCCAATCCATCACTCAAACTGAAACACTCTCACACACCCATCTCAATGGTCTGTGTCATCGTCTGCCCGTTTAACAGCTTTTTAGTTACCACTGGGGGTCCTCAGGGAACACGGCCCCCTCGCAGGCCTGAAATTGGGCTTGACTGGAGTGAATTAGGAGGCCAGGCAGAGTGGCTCAGGAGGACAAGATGAAACAACGAAGCTACGATATGACAAAGCTATGGATAACACAGATGTGCATTGAAAGTAATAAATGTGTGTGTTGTGCTGGTGTGAGTGGATCAGACACAGCAGTGGAGTTTTAAACAGCCTTGTAACTGGAAGGTCGCTGGTTTGATCCCCTGAACTGACAGGACATGACTGAAGTGCCCTTGAACAAGACACCCAACCTCCAATGGCTCTCTGGGTACTGTGGATAGGGCTGCCCCCAACTCTGGGCAAGTGGAGGTCAGATTCCTCGGTGTGTAAATATGAACGGTCAGTGGAGAGGGGTTTAGAAATGAGGTTTAAGTTAAGTGCATGTAAACTATTAGAACATACTGTAATCGCCAGAACTCCCGCCAACACTGCCACCAGCTGTGCCACAAACACTATCGTCGCCAACGCCTTCGCCACCATCACTACTACAAACACTACCATCACCAGAACTCCCGCCAACACTGCCACCAGCTCTGCCACAAATGCTACTATCGCCACCATCACTACCGTCACTAACACTATCACCACCATCACTAACACAAACACTACCATCGCCAGAACTCCCGCCAACACTGCCACCAGCTCTGCCACAAACACTATCGTCGCCAACACCATCACCGCCATCGCCAAAACCATCCCACCATCACTACCATCGCCAGAACTCCCGCCAACACTGCCACCAGCTCTGCCACAAACACTATCGTCGCCAACACCATCACCACCATCGCCAAAACCATCCCACCATCACTACCATCGCCAGAACTCCCGCCAACACTGCCACCAGCTCTGCCACAAACACTATCGTCGCTGACACCATCACCACCATCGCCAAAACCATCCCACCATCACTACCATCGCCAGAACTCCCGCCAACACTGCCACCAGCTCTGCCACAAACACTATCGTCGCCAACACCATCACCGCCATCGCCAAAACCATCCCACCATCACTACCATCGCCAGAACTCCCGCCAACACTGCCACCAGCTCTGCCACAAACACTATCGTCGCCAACACCATCGCCACCATCACTACCATCGCCAAAACCATCCCACCATCACTACCGCAAACACTACCATCGCCAACACCATCGCCACCATCACTACCATCGCCAAAACCATCCCACCATCACTACCGCAAACACTACCATCGCCAACACCATCGCCACCATCACTACCATCGCCAAAACCATCCCACCATCACTACCGCCAAAGCAGCCACCACCTCTGCCACAAGCACTACTGTCACCAACACCATCACCACCATTGCCAACACCACCCCACCATCGTCACTACCATCGCACCATCACTACCACAAACACCACCACCATCACTACCACAAACACCACCACTCCCGCAAAAAACCCTGCTTATAAACTACACATGTAAAAAATATTAGACCATAAATTCCCATCAGAAACAAAGAATTGAGTAAAGTTTCCTTCGGGTGACTCAGTATTCTTCACAGTCTAATCAATCGTCCGCTGGTCACGCCGCAGACCATAAGCTCCTTTTGCTTCACCACGCCGGACAAGAGATTAAGCAGAATAGCCCTTTAGAGCCATTCAATGTTTCTCAATGAAGCTCATACTTACAGCCACTCCGCTGACCTTCCTCTGTAACCCAACCTGGTCCAGTCACCTGCTTATCTCCATCTTAATGTCCACTGCTCAAATCATCTGCAGACAGTTTAAATACATCAAGGACACCCGAGGAAAAAAGCCTGCTGACCTCTGAGCCTTAAGTCCAGCATACTGATCGCAGCTGGAGAAGGAAACTGGCCTTGCTTCGTCTTTCAGGATGGAGAACAGTAGGTTCTCTCATCTGAGTGGATTTACAGAGGTACAAGGCTGAGTAGGTGAGGTTCCTGTGGTTTAAAGGGTCTAAGAAACAAGTTCTCATGTTCTAACTAATGTATTAATATGACTTTGTTTTCAGGGTCTTGTTCATTTCTTGAAATCTACTGACCAGAGGAATCCACAGAGAACCTCTGACCTCCACATCTGACCTCTAGTCCTTCATCAGTGGACACAGGACGCCGCCCACAGGACACTTTTGTCTGGATAGTTTTGGTTGGTGGACGATTCTCAGTCCAGCAGTGACACTGAGGTGTTTAAACACTCCAGCAGCAGCACTGCTGTGTCTGATCCACTTACACCAGCGCAACACACACTACTAACACACCCCACTATGTCAGTGTCACTGCAGTGCTGAGAATTAATTAATCAATTAATCAATCAACCTTTATTTTCACTCGGGAGTATAATGAGGGAGACCCTCATTTACAATGTCGCCAAGCATTACAATTATTAATCAAAAAGAGATTGAAAAAAATTAAAATTAATTTTAATGAGTACTTAAAATGTAAAAAAAAATACTCAGGAATCAGGAATAAGACAAAAGTAAAAAATAAGTCAATAAAAATAGATATAAATATAGTAGTAAAACAAAACAGTAAAAGAAATAATAAAAGAAATAATAAAAAAGTATTATTATTATTATTATTAATAATAATAATAATAATAATAATAATAAGAATAATAACAATAATAATAATAACAATAATAATAATAAACATCAAGTTAAAAGAATGGTAAAAGGAAATGAAAATAAATAAATAAATAAAACAACTGAATATCAAAATCATAAGAGTTGTTTTAATTAATAGTGTGTAAGAAAATATTGATAATATTGAATACTGGGTTATTATTTTTCTTGATACTGTATCGATTCTCAAAAACACAGTATTGATACACAGATTCCTGGCAGACAGTGAATCATTGTGTGTTGTGTTTAAACCTCTGACCACTAGATGGCAGTGTTGTAATCCATTTTCAGCTCCACTCCAACATTAACAAGCAGCACAAGGACGCAATGTCGTTGTAAACATTGACAAACCTGTTCATATAGTGGTGTGTTTTAATAGTAGGATTTGAAAAATCGCAGTAAATCACTTTACTTGCAGCATCGCAATATTTTAATCGTGTGCACTGAATCACAATACAGATTGTATCACCAGGTTTTTGCCAACACACAGCCTTATTATTTAATATAAAATGTCCTAATACATTTGTAAACTAAGCTTTGTCTTTCCAGTCACAGTGTTTCCCAAACACATATTTCAGACTGATGGTCCGAAAAGCCTTTAAAGTGTAGTTTTTTTATAAGCTGTTTTCATTTGGGTGCTCAGCATCCCTAAAAAGCTAAGCCTACCATCACCCCTGTTTACATGACAACACACTCAGAGTCCTCGAGCATGAAAACAAATATGCTTCCAGTGCGTCCCTCATTGGACTGTTCCATGGAGCAATTACCTCTTATCACACGGCGAAGTGTTTACTGCCATGCGGACCGACAGGGCTCGGGGGAGAAGAGGGGAAGACTGCGCTTGTTGACGTGCACAAACAGGACGTTGATGAATAAAGGGAAACGAGCAATTTGTCGTATCTTCAAAGCCAGGTGAAAGAGGAGAGTGACCCGTCGCCAGGAACCGTAATTGGCGCAGAGATTATACTCATCAATCATGGCCCGGCCTCAGAGCCCCTCCATCAAAGAGAGGTTAGAAGGGCTACTCTGGGGGCTACAGGTCTCAAATCAGACAGCTAGTTGAGAACCATTCTGCTGGACTGCCTCAGCCCACCACCATCACCCACCCTGCCAAGTGACTGGCTTTGATTAATGCACTTGGGCATATGTGCAGGAATGTATATGCACATGCACGCTCTGCTCCAGACGGTAGCAGCAGGCTCGAGTACCATAGCCTGCAACTAATGACGTAAGCCCCACCCCTTTCTGGCATAATGACATGAGGCAAGTGATTGACAGGTGGGGTTTTGCTCTTCTAGGTTTTATAGATCCCTGATGTCACAGTCTGAAATTAATGAGCTCATAAAAACATATTGCAACTCAGTAGCAGTGACCAATCAGCACTCAGTAGCACCAATAGCAGAAATGCCAACCAGTCAGGGCTCAGTAGCTGTGATGCCAACCAATCAGCGTTCAGTAGCTGTGATATCAAACAGCGCTCAGTAGCTCAGCAATGCCAAACAGCCAATGCTCAGTAGCTGTGATGCCAACCAATCTGCATACAGTAGCAGCAATGCCAACCAGTCAGTGCTCAGTAATAGCAATGGCAATCAGTTAGCGCTCAGTAGCTGTGATGACAACCAATCAGCGCTCAGTAGCTGTGATGCCAACCAGTCAGTGCTTTGTAGCAGTAATGCCAACAAGTTAGTGCTCAGTACCTGTGATGCCAACAGGTTAGTGCTCAGTACCTGTGATGCCAACCAATAAGTGCCCAGTACCAGTGATGCCAACCAATTAGCGCTCAGTACCTGTGATGCCAACCAATTAGCGCTCAGTACCTGTGATGCCAACCAATCAGCGCTCAGTAGCTGTGATGCCAACCAGTCAGCGCTTCATAGCAGCAACGTCAACAAGTTAGTGTTCGGTACCTGTGATGCCAACCAATTAGTGCTCAGTGCCTGTGATGCCAACCAGTTAGCGCTCAGTACCTGTGATGCCCACCAATTAGCGCTCAGTACCTGTGATGCCAACCAGTCAGCGCTCAGTAGCTGTGATACCGACCAATCAGCGCTCAGTCGCTGTGATGCCGACCAATCAGCACTAAGTAGCAGCAATGCCAACCAGTCAGTGCTCAGTAGTAACAATGGCAACCAGTTAGCGCTCAGTACCTGTGACGCCAACCACCCAGCACTCAGTAGCTGTGATGCCAACCAATCAGCACTCGGTAGCTGTGATGCCAACCAATCAGCACTCGGTAGCTGTGATGCCGACCAATCAGCACTCAGTAGTTGTGATATCAAACAGTGCTCAGTAGCTGCAATGCCAACCAGTCAGCGCTCAGTAGTTGTGAGGCCAACCAATCTGCATACAGTAGCAGCAATGCCAATGAATCAGCATTCAGTATCAGTAATGCCAACCAGTCAGCTCTCTGTAGTTATGATGGCAACCAGTAAGTTACAGGTCTGCTGAAGGTTCTGATTGAAGGTATTTGTATTTGAAGCCATGTTGAACCTGTAGACGCTGACTCTCACCAAAGACTCACCTCTAGACACTTGACTCAAATTTACAAGCTTAATCTGCAAAGCCCAAAGACTTGACTAGACTAAAGCTCTACAACCTCAAAACTCCAGAGTCGAATTAGGCTTGAGGACTGAACTACAAAGTTTTAAAACTCAAAGACTGAAACTATAAAGCCTCAAGATGATTTAGACTCAAACCCCCAAGACTGAAGACTCAGCTTAGACTTGAAGGTCTCAAGGCTTAAAAGCTCAAACCACAGAAATTTGAGACTTGACTTAAAACCCAAAACCTCAAAGGCTCAATCCTGACTCGAGGGCTTAAACAACAGGGCCTCAAGGCTCGACTCGGAGTTAAACCCCAAAGCCTAAAAACTTAACTCCAACTTTAACTCAGTAGTTACTATAAAGGTTCAGACACTGAAGTGACAATAAAGCTCAGCAGTATCTGTTAGCAGTAAAGAACATCTGAGCTGCGTTTATACATATTGTCCCCCAAAACAGTTAACATGCAAACAGCATTAGCAGCAAAGATAAATAATAAAAAGTCACAAACAGTACATAATAAATAAATAAATGAATAAATAAACAAACAAATAAATAAATAATAGCCTCACCCAGTTCCTCTGCAATTTGAAGACAAAAGCATTGTGTTTGTTTGTTTGGCTCCTCAGTCGTAGACCTCCACCATCTTTATCTCTTCCTCTTCTTGTCTCAAAACAAAGGTTTAGAAGTCAAAATAAGAGTCCTCATCAGAATTTTAGCTGAATTTTGCTCTACTGCAAATTACTGCCTAGTATAAAAACATCCCTGTGATTTTCCATGAACAACTAGGCTGACTGAGAACTTTATGAAATAATGCTTATCCTTTTAACAATGTTTATATTTTAAAATTATTTATCTTATCTTTTATGCTTCTATATTTTCTCACATTGCTTGTCAAAATGAAATGACGAAAATGATGATCAAACCCCTTAATACACAAGACTTGACTTTGAATCAACTCCTAAGAACTCAAGTCTGAACTCTGAATAAAACCCTAAATACTCAAGACTTGATATTGAATCAAAGCCCAAACTCTTAAAAACTTAAGACTGGGTTCTGAATCAAACCCTAAAGACTCAATTCCAAATCAAAGCCTAAGGGCTCAAACTCTGGAGACTCAAAACTTGACATTGAATTTAACCCCAAAGACTCAAGACTTGATATTTAATCAAAGCCCAAAACACTCAAGACTCCTCTCCAAATCAAACTCTAAAAACCTAAGACTGGGTTTTGAATCAAACCCTAAAGACTCAACTCCAAATCAAAGCCCAGAGTTCAGGACTTGACTCTGAATCAAGCCCTAAAGACTCAAGACTCAACACTGAACCAAACCCTAAAGACTCTAAAGACCATAAAGTTGAATCTGAATTAAACCCTAAAGACTCCTCTCCAAATTAACCTTAAAGACTTAAGATTTGACTCCAAATAAAACCCTAAAGACTCAAGACTTCACTCTGAATCAAACCCTAAAGACTTAAGACTCAACTCCCAATCAAACTTTAGAGACTCAAGACTTGTCATTAAATTAAACCCCAAAGACTAAAGACTTGATATTGAATCAAAGCCCAAACACTTAAGACTCCTTTCCAAATCAAACTCTAAAAACTTAAGACTGGGTTTTGAATCAACCCCTAAAGACTCTATAGACCCTAAAGTTGAATCTGAATTAAACCTTAAAGACTCCTCTCCAAATTAACCATAAAGACTTAAAATTTAACTCCAAATTAAACCTTAGAGTTTCAAGAATTTACATTGAATCAAACCCTAAAAACGTATCTCCAAATGAAACCCTAAAAACTCAAGACTTGACTCTGAATCAAACCTTAAAGACTCAAGACTCAACTTCAAATCAAACTATAAAGACTCAAGACTCGACTCTGAATCACACCCCAAAGGCTCAACACTCAACTCTGAATCAAATTGCAGAGACTTTGAATAAACTCTAGAGATTTGAGACTCAAGTCGAGACTCAACTCAGACTAAAATATATAAACTACAGACCCTGCAGACTCGAACTTCAGAAACTTGCCAGCTTTCACTAATTGGCTTTGAATCTCACTTCAAGCTATTATAAAAAAGTTCTAATTTGTGCTTTAATAAAAAAAAGTTTAACTATAATTAAAACTTGACTATTGGTCGTGTCTCTTCGGTAATATTCCTGCTTTAAACACTAAAACAGTCCAGATAGCAGCTTCACAGCTTCCGCTCTCATCCCTCTCTGAACACTGTGCAGTTTTAGACACCACAGCAGACTGGCTAAACTAGCTAGCTGATTTGCTGAGCCATAAATGAGAGTGTTCAGCCCCCATCGCGCACCCACACCCCCAGATCACTGTCAGATTGAGTTAGCAACCCCATTCCATTCACCTGCAGGGCCTCATAACGATTTCTACCATGTATATCCCTCAGAATTCCTCCTCTTATAGCACTAGTGATGCTTCATTCCTACTGGTTTTACTGGGAGAACAAAGCATTCACAATAGAGTGAATAAGTTTTGATTTATAAGTTTTACATATATTTAAAATAAAAGCTAAATATTTTAACCAGACGTTACTCAGATATCATGCACTGTGTATCTATATGTTCATGTTGTTATGAAGTGAAGCATCAGTGCTCAGTGCATCAGTAAAACACAGCATTTAACACAGTCTGTTTTATAGCTCCATAAAACCTCAGTGTGTGTCTGGAGGAGTATTTGAAATTTCACAGAAGCTGACCACAGTCCATTTTAAGATATGAGTCAAATATCTCTTTGGATGTTAGACACTAGTTACCTGAACATAGAAGAATAGAACAGATTTCTAATCAGTAGAAGCCACATTAAAGGATTCCTGTAAACCTGTATCTACCTAGTGAAACACTGAAAGTTCAGTACATAGAACGGTACATACCGTGAACCTCAAATATGAATCCTGCATTTACGCTATGTCGGTACTTTTTATTCCCTTCCCATCCATTTGTCCATTGGCTCCATATGGGCCCTGAGTGTATTTTTACCCATGTGGGCCACTAATGGGCCCAGGCTGGGATGCAAGTGGAGCCCATGTGAACAATTATCCACTGATTTCACACTCAAAACAGAAATAACTGTAACGCTGCTGGGACCACAAATGTAGCCTAACTTGCCCCCATGACCCAAACAGTACCCACAACGTTAACCCAAATGAGGCCCACAAACTGACCCACCCAAGACCCATGACTATAGCCCAACTGGGGTCAAAGTTATAACCAAGTAGGAGTCCAGAGTTATATTCAAACTGGAGCCCAGAGTTATAACCCAACTGTAGTCCAAAGTTATATCCCAACTGGAGCCCAGAGTTATAACCCAACTGGAGCCCAGAGTTATAACCCAACTGGAGTCCAGAGTTATAACCCAACTGGAGTACAAAGTTATAACCCAACTGGAGTCCAGAGTTATAACCCAACTGGAGCCCAGAGTTATAACCCAACTGGAGTCCAGAGTTATAACCCAACTGGAGTACAAAGTTATAACCCAACTGGAGTCCAGAGTTATAACCCAACTGGAGCCCAGAGTTATAACCCAACTACAGTCCAGAGTTATAACCCAACCGGAGTCCAAAGTTATATCTCAACGGTGGCCCAAAGTTTTATCCCAACTACAGTCCAGAGTTATAACCCAACCGGAGTCCAAAGTTATATCTCAACGGTGGCCCAAAGTTTTATCCCAACTGTAGTCCAAAGTTATAACCCAACCAGAGTCCAAAGTTATAACCCAACTGGAGCCCAAAGTTATATCCCAACGGTGGCCCAAAGTTATATTCCAACTGGAGCCCAGAACTATAACCCAACTGGAGCCCAAAGTTATATCCCAGCTAGAGTCCAAAGTTATATCCAAACTGGAGCCCAAAGTTATATCCCAACTGGAGTCCAAAGTCATTTCCCAGCTAGAGTCTAAAGTTATATCCCAGCTGGAGTCCAAAGTTATATCCCAGCTGGAGTCCAAGTTATATCCCAGCTGGAGTCCAAAGTTATATCCCAATTGGAGTCCAAAGTTATATCCTAACTGGAGTCCAAAGTTATATCCCAACTGGAGTCTATTTATCACCAATCAAAAAGCCCACATAAAACCCATACAGCTAAATAAAACACAAATAAGGCCCACATGGACATGTCAGCCGGGAGTGTCTTAAGATTAGAAATTAAGATTATACATATACATGAATATGTAATATTTAACCCTCAACTTCACCTCACATGCTCATTTATGAACCAGGAACTGAAGCTGGCAGGGCCCGAACTAATAGACGCACCATCTGAGCAAAACTGAAGTGCCTGTAATGTATAAAACATGACCATCTGTCCGCTCACCGCGCTGGCCTAACTGCGTTCACACGGCGCTAACATTAGCTTATTACCAGCACATTAGCACAGCCGCTCGCACGCTTATTAAAGAGGTCTGCTGACTGTAATTAACTACACTCGCTGATTCATACTGTGCACATCCAATAATTAACCTCACAGGAAGATCCCACAGGAGGGGGTTGAGGGTGGAGTGAAGGTGGGCTGAGGGTGGACAGAGCGTGGGCTGAGGATGGACCGGTCATTCTTCTGGCCTGAGGGCACTTCTCAGGCAAGTTCTGCACCAGTGATTATGCTAGCCGGGTTTCCAGCGCTGCCCTCGGAGCGGACCGACATGTGATGAATGCTAGTTGGCTGGGTCCCGTGTCTTGTTTTGGATTCCTTTTAACTCGTACACAATCACTCACTCTTTCTTTATCCCTCCTCACAGCTGCAGATCTTTCATCATCCTCACTCTTAATCAGTGTGGGGTTGTTATTTCTGTTCCTGTGGTTTTGCCCCCTAGCAGAAGAAAACTCCACACTCCAGGAGTGAAAGATTCCTAGATTACCTGATTGTTTAACCATTACTGTCACAAATATTTGAATTGGACGTGGAAACTAGAAAAGTGTGTTTCCTGAAGAAGGTGCAGTGAATGTGCAGCTTAATCTTACCTGGGTGTGGCTACACTGTTGTTATAGTATCCCAGGTGGTTGCTAGAGGTTTGCTAGGTGTCTTGGAGGGTTGTATTCCTAGATTACCTGAGTGTTTAACTGTGACTGCCACAAATATTTGAACTGGAAGTTGAAACTACAAAAATGTGTTTCCTGAAGAAGGTGCAGTGAGTGTGCAGCTTAATCTTACTTGGGTGTGGCTACACTGTTGTTGTAGTATTCCAGGTGGTTGCTAGAGCTTTGCTAGGTGGCTTGGCTTGGGGGGTTGTATTCCTAGATTACCTGATTGTTTAACTGTGACTGCCACAAATATTTGAACTGGACATTGAAACTAGAAAAGTGTGTTTCCTGAAGAAGGTGCAATTACTGCAGTGTAGCTAAACTGTTGTTATAGTATCCCAGGTGGTTGCTAAAGGTTTGCTTGGTGGCCTGGGGGGTTGTATTTCTAGATTACCTGATTGTTTAACCATTACTGCCACAAATTTTTGAACTGGAAGTTGAAACTACAAAAATGTGTTTCCTGAAGAAGGTGCAGTGAGTGTGCAGCCTAATCTTACTTGGGTGTGGCTACACTGTTGTTATAGTCTATATGTCTGTGAGGTAGACACTGGGAGACCGTACAAACTCCACACAGACACTGGGAGGCCGTACAAACTCCACACAGACACTGGGAGACCATACAGACTCCACACAGACACTGGGAGACTAAACAAACTCCACACAGATACTGGGAGACTAAACAAACTCCACACATACACTGGGAGACCATACAAACTCCACACAGATACTGGGAGACCGTACAAACTCCACACAGACACTGGAAGACCGTACAAACTCCACTCAGACACTGGAAGACCATACACACTCCACACAGACACTGGGAGACCAAACAAACTCCACACAGACACTTGGAGACCATACAACTCCATACAGACACTGGGAGACCATACACACTCCACACAGACACTTGGAGACCATACAACTCCATACAGACACTGGGAGACCATACACACTCCACACAGACACTGGGAGACCATACAGACTCCACACAGACACTGGAAGACCATACAAACTTCACACAGACACTGGGAGACCATACACACTCCACACAGACACTGGGAGACCATACAAGCTCCACACAGACACTGGGAGACCATACACACTCCACACAGACACTGGGAGACCATACAAACTCCACACAGACACTGGGAGACTAAACAAACTCCACACAGACACTGGGAGACCATACACACTCCACACAGACACTGGGAGACCATACAAACTCCACACAGACACTGGGAGACCATATAAACTCCACACAGACACTGGGAGACCATACAGACTCCACACAGGCACTGGGAGACCATACAAACTCCACACAGACACTGGGAGACCATACACACTCCACACAGACACTGGGAGACCATACAAACTCCACACAGACACTGGGAGACTAAACAAACTCCACACAGACACTGGGAGACCATACACACTCCACACAGATACTGGGAGACCATACAAACTCCACACAGACACTGGGAGACCATATAAACTCCACACAGACACTGGGAGACCATACAGACTCCACACAGGCACTGGGAGACCATACAAACTCCACACAGACACTGGGAGACCATACACACTCCACACAGACACTGGGAGACCATATAAACTCCACACAGACACTGGGAGACCATACAAACTCCACACAGACACTGGGAGACCATACAAACTCCACACAGACACTGGAAGACCGTACAAACTCCACTCAGACACTGGAAGACCATACACACTCCACACAGACACTGGGAGACCAAACAAACTCCACACAGACACTTGGAGACCATACAACTCCATACAGACACTGGGAGACCATACACACTCCACACAGACACTGGAGACCATACAACTCCATACAGACACTGGGAGACCATACACACTCCACACAGACACTGGGAGACCATACAGACTCCACACAGACACTGGAAGACCATACAAACTTCACACAGACACTGGGAGACCATACACACTCCACACAGACACTGGGAGACCATACAAGCTCCACACAGACACTGGGAGACCATACACACTCCACACAGACACTGGGAGACCATACAAACTCCACACAGACACTGGGAGACTAAACAAACTCCACACAGACACTGGGAGACCATACACACTCCACACAGACACTGGGAGACCATACAAACTCCACACAGACACTGGGAGACCATATAAACTCCACACAGACACTGGGAGACCATACAGACTCCACACAGACACTGGGAGACCATACACACTCCACACAGACACTGGGAGACCATACAAACTCCACACAGACACTGGGAGACTAAACAAACTCCACACAGACACTGGGAGACCATACACACTCCACACAGACACTGGGAGACCATACAAACTCCACACAGACACTGGGAGACCATATAAACTCCACACAGACACTGGGAGACCATACAAACTCCACACAGACACTGGGAGACTAAACAAACTCCACACAGACACTGGGAGACCATACACACTCCACACAGACACTGGGAGACCATACAAACTCCACACAGACACTGGGAGACCATATAAACTCCACACAGACACTGGGAGACCATACAGACTCCACACAGGCACTGGGAGACCATACAAACTCCACACAGACACTGGGAGACCATACACACTCCACACAGACATTGGGAGACCATATAAACTCCACACAGACACTGGGAGACCATACAAACTCCACACAGACACTGGGAGACCATACACACTCCACACAGACACTGGGAGACCATATAAACTTCACACAGACACTGGGAGACCATACAAACTCCACACAGACACTGGGAGACCATACAAACTCCACACAGACACTGGGAGACCATACAGACTCCACACAGACACTGGGAGACTATACACACTCCACACAGACACTGGGAGACCATACACACTCCACACAGACACTGGGAGACCATACACACTCCACACAGACACTGGGAGACCATACACACTCCACACAGACACTGGGAGACCATACACACTTCACACAGACACTGGGAGACCATACAGACTCCACACAGACACTGGGAGACCATACAGACTCCACACAGACACTGGGAGACCATACACACTCCACACAGACACTGAGAGACCATACAAACTCCAAACACAGTATTTGTCTCAGACAGGAGCGGGTCATGTCCTTGTCTCAGACATAATTATGCTTGATTCGTTTTTGGTACAGGACTGATGTGTATCCAGCAAACGGCCCATTAGTTTTTATTCCACTGCTCGTCTGAGCTGCTGTAGAAGCTCCGTCTGTTATATTTGAGAGGTTTCACATCAGATCTCAGTCTTCAGTCATGGTGCCTAGACTCGTCTGTTTCACGCACTGGATCACACAATGGATGTAAGTGGAAAACAGGCAATAGTGCCTCAAAGGCCGGGGTCTGTGTGGAGACTGAAGCTAGGGGTCAGGTGAGAAAAGCACCAGCGGAATCCTCCAGGGTGAACATGTACTCTGCATATCTTTAACTGACTCATCAACAGCGACTCCAGAATCCAATAAAGCTGCTGTTAATTACTCAGTCTTACAGCACATATGCCTATAAATGTCTTGATTGACAGGTTTGATTATACATTAGCAAACTGGCTTACATCAGAGTGGAACAGATCCTCTGGAACAGATGTAGGCGGAGACATGTTACTCAGTTATAGCAGAAGTAATGAGTCTGCAGAACCTTTTAGTCTGGTTTAAAAAGTCAAATTAGCAAAAATAAGATTCATTATTTTCCACATTCTGTTACACTGAGTCATTCTAGAGCTAATAATAGCAGGAATGTGAGCAGAGTATGGGTATCAAAGTCACTGTGCTACTAACAAGTGTGCTTCTATACTTAATACTAATATCCATCCATAGCCGATCCCAGTGTCATCATGCAAAGGTGGGATACACCATGGACCATCCATCCATCGCATGGCCAACACACACTCACTCACACTTCACACTCACACCTAGGGGCAGTTTAGAGTGAGGATCCTAACATGCATGTGTTTGGACTGTGGGAGGAAACCAGAGTACCTGGAGGAAACCACTCAAACACTGAGAGAACATACACACTCCACACAGAACCACCCGGACCGGGAATCCAACCCAGATCATCTTACTGTGAGGAGACAGTGCTGACCACTACACCACCATACTGACCACTACACCACCATACTAACCACTACACCACCGTACTAACCACTACACCACCATACTAACCACTACACCACCATACTAACCACTACACCACCATAGTAACCACTACACCACCGTACTAACCACTACACCACCGTACTAACCACTACACCACCATACTAACCACTACACCACCGTACTAACCAATACACCACCATACTAACCACTACACCACCGTACTAACCACTACACCACCATAGTAACCACTACACCACCGTACTAACCACTACACCACCGTACTAACCACTACACCACCATACTAACCACTACACCACCGTACTAACCAATACACCACCATACTAACCACTACACCACCGTACTAACCATTACACCACCGTACTAACCACTACACCACCATACTAACCACTACACCACCATACTAACCACTACACCACCGTACTAACCACTACACCACCATACTAACCACTACACCACCATACTAACCACTACACCACCGTACTAACCACTACACCACCGTACTAACCACTACACCACCGTACTAACCACTACAACACCGTACTAACCACTACACCACCATACTAACCACTACACCACCATACTAACCACTACACCACCATACTAACCACTACAACACCGTACTAACCACTACACCACCATACTAACACTACACCACCGTACTAACCACTACACCACCGTACTAACCACTACACCACCATACTAACCACTACACCACCGTACTAACCAATACACCACCATACTAACCACTACACCACCGTACTAACCACTACACCACCGTACTAACCACTACACCACCATACTAACCACTACCATCGTACTAACCACTACACCACCGTACTAACCACTGCACCACCGTACTAACCACTACACCACCGTACTAACCACTACACCACCGTACTAACCACTACACCACCGTACTAACCACTACACCACCATACTAACCACTACACCACCGTACTAACCAATACACCACCATACTAACCACTACACCACCGTACTAACCACTACACCACCGTACTAATCACTACACCACCGTACTAACCACTACCATCGTACTAACCACTACACCACCATACTGACCACTACACCACCATACTAATCACTACACCACTATACTAACCACTACACCATCATAGTAACCACTACACCACCATACTAACCACTACACCACCATACTGACCACTACACCACCATACTGACCACTACACCACCATACTGACCACTACACCACCATACTAACCACTACACCACCATACTGACCACTACACCACCATACTAACCACTACACCACCGTACTAACCACTACACCACCATACTAACCACTATACCACCGTACTAACCACTCCACCACCATAATAAACACTACAGCACCGTACTAACCAGTACACCACCGTACTAACCATTACACCACCGTACTAACCACTACACCACCATACTAACCACTACACCACCATACTAACCACTACACCACCGTACTAACCACTACACCACCGTACTAAACCACTACAACACCGTACTAACCACTACACCACCATACTAACCACTACACCACCATACTAACCACTACACCACCATACTAACCACTACAACACCGTACTAACCACTACACCACCATACTAACACTACACCACCGTACTAACCACTACACCACCGTACTAACCACTACACCACCATACTGACCACTACACCACCATACTAACCACTACACCACCATACTGACCACTACACCACCGTACTAACCACTACACCACCATACTAACCACTACACCACCGTACTAACCACTACACCACCGTACTAACCACTACACCACCATACTAACCACTACACCACCGTACTAACCACTACACCACCATACTAACCACTACACCACCATACTAACCACTACACCACCGTACTAACCACTACACCACCATACTAACCACTACACCACCGTACTAACCACTACACCACCGTACTAACCACTACACCACCATACTAACCACTACACCATTGTTCCTTCAAGGGGCTGTTTAATCAGGCTTGTATTTGATTGGCTGAAAGGAAAGCAGCTGTCTGAAGAGTGACAGCCGGCTGAATACCTATCAATTCAGGCTGGCTGTTTCCTGGTGGGACTCCTGCCTCCTGAGCCAGGGAGAGAAAGGAGGAAGGACATATCTGAACAAATCACTGCTGAGAATTCACCTCCCCAAGACCCTCATCAGCACTCTGACCCCCTCATGCACCCCCTACAGGCCATACCCTTCACCTGCCTCTTGCTAATTGGGCTTGAAGATTCTGCCCTCAGGCAGTGGGGTGCGTTCAGCTGGAGCTGCTGATGTTTAACAGATCAGGAGGTAAGTCTGTATAAGTTGGTAGAACTTCGTACTTAATGCGGAATTTAACTGGCAACCAATGGAGGGTAGATAAAGCCGGGCTGAGGTGGTCAAAGGTCCTAGTTCTCGTAGGAGAAGATCCATTCCAGTCAGTGAGGCATGAGATGAAGGACCTAAACCAACCAAAGCTTTCGGTTAGAGGCACACAGTCAAGCCAGGAACCTTAAAGTGGAGAGAAGATGGAGCTACTGAGGAGAGAAGAAAGAAAACTCCATTTCCATTCAGGTCCACGCAGGCCTGCGTTCTCTCGCTCCTGCCTGCGTTAACATTCTCCTCGTTTTCCGCTGTTATGAGAGAATTACGTTAATTACTGGAGGCCTGACAGCGTCGCAGCAGGACGTCCTCCTCAGCCGCAGCTCATCTTCAGTCTGAGACCTGCTGTGTTTGTCATGCTGGTAAATAATTCCGTTTCTTTTTTTCCCTCCGTTCCGCTTATTCCAGCCAAACGCTGCGAATGAGCTGGATCTGGCAACGCACCTCACTTCACAGCACAGAGCTGGCATGCAAATGAGCAGCTGATCAGCAGAAGGTGTGTGATTGGCTCTCCTCAACGAGGCTCATTATCAGCCCTACTGTATTCCAGAGGCATGCGATCAGCACACATACTGTAAAACAGACTGAGCGATGTGAGACTCACAGACACTGGGTTCTGTAAGAACTACCCACCGTCACACTTCACTTCACAAAGAGGTCAGACACGAGTTCCCGAGACTAGAACAAGCTCACCGAGTGTCCTCACCGTCTCCACAGAACAAGCCAGCGATCCCGTCAGAATGAAGAGTAAGACACGTAGCAAAGCTTGGGCTGAGGCCTGAAAAGCTCCAGAGACATCAGTCAAATATTCAAATGTGTTTGATTTTAAACTCCATCTATCATCTTTATTCTACTAGTCAGGGTCACGGGGGGCTGGATCCAGTCCCAGTGTCATCGGGCGAAGGTGGGGTACATCATGGACCAGTTGCAAGTCCATCGCATGAGCAACACATTTACACCTAGGGGCAGTTTAGAGTGAGCGATCAACCTAACAAGAGATATTATTATTATTATTAAAGTAAGATATTATTAATACTAGAGATGGAAGGATCGATCGGCTATGTATCGGTATCGACCGATTTTTAATTAAACTATGTGATCAGCGATTGGCTGACATTTCTTCAATTTAGCCGATCCTGAGAGCCAATCAATGACATTAAACCAATGAGCCTAATTTGTATTTCCAGATCCAAGAAGAGGAGCCGTCCGGCCAGCTCCCTGCAATTCCTATCTGAACCACTAGGTGGACATACATTCCCTTTAATTTTCCAGTTTATAGTGTTCACCGCATGTGCAGATACAAAATATCGACCGTCTGGCAGTTTTTGACCGTATTTGACACAGACTCACCCTGGAAGGGCTGTAAAATGAGTAAAATCAACATGTCTTAATGGGGAACCAAGATATTTAACACTACAAATCTGATACGGCCTTAAGAGAACACCACACAGCTGAATACAGTGAGTATCAGTAACCAGCAGAGCTAGAACACACAGCTAACACAAAACAAACAACCCAGAACACCTACAGACCAGATCTGACCGGTACGAACAGAACAGCAGCAGAAACAGCCAGAGAGCTAAAGAACCACAGCCAGAGTGATTGAGTTTATAGTTCTAGATAAGCAGATCTTCTCGGCTGTAGAAGACGTTCATTCTGCTGCTTAATGTTCCACCTGGATCTACGCTCTGCTGTTCCTAGTAGAGATACTTTTCAGATGTGGATCTTCCGGAGCTGTATCAAGCGGTTTACGTCCACATAGACCAAGTTCTGAAATAAATAACATTTCATTTCTGAGCGTTACAAGCGATATATGGAGTTCCGATGTCAGCCCCACCTCCATGTTAAGCTTAACCGCTCAGTGGATTGATCCAGACTTTGAGCTACATTAGATTTACAGCATTTAGCAGACGCTCTTATCCAGAGCGACTAACAGAAGTGCTTAGTGTTCGGTCAGAGTATGAGTATCTCTATCTAGTACAAACAGGTTCAAGTCCAAACTACTCTTGAGCTCAAACACCATAAATAAGAGCCAGTGCTGATACCTAGAAAGAAGACAGCAAAATATAAGATTAGACACAGAGCAACACCTAGCAAGACTGGAACACCAACAGAGAAGAGAATAAATCCAAGACTACATACAGTATTAGTGCAGTACTTATCCAAGATCAAGTCAATTATGGTTTCTACCAATGCTTCAGTATCAGTGTTTATAACTGCTTCACAAAGAGATGGTGGTCTTCAGTCTGCGTTTGAAGACCGTGAGAGAGTTCGCTGTTCAGACAGCCAGTGGAAGTTCGTTCCACCATCTGGGCTCCAGGACAGAGAAGCATCTTGTTGCGTGTCTTCCATGAATCTTAAGAGATGGCGGGTCAAGCCGAGCCGTACTTGAAGTGTGAAGGTCTTGACCATTGCCATAAGGTCAGGAGGAGCTGGTCTATTCTTGGCTTTGTAGGCATCAGAACTTTGAACTGAATGCGAGCAGCTACAGGAAGCCAGTGAAGGGAGGGAGTGCAGCAGTGGAGTGATGTGAGTGAACTTGGGAAGATTGAAGACGAGTCGTGCTGCTGCATTCTGGATCAGTTGTAAGGGCCGGATGGTCTGCAGAGGAAGACCAGCCAGGAGCGAGTTGCAGTAGTCCAGCCTTGAAATGACGAGAGACTGGACGAGCACCTGGGAGGCCTCCTGAGAGAGGAAGGGTTGGATGCGTCTGATGTTGTGGAGAATGTATCTGCATGACCGAGTCAGGTTCGTAATATGAGCTGAGAACGATAACTGGTCATCCAGAGTCACCCCAAGGTTTCTTGCATCTTCAGACGAATGAGATGAGATGGCAAGATCCTGCTGAGGACCTGTAGTTCCAGGGATGATAGCACCATAACGATATTTGTTTGATGTACTTTGTTTATTTGCTGCTAATTTAGTTAAAAATATTATGCTGTTTCATATGAGCTCATTAAAAATGGTAATAAACCAGTTTTGTCCATGTTTCATGACTTGTTTGCGCTAATAACTAAATGTAGCCCTGCCGTGGCATATAGCCCCGCCCTCGATCGGTATCGGCTATCAGGCCGATCTCATTGAATGGTGATCTGCGATCGGAATCGGCCTTAAAAACGCTGATCAATCCATCTCTAATTAGCAAAATCCTTGTTAGTGACTACAATTAATTGATTAATATGGATGATATTTTTCTGAATAAAGACCTCTGGAACAATGGAAACTGCTATCTACTCTTGGACGCTAACGAAGCCCACTGGGACCCCTTCTCTGCAATTTTCAGGGAATACTGGACACAACTAAATATTTCACTCTGGGCAGAGAATTGATTCTAAAATAAGAGCGTAAGTCATAAAAGATAAATATAGTTTATATAGATCTGCTCCTGTTATGATCTGGTGTGTTTCCTCAGGCTGTGTGGTCTCCACTGATTTCCCCCCCTAGAAGTCTCCTTTCTCCTTTTCTACATTTCTAATGAATATAACAAGAGAACGAGAGAACAGGACACACCTGGCTGTGAGTTCCATCCCCGTACTGTATTCAACCTACCTCAGCTCTCCATACACTTCACCATTCAACACTGTGTCCACTCACTGTCCACTCTATTAGACACTCCTACTACTTGCTGGTCCACCTTGTAGATGTAAAGTCAGAGACAGTAGCTCATCTGCTGCTGCACAGTTCTCTAGTCCTTCATCAGTGGACACAGGATGCCACCCACAGGACACTGCTGTCTGGATACTTTTGGTTGGTGGACGATTCTCAGTCCAGCAGTGACACTGAGGAGGTGTTTAAACACCCCAGAAGCAGCACTGCTGCTCACTAACTCACTAACACACCACCACCATATCAGTGTCACTGTAGAGCCTAGAATGACCCACCTCTCTAATAGTATCTGCTCTGTGGTGGTCCTGTATACAGAGAATCAGATGAACTAAGTGGAGCTCCTGTATGGTCAGTGGAGCTGATACAGTTTCTTCTTAAAGTTTTGAAGAGTTTGCTGAGTTTGAAACTTCTCTTCTAAGTTCTTCTGTGGACTGCCGTTTGTTATTTGGAGGTTTTTCGATACAGCTCTAATGATTTCTCTGGTCATCCTTGAGCAGCCTGGCCACCACAGATTGCTCCAGAAGTCCTCCAGCAGTTTCTTTCTTCTGCAGACTATTCCATAAAGCTGATATTGCGATGCCGTGCTTCAAAGTGCCGTGCTTGTTTTTTCCATCATAGTCGGTTCTTTAGGGAACGTCTGGGTCTGTGCATTTCACTTCTCTGTGAAGGCTCAAAAATAAATACCACACTTAACTGGTGGTTATTTATAGAGCTGTGAAGACGCAGGACCATCAGACTAAGAGCTCAAGTCCATCTTCCAGCTCTAGTCAAGCCCTGTGTCCATCACAAGTGCTGTTTAATGCTCTGTAATCACATGATGATGTATATGGGTGGTTCTTTAATTAGGGGAACTTTTACGTCTCTAGGTTATAAATTTGTGTTAAGATTACTTTAATAAAAAACTAATATTTTAGGTATTAAAAAGATCATTCCTTTCATCACCAAAAAAAAAAAAATTTTATAAGGATTTAAACATCAATATTTTGCTACTTTGGTCTTGTCCCCAACCCAGACTTTAAAACATCTGGACCCCAATAAAATACTAAAAAGTGATGCATTTATTAAAAAGATCACAATATGAGTTTCATAAAAACTTAAAAAGAAACTAAATGTTCTGTTCCCACAAAGTTGGAACCAGAATCTCTTCAGAAGCATTAAGAGTTGCTCCACCCTCTACGCCTGAACCCTGTGCACCTCCCATGCCCTAACCTTATGTTAAACCCTCTATGCCAAAACCCTGAGCTCCACCCAGCACGCCCAAACCCTATGCTCCACCCTCCATGCCCCAAACGTGTGTTAAACCCTCCACGCCAGACCCCTGTGTTCCACCCTCCATACCGAACCCTGTGTTCCACCCTCCACACCTGAACTGTGTTCCACCCTCAATGCCCGACCCCTGTGCTAAGCCTTCCACGCCCAAGCCCTATGCTCCACCCTCCATGCCCCAAACCTGTGCTCCACCCTCTACGCCAGACCCCTGTTCTAAACCTTCCATGCCAAACCCCTGTGTTCCACCCTCAAAGCCCGAACCCTGTGCTCCTCCCTCCGCACCCGACCCCTGTGCTCCTCCCTCCAAGCCCAAACCCTGTGCTCCACCCTCCACCACAGACCCTGTGCTCCACCTCCCATGCCCTAACCTTATGCTAAACCCTCTATGCCAAAACCCTGAGCTCCACCCAGCCCGCCCAAACCCTATGCTCCACCCTCCATGCCCCAAACCTGTGCTAAGCCCTCCACGCCAGACCCCTGTGCTAAACCCTCCATGCCAAACCCCTGTGTTCCACCCTCAAAGCCTGAACCCTGTGCTCCTCCCTCCGGAAAGTCGGAATCACTGAATATAACCTAAAAAAAAACAGATAGATGTGCAGAGAATGACCGTCTCTCCCACCTGCTCTCCCACCTCATAGCCCACCTTCTCTCTGTCCGTCATTCTCTGTAACACCAGGAGTTCCAGAGGATAAAGCATTGGCATTCACTCCTGAAACTGTCCATGAGGACCAAACATATTGATCACACTGCCAAGCTGAACTTCGCTGCTGGGTAAATGTATTGAAAGCGACGCTGGTCCATAGAAAAGAGTGTTCTGGTGGGATACGGAGCCCCCTGTGCTTCAACTTCCTATTTTCTTTCCTGCAAACATAACATACGTATGAGTTTTAACCCTTTAGGGCCCATTTGACTGACTTCATTAATACTGTGATGTCTCATTGCTACTGCTGTTTAGCTATTTATTTAGTATTTAAATTGTTCTCTGATGTTCTAGATAGAAGGTATGTGTGTCTTTGGTCACCCAGATGAGGTTCTTCACCCATTTACACTCTATTATCTGGTCCTAGAACGAAACACTGTTTTCTTTTTGTTGATGAGCTCATTAATAATTCACTGAGCTCTGCTCTGATTGGCTGGTTTACAGTGAGACGCTGTGATGATCACACAGAAGCAACATAGAGCAAATAATTAAATAAGCTCCGCCCTCATACTATTTAGTTAGCTATACTAGTTACTCAGAGCTGCTAGTATGTAACGTTACCTGTACTAGCTCCTCTCTTTCATCTGAACATCAAACACAAAGTAGATTAAAGGTGTTTCTGTGAAACTTTCAGTTTAAGATGATCCACTTCAACCAGCACACAGTGATCCTCTCACACAGCATGGCTGCTACTTCCAGTCACTGTTGGAGGTTGTGGTGCTAATAAAGGTGGAGCTGCTCGTCTCTTCAGTCTCTTCAGTGTTGAACGCTGAGCTGAAGCGGCTCCATGTTGTCCGAGTGTTGGAGAAAGTGTCCGGAGTGAAACGTACAGACTGCAGAGTTAAAGTTGTTCAGGATTCTGTTAAAGATGTTCTTGTTTTGGAAATTCTCCGTTCCACCTTAAACGGTGCTGTGGTTCCATTCTGGCGTCTGTACGAGCTGCAGTGTTTAAGGTGGAACATTAGATGAAGAATGTGGAGAAGAGGAACTTCAGGCTGGTTTAAAGATGAACATGGAGCTCTGACAGTTGGGTTGTTTGTTGGAAAGGAATAAAAAGAGGCGACGTTCCCTTCACAGCCTGGAACTCTGGATTTCTCCACCACCGTTCTGGTTGTGTGTAAATGTTGGGGGTGTAAATATTAACGAACAAACCCAACATCCCGAAAGTGGAACTTCTGTCACTGTAGGTGAAGGACGGTTAGGAGACGGCACTGCTCCGCTCAGTAGCTGCTCCAAACCATATCAGGCCAAGAGCAGCATGGAAGCATTTATATAGATCAGACTCCTGCTTCAAATCCTGATCCAGACTAAACACTCAGCTCAGCAGCCACAACAAAACTCCTCTCCTCAGTTTGTAGATCACTGATTTAATAACCAATAAAACAGTCTGTGTAGAACCCCTGCAGCACCGTAGCACTCATCACACATACAGAGAAGGAGGGAAGACACAATATGAGGCGAGAGGAGAAGAGCAGAGAAGAGAAAAGAGAAAAGAAGCTGAGAAGAAGAGAAGAGAGAGGTGGTAGGGGGAAAAACAAGACAGGAGAAGAGAAGAAAGATTCTGACAGACTGTAGTGTGTAACGGGAAATGTCGGGGGCGACAGAGACACTGCTGCTTTGCTGCATTATAAAATGGCCAACAGTAGTCATTACAGTAATTAGTACAGTGCTTAGTACAGTAGTCAGTAGTATGTATAGTAGTTGGTACAGTAATTAATACAGTAGTTAGTACAGAAGTCGGTACAGTAGTTGGAACAGTAGTCATTACAGTAATTAGTACAGTAGTCAGTAGTATGTGTAGTAGTTGGTACAGTAATTAGTACAGTAGTTAGTACAGTAGTCAGTAGTATGTATAGTAGTTGGTACAGTAATTAGTACAGTAGTTAGTACAGTAGTTGGTACAGTAGTTGGAACAATATTCAGGAAAGCAGTTATTACAATAGTCAGTACAGTAGTTGGTACAGTAGTTAGTACAGTAGTCAGTAGTATGTATAGTAGTTGGTACAGTAATTAGTAAAGTAGTTAGTACAGCAGTCAGTAGTTAGTACAGTAGTCAGTAGTATGTATAGTAGTTGGTACAGTAATTAATACAGTAGTTAGTACAGAAGTCGGTACAGTAGTTGGAACAGTAGTCATTACAGTAATTAGTACAGTAGTCAGTAGTATGTGTAGTAGTTGGTACAGTAATTAGTACAGTAGTTAGTACAGTAGTCAGTAGTATGTATAGTAGTTGGTACAGTAATTAGTACAGTAGTTAGTACAGTAGTTGGTACAGTAGTTGGAACAATATTCAGGAAAGCAGTTATTACAATAGTCAGTACAGTAGTTGGTACAGTAGTTAGTACAGTAGTCAGTAGTATGTATAGTAGTTGGTACAGTAATTAGTAAAGTAGTTAGTACAGCAGTCAGTAGTTAGTACAGTAGTCAGTAGTATGTATAGTAGTTGGTACAGTAATTAATACAGTAGTTAGTACAGAAGTCGGTACAGTAGTTGGAACAGTAGTCATTACAGTAATTAGTACAGTAGTCAGTAGTATGTGTAGTAGTTGGTACAGTAATTAGTACAGTAGTTAGTACAGTAGTCAGTAGTATGTATAGTAGTTGGTACAGTAATTAGTACAGTAGTTAGTACAGTAGTTGGTACAGTAGTTGGAACAATATTCAGGAAAGCAGTTATTACAATAGTCAGTACAGTAGTTGGTACAGTAGTTAGTACAGTAGTCAGTAGTATGTACAGTAGTTGGTACAGCAATTAGTACAGTAGGTAGTACAGCAGTCGGTACAGTAGTTGGAACAGTATTCAGTAAAGCATTTGTTACAGTAGTCAGTACAGTAGTTGGTACAGTAGTTAATACAGTAGTCAGTAGTATATATAGTAGTTGGTACAGCAATTAGTACAGTAATTAGTACAGTAGTCAGTAGTATGTATAGTAGTTGGTACAGTAATTAGTACAGTAGTTAATACAGTAGTCAGTAGTATGTATAGTAGTTGGTACAGCAATTAGTACAGTAGTTAGTACAGTAGTCAGTAGTATGTATAGTAGTTGGTACAGTAATTAGTACAGTAGGTAGTACAGCAATCGGTACAGAAGTTGGAACAGTATTCAGTAAAGCAGTTGTTACAGTAATTAGTGCAGTAGTCGATACAGTAATTAGTACAGTAGTTAGTACAGTAGATGGTACAGCAATCAGTACAGTAGTTAGTATAGTAATTGGTACAGTACACAGTACAGTAGTCAGTACAGCAGTCAGTAAAGTAGTTAGTTTAGTAGTTGGTACAGTACACAGTACAGTAGTCAGTACAGCAGTCAGTAAAGTAGTTAGTATAGTAATTGGTACAGTATTCAGTAAAGTAGTCAGCACTGCAGTCAGTAAAGTAGTTTAGTAGTTTAGTAGTTGGTACAGTATTCAGTATCGTAATTTGTTCAGTAGTTAGCTGGCCAGTGAAAGCGGTACTTTAATCCGCTGTGGAAATTAAAGAAACTGAAGATGATTGGTTGCAGTCATAACCAGCAGCAGCAGATGGAGGGCAGGTGCCGCGGTGCTGAGGTCTGTGAAGACGGGAGCAGGTGGAGGGGAGGAAGAGCGTTCCTCGGACTGCTGGTTAATTAAAATGTCTATGTTCTGTCCTCGGGGTCTCTCACACTGCTACAATAAAGTCTTTAATAAGAGATCCCAGCGTCCCCTCCCTCCACAGCCTTTCCTGCTCCGTCAGCTTCCTCTCCTGGAGTTTTGGTGAGAGGCAGATTCAGGAAGTAGCGCCGTAGTGTTCTAAAAAAACAACTGCAAGGCTAATACAGTTAGCAGTTAGCTGTAGGGCTAATACAATTAGCAGTTAGCTGTAGGGCTAATACAGTTAGCAGTTAGCTGTAGGGCTAATACAGTTAGCAGTTAGCTGTAGTGCTAATACAGTTAGCAGTTAGCTGTAGGGCTAATACAGTTAGCAGTTAGCTGTAGGGCTAATACAATTAGCAGTTAGCTGTAGGGCTAATACAGTTAGCAGTTAGCTGTAGGGCTAATGCAGTTAGCAGTTAGCTGTAGGGCTAATGCAGTTAGCAGTTAGCTGTAGGGCTAATACAGTTAGCAGTTAGCTGTAGGGCTAATGCAGTTAACAGTTAGCTGTAGGGCTAATACAGTTAACAGTTAGCTGTAGGGCTAATACAGTTAGCAGTTAGCTGTAGGGCTAATGCAGTAGGCCCTATATAGATTGCTGTAATGTGGGCTGTATACTTTATTACACTGTTCTTCAATGATCAGGACCCCCACAGGACCACCACAAGGCAGGTGTTATTAGGGAGGTGGATCATTCTCAGCCCTGCAGTGACACTGACGTGGTGCTGGTGTGAGTATTTGATTGACACAAATCTCTGCTTTTACTATGAAGTCAGGACACTCCTGTTCTCTGACAGTCACAGAGCAAGAGTTATGAGGAGAGATCTATACACTGCTGCCCCCTGCAGGACTCTCCATTACCTGCATCCCTTAATTTACTGAACTTGTTCACTCTTGTGTGGGGCATAAATGCTAGGCAGTCCCATTACAACACACACAATTACTCCCTACGGTTTCTTTGGAGGTCTAACACAATTCAAACCCCTGAACAACGACTGAAACCAACATTAGGACATGTGTCCCATTTATAACACTGTTATAAATCATCTATAAGACAGAAAAGACTTCTCCTGAACTAAGACATCTATCACAGAGCTGATACATCACATTATAACTAGACCTCCAGCTTCATAACTTGGGAATGATGCTTATAACAGATATATAACAGATGGATAATAGATTATTTGGTGAATGATGTGTAATAACATTGTTATAAACGTAACTATGGTCCATCTCTTCAAAAGCCTCGAGCCAACATGGCACCAGTTACTAAACCATCCTAAGTCCCACTGACATATTAAGCTGATTACAAACACTCAGATTTACTAAGTAATAAGTGCTTATTCATGTGTTATTAAGTGTTAATATAGCGAGCCTCTAAATAGTGTTAGTGTTTGTTTACTATGAATGCCTACTCAAGCTGTTTATAAACAAGTACTGCTTGTTATTAAGTCCCTGGGCAGGCATCCTTCACACCAAGTGTTAATCAAGGGTTTACTGTACACGTACACCTGACTGGACAAATCCTGGTGTGTGTGTGTGTGTGTGTTGGTTTTAAGCACTTTGTGAGGACCAAATGTCTGAATGATGATAGAAAAACCTGAGAGTGTGAGGATACGCGCAGGTGCTTTGCTAGTAAACAAACCACGCAGGTAATCCTCAAAGGACTTACTGGGCTGTCCAACAAGGTAACCGAGAAGCTCCAGCTCATCCAGGACTGCAGCTTGTTTATATATATATATATATATATATATATATATATATATATATATATATATATATATATATATATATATAGTCGGTGTCCAATGGAAGCAAGCATCTTCAAAATAGGAACTTTACAGGAGAGGCTAAAACTGTCTTTACTTTCAATGTAAGCGAATGGAACCAGAATTTTTTTTCTAAGTGATTTTGAAGCATTTCTATTGGTCCATTTATCAGGGCAATTGTAGACAGTGTCAATAGCAGCTGTCGTGTTTAAATGATGTAGAAAAATTTAAATAATCAAAAATTGAGATACATGTTTTTCATTGGACAGCGACGATATATATATGTTTATTTTTTTCATATTACTACTGAATAAGTGTCCCTGCTGTCAGGACAAGATTCCGAAACAGTAACTTTACAGGAGAAGAAAGAAATTTTACTGTCAATAGAAATGAATGGAACTATAATTTTATCACTGTGCTAAGAAAAGCATGCATCTCCATTTTTGATGATTTTCATTTTTCTACGTCGTTTTAACACAACAGCTGCTGTTTACATTGTGTGAACATTTCATGACGAATGGACCAATAGAAATGCTCCAAAATAACGTTGAAAGTTTTCTGGTTCCATTGACTTACATTAAAAGGGAAGAAGGTTTTTGGTCTCTCCTGTAAAGTTGCAATTTTGCACATACTTGTTGATCATGGAAGTTTAGCAGACTGTACAGCTGACAATGCTTTGTTACAACAGCAGTTATAATAGTAATAATAATAATAATAATAATTTCTATATATCATATTATTTTGCCTTTTAACCTTTTGTGAAGCACTTTGAGCTGCATTATATGTACAAAAGTGGCTGCACGGATAAAGCTTATATTATTATTATTATTATTATTATTATTATTATAGTAGTAGTAGTAGTAGTAGTAGTATGTGCACTATTAATAAGGAGCTGGATAGAATTGTTGTATGTGAGCTCCCCCTTGTGGTCAGACTTTGCCAAGACACCACTGAGCCAGACTGAAATTTGTGACGGCTGCAAATATTAGCATCAAAACCAACATTAAACATTAAAACCCATCAGAAAAAAATTCAAAATGCATTTGTTTGTTAAATTTATTGAAAACCACAACTGAAAACAAGCTGCGGCTCCTAGAAGATAAAATATATAAACTTAATTGGCTTATTCTGATTTCACAGTGCGGGGGTGGGGGGAGTGGGGGGGGGGGGGGGCGTATCTTCTAATAAAAGTGTTCAGTATTTGACTTCATTCACCCAGCTGGCACTGAAAACCCTGCTTCATACATAATCACAGCTCTATTATTCCCTTTTCACACAGACACCTCCACACACAGCAGCTACAGTCAGGTAAGCTCACCTGTCCGGCACGACTACAGTAGCAGTACATACTTATTAACATATATTAACATATAAAAGCTCTGATTTCCTCATACAGTCGAATAGAAAAGTAATAAATACAGAAAATTAGCCCCACATTCAGAGTCACCGCGTCCCTGTTAGTGATTCAGTAGAAAAACAAACGGCCCGTATCAGAGACACGCCCTTCTTTATCCTCATCCCTCGCTCCAGACCTGAGTCTCTGCTGTGCAAAACTGAGCTGGGGTTCTTTTGATGCGCTCCAGCCAGCGGGGGGGCGGGGGGGCTGCTGTGTACGCCTGTGCAGTGGTACAGCCCGTGTGCCAGGTTCACAACAGAAACAGAACCACAGGTTTCACAGCAGTTCAGCTTCATCATCTTCATCCTCAGAGCCGGACGGACCCTGCCGGACCTCCTCGTACCACTTGTTGGTCAGAGTCTTCATCTGGATGCGTCCGTGCAGCAGGTCCTGAGAGAGAAAGAGAAAGAGAGAGAGAGAGAGAGAGAGAGAGGGAGAGAGAGAGATGTGGTAGAAAGAGAGAGAGAGAAGATGGGGGAAGAAAGAGGGGGGAGAGTGGGGGAGAGGGGGCAGAAAGAGAGAGAGAAAGAGGAGAGAGAGAGAAAGAAAGACAGAGTGTAAGAGAGAGGGAGAGAGAGAGAAGGGAGAGATGGAGGAGAAAGAGAGAGAGGGGGGAGAGGGGGCAGAAAGAGAGAGAGAGAAAGAGGAGAGAGAGAAAGAGAGTGTGAGAGAGAGGAAGAGAGAGAGAGAGATTGGGTAAAAAGTGAGAGAGAGAGAGGAGAGAGATGGGGAAGAGGGAAAAAGAGAAAGGCGGGAGAGAGGGAGAGATAGGGGAGAGAGAGAGAGAGAGAGAGACAGAGGAGAGAGAGGGGATAGATGGGGGAAGTGAGAGAGAGAAAGAGAGAGAGAAGGGGGGGTGGAGAGAGAGAGAAAAAGAAAATGAGGCGCAACAGAGAGGGGGAGAGGGGGCAGAAAGAGAGAGAGAGAAAGAAAGACAGAGTGAG
>CM038718.1:42220711-42243211 GCA_021613375.1 Megaleporinus macrocephalus
CAGGAAGGAGGGTCTCTGTACGTGACTGAGTATCCAGCGAGACTAAACAGACTGAACTTAACTGAGACTGTGTTACATCAGGTCTTCAGAGTGTGATGAAATGAATCAGCACACTGCACTCAACCCATTCACTGTCTTTGAACCAGGTCTCCGGAGGCTCAGCAGGGCAAGACAGGGGAACAGAGCAGAGGGTGACGCACACAGTCTCTAAGGCGGGAGTGGGATGTGGGTGGGAAAGAGACCCCATGCCCCTCCACCTCTCCATGCGGGACCTGACGCAAGCCGTGGAAAGCTCTCTGAAGAGTCTCGAGAGACAACAAGAAGAAGAGAGGAAGGAGGGGCAAACGAGGCAAACAAAGTTCTTCTCCAAGTTCCTATACGGATTAAGAGGCTCCGCCCACATCGGAGAAGGAACTGCGCCGTCTGTGTCTTTATAGGGAACTTAGTGAAGGATGGGATTTGGTTGGAAGTCTGATCTCAGCATCTACAGGATGAGTCAAAAGTCTCAGGACACCCTTTTAGTTTAGAAACGAAAGGGAAGATGGTGTATCGGAACACCCCAGCAAGTAAGGGATAAGGGGGCCTGATAAGACTGAGTCCAATACCAAGACAACACAGAGTCCAAATGAGGTCAAGACTAAGACAGAACTAAATGAGTCCAATACCGAGACAATGCAGAGTGCGAAGGAGACTGAGACAAGACTGAATCCCAATAGTTTCAAGACTAAGAAAAGCCAGGGTCCAAATGAGGTCGAGACTGAGAAAAGCCCGGGTCCGAATGAGGTTGAGACTGAGACAAGACTGAGTCTAAATGAGGTTGAGACTGAGAAAAGCCAGGGTCCGAATGAGGTCGAGACTGAGATAAGACTGAGTCTAAATGAGTCCAATACCGAGACAATGCAGAGTGCGAAGGAGACTGAGACAAGACTGAATCCCAATAGTTTCAAGACTAAGAAAAGCCAGGGTCCAAATGAGGTTGAGACTGAGAAAAGCCCGGGTCCGAATGAGGTTGAGACTGAGACAAGACTGAGTCTAAATGAGGTCGAGACTGAGAAAAGCCAGGGTCCGAATGAGGTTGAGACTGAGAAAAGACCGAGTCTAAATGAGGTTGAGACTGAGAAAAGCCAGGGTCCGAATGAGGTCGAGACTGAGACAAGACAGAGTCTAAATGAGGTCGAGACTGAGATAAGACAGAGTCTAAATGAGGTCGAGACTGAGAAAACCAGGGTCCGAATGAGGTCGAGACTGAGACATGACTGAGTCTAAATGAGGTCGAGACTGAGAAAAGCCAGGGTCCGAATGAGGTCGAGACTGAGATAAGACTGAGTCTAAATGAGTCCAATACCGAGACAATGCAGAGTGCGAAGGAGACAAGACTGAATCCCAATAGTTCCCAATAGTCAGTCAGGGACAGCACACTGAACATGTTGTTCATGTTGTTTCTTTGTTGGCGGCCATGTTCAGGAGAGTTGTTGTTGCAACTTTCTGTGTTAATAACGTTTCAACCACAAGCTATTGCAAATCTGATTGCATCAGTCCATTTCTGAGACAATTCTGGTCTTCTTTGATCTGCTACATGACCTCCTTCCCATTGGAAAAACTTGCCCTTGATCCAATATGGTGGCTTTCTGTGTTGGCGGCCTTGTTCAGGACATAGCCTAAAAGATAGGCCCCCTCACCAATTACTTGCTGGGGTAGTCAGTTACGTCATGTTCTCTTTCGTTTCTGAAATAAAAGGGTGTCCTGAGACTTTTTGAATCTCTTTTCTTTTAAAAATACAGAATAAATATCTCCAATAATTATTTATTGTCTCAAAATTTGGACTGTATATCTTAAATGAATTACTCATTTTCTTAAAAAACTGGTCTGAACACTGTACATGACTTCTTTACCGCAGGTTAGTTTTTAGTGTAGCGCTGCTCTGCAAAAATCAGTGGTTGTGGTGGGCAGTCCTGCCGGTCCAACACCCTCTTCCTAAGTGGTGGTGAAACCTATCAAAACTAATCTATCAACCCAAATCAGGATGTGCGAGTCTGTACAGCCACACTGGAACCTCTCAGAGTGATTTCCTCAAAATACTTTTGTAACAGCTTCTAATGAATCAGGGCCAGTTTGGCCGCTATAGCAGACGGGCCTGACAACTGAGGAACACTTCCAGCCAACGCTCAAATTCCCAGGAGAATGAATGAACAGTGTGTCCCAGATTTCAAAGAAGGGATACGAAGTGAAACCAAAGGAACAGGCATGAGAAGGGGATTAACTTGAATGTAGCTGCCGCGCTGTTTGTTAACTAATTACACACTCCTAAAAAAAAAAAAACAAGAGAGAATCAAGTGCCTATCAAGTTCAGACAACAATGAAACACCTAGTGAACACACACACACTAGGGGGCAGTAAACACATTTTCCCAGAGTGGTTCGCAGCCCTATCCACCTGGGGAGTGTCCTGTCGGTTCAGGGGATTGAGCCTTCTGGTCACAATGCTGGTTCCCCAGCCTTCCGCCTGTGACTGCCCACCGTAATGAAGGTTAACTCATGCAATGCCAGCATTTCTAGATGAACTGTAAATGCATACTCAGTTTTAAATCAGCAATCAGCCTGGAAATTAAACTTTACCATCTTCTCCGTCTTGCTCAAATTGATGTCCTTCTTGTTCTTGCGCCGTGATTGGCTTTCCTCGATGTCCATGATGCGGATGAGCGGCATGGTCCCACCACCCAGCAGCAGGATGGTAAAGAGGACGATGACGATAGTGGTGGTGCCAATCAGCTGCCGCTTCTCGATGGGTTCCAGGCCCAGGTGAAGGCTCAGGGCATAGGGGATAGCACCCCGCAGTCCTGGAACAGGCAGGAGAACATGGAGATGGAAGAAGAAGACATGTGAGAAAACATGGAAACATTCAGTCGAGCATCCTGGACACCGTACGCCAATGAATGGATCACTAAGATTAAACCGTTAATAAGGAATACCACCGCACTCGATTGGTCCGTCTATAAAACAGACGCAAAACACTACCGGTCATAATCAATTCCCGGCCCAGTCTGTTCTAAATCCCATCTAACGTATCTAAAGATGCTGACGAGATCTGCGAGGATGTGAACAACTCTAACAACCCTACGTTTCTTACCACTGAACCACATGATGAACATCATTTTTGGGGTGATCTTGTGGTCCCGGAAGAAGTTGAGCAAAAAAGACAGGGGGAAGATGTTCACAGCTCGACCAAGAAGCACCAGAACCTGCAAAGAACATCAGAAGACAAAGACTTTGTGTGAAATCTTCTCGACTTGACTCTTTCAAATTTATGCCCATGTGAGATCTGTTGTTAAAACCTCATTTTTCCACCTGAGCAATATCGGCAAAACATGTTCCATCTTTCATCATCAGCCACAGCGCTCTTCTCATCACCATTACCTTTTCTTCTCCTCACAAAACCCAGACGGTCCAAATATCTGCTGCTCACTCCATCATGTTCTCCAAAATCTTCCTTAAAAGTACCCTATAGATTGTCTGATCTTCACCTACCCCAACAAATCCACTCGCACCCTCCTCAGACAGGCTACTCCCTATTCTTTCTCTACGACTCTGGATCTCTAGTTCTCTCCACAGATTCTCTCAAATCTGACCTTAAACCATACCTTCTTTTCTCACAGTCTACAACCTAAACTCCTCCTCCGTCCCTCTGCTGTCTTTATCTGCAGTACTATCTGTTTTTGACTGTTCTATGTAGAGACGTGGCCATAAGCATCTTTGGGTTCTTGAAAAGTCTTGGTTGTACAGTGCCACTAAAGGTGTACCTCAAGGCTAAGTTCTAGGGCCCACACAGTATATTTGTACAGTACAAATGTCTGCATGTCTGGGTTCCAAGGACTGATAGATCTTGTTCTAAGCCTGAGTTTAGGTTAATATAGTCCTTAGAAACCCACCATATGCATAGTCTGTTGTTGGACACTTGTATCACAGGATTGAGGCTAGCCTAGAATTTCAGAATGGAGACCATTTCTGTTGCACCTCAGATCTCCTCATTTAACACACTAGTGATACACACACACACACTAAGGGGCAGTGACACAACTTGTCTAGAACTTTGGGCAAACCTATCCACAGTACCCCCGGGGAGCAGTTGGGGGTACATGTCTTGCTCAAGGGCACTTCAGTCCCTGTTGGGGGATCTATCACTGAATTCGCACTTATCCATGGCTGGGCCTGCATAGCTACACAAGGTGTACCACCACCTACCAAGCAGAGTGTACTTTACCTTCTTAACATGCAAACTAATGCTGTAGGTACTAGATGTAGATAGAGATGGAAGGATCGATCGGCCATGTATCGGTATCGGACGATTTTAAATCAAAACATGATCAGTGATCGTTTTAACATCTGTAAAATGAGTAAAATCAGCGTCTCTTGCAGACAAACCAAAACAAAGACATTTAACATACTTATCTGATACACACTTCAGAGACACCACACAGCTGAACACAGTGAGTATCAGTAAACAGCAGAGCTAGAACACACAGCTAACACAAAACTAATAACCCAGAACACCTACAGACCAGATCTGACCGGTACCAACAGAACAGCAGCAGAAACAGCCAGAGAGCTAAAGAACCACAGCCAGAGTGATTGAGTTTATAGTTCTAGATAAGCAGCTCTTCTCGGCTGTAGAAGGCGTTCATTCTGCTGCTTAATGTTCCACCTGGATCCACGTTCTGCTGTTCCTAGTAGAGATACTTTTCAGATGTGGATCTTCTGGAGCTTATCAAGAGGTTTACTCCCACATAGACCAACTTCTAATTTAGTTTACAAATATTATACTGTTTCATATGAGCTCGTTAAAAATGATAATAAACCAGTTTAGACTATGTTTCATGACTTGCTTGTGCTAATAATATGTAGGTGATCGACGATCGGAATTGGCCTAAAAAACGCAGATCGGTCCATCTCTATAATAAACCATAAAATATCTGAAAAATTAATCCTACAGTACTGAACAAAAAACAGTCGCGCTCATTTTCAAGACCTTGAAATCAAAATACATCTACCAAGTAAATGACCATTCAATCTATTCTCTCTGTGTATAAATGAGAAAGCCAGAAGATGAAATGCTGCCCAAATGTAGCCCAACAGAGGATTCCAGCAGCGGCTAGATCCGTTTGAAAGGCTCAGTGTTCAGACAGCTTTAGAAATGTTAGCAGTGCTCGGGGCTGCAAATGTCTGAGATTCCACTGAGACTTAACCAGTCTGACCTAACAAGTTCAAACTGCACGTCATGAGCTGTTGCAGTTTTACTGTCCGCCCCCAGGAGACCAGAGGTTATCTATCAAAATAGCCAGAGACTAATCCAGGGTTCACTGTGTATGCTAATTGGTGGATACGTTTTTATTATTGGTTAGCTACAATAGCTTTGTAGCTCCAGTGCCAGGCTAAAGAAGCATCAGACATGTCTTGGCTGATGGACTACATTTGAGGTGTAGGAGGCACAAGTGTGTATTAGTATTCCTGATTATTGCTTTGCAATAATTTCAAACCGAAATGTTGTTTTCTAAGAAAGTTAAACTTGTTACACAATATACACATAGACAGTAATTTTTATTAATATCTTTCCAAAGTCTTATAAAAGACCACCATAGTCCACTAGATGTCTCTCCTCTCCATATGAAGTGGGCTGTCTTAACAGTAGGTAACACTTACGTAAGCATTCCCCTGACCAATCACAGGGCTAACAGGGCTCTACACTCTCTTCGGAATCTGAGTCATCTAGCAAGCTGAATCTAGCTTAGTAAGGACTGTCAGTCTGTATGGGTCAGTGATAGAAGACTGTCTGTATGGGTCAGTGATAGAGGACTGTCTGTCTGTATGAGTCAGTGATAGAGGACTGTCTGCCTGTATGGGTCAGTGATAGAGGACTGTCTGCCTGTATGAGTCAGTGATAGAGGACTGTCTGCCTGTATGGGTCAGTGATAGAGGACTGTCTGCCTGTATGGGTCAGTGATAGAGGACTGTCTGCCTGTATGAGTCAGTGATAGAGGACTGTCTGCCTGTATGGGTCAGTGATATAGGACTGTCTGCCTGTATGGGTCAGTGATAGAGGACTGTCTGCCTGTATGAGTCAGTGATAGAGGACTGTCTGCCTGTATGGGTCAGTGATAGAGGACTGTCTGCCTGTATGGGTCAGTGATAGAGGACTGTCTGCCTGTATGGGTCAGTGATAGAGGACTGTCTGTATGAGTCAGTGATAGAGGACTGTCTGCCTGTATGAGTCAGTGATAGAGGACTGTCTGCCTGTATGGGTCAGTGATAGAGGACTGTCTGTATGAGTCAGTGATAGAGGAGTGTCTGCCTGTATGAGTCAGTGATAGAGGACTGTCTGCCTGTATGAGTCAGTGATAGAGGACTGTCTGCCTGTATGGGTCAGTGATAGAGGACTGTCTGCCTGTATGGGTCAGTGATAGAGGACTGTCTGCCTGTATGAGTCAGTGATAGAGGACTGTCTGCCTGTATGGGTCAGTGATAGAGGACTGTCTGCCTGTATGAGTCAGAGATAGAGGACTGTCTGCCTGTATGAGTCAGAGATAGAGGACTGTCTGCCTGTATGGGTCAGTGATAGAAGACTGTCTGTATGGGTCAGTGATAGAGGACTGTCTGCCTGTATGAGTCAGTGATAGAGGACTGTCTGCCTGTATGGGTCAGTGATAGAGGACTGTCTGTATGGGTCAGTGATAGAGGACTGTCAGTCTGTATGAGTCAGTGATAGAGGACTGTCTGCCTGTATGGGTCAGTGATAGAAGACTGTCTGTATGGGTCAGTGATAGAGGACTGTCTGCCTGTATGGGTCAGTGATAGAAGACTGTCTGTATGGGTCAGTGATAGAGGACTGTCAGTCTGTATGAGTCAGTGATAGAGGACTGTCTGCCTGTATGGGTCAGTGATAGAGGACTGTCAGTCTGTAGGAGTCAGTGATAGAGGACTGGCTGTATGTATCAGTAATAGAGGACTGTTAGTCTGTATCAGTCAGTGATAGAGAACTGTTAGTCTGTATGAGTCAGTGATAGAGGACTGTCAGTCTGTAGAGTACTGATGGTCTAGATGAGTCAGTGGTAGAGGACTGGCTGTATGTATCAGTAATAGAGGACTGTTAGTCTGTATCAGTCAGTGATAGAGAACTGTCAGTCTGTATCAGTCAGTGATAGAGGACTGTCAGTCTGTATGAGTCAGTGGTAGAGGACTGTCAGTCTGTATGAGTCAGTGATAGAGAACTGTCAGTCTGTATCAGTCAGTGATAGAGAACTGTCAGTCTGTATCAGTCAGTGATAGAGGACTGTCAGTCTGTATCAGTCAGTGATAGAGAACTGTTAGTCTGTATGAGTCAGTGATAGAGGACTGTCAGTCTGTATCAGTCAGTGATATAGGACTGTCAGTCTGTATGAGTCAGTGGTAGAGGACTGTCAGTCTGTATGAGTCAGTGATAGAGAACTGTCAGTCTGTATCAGTCAGTGATAGAGAACTGTCAGTCTGTATGAGTCAGTGGTAGAGGACTGTCAGTCTGTATCAGTCAGGGATAGAGAACTGTCAGTCTGTATCAGTCAGTGATAGAGGACTGTCAGTCTGTATCAGTCAGTGATAGAGAACTGTCAGTCTGTATGGGTCAGTGATAGAGAACTGTCAGTCTGTATCAGTCAGTGATAGAGGACTGTCAGTCTGTATCAGCCAGTGATAGAGAACTGTCAGTCTGTATGAGTCAGTGATAGAGAACTGTCAGTCTGTATGAGTCAGTGATAGAGAACTGTCAGTCTGTATCAGTCAGTGATAGAGAACTGTCAGTCTGTATCAGTCAGTGATAGAGGACTGTCAGTCTGTATCAGTCAGTGATAGAGGACTGTCAGTCTGTATGAGTCAGTGATAGAGGACTGTCAGTCTGTATGAGTCAGTGGTAGAGGTACAGTGATAGAGGTACACTTACAATGCACCAGATGACGAAGGAGAGCTCGAACTTGTGAGGGAAACTGAAGATCGAGAGTCCCAGGAAGGCAAACACACACGTTTCTGTGGAAAAACAACAAAACAAGAGGATCAAGAAAAGCGTGAAGCATGTGAAACATTCACAAAAGCACTTTCTTCAAAACTCCCGTCTCCTTATGACCATGCCTCAGTTTCAGCCTCAAACATCTGCAAAGAAAACAGCGGATATTTGATCTCTGGCTTTTGTTTGCTTTCTTACGAACTACTCATTTCATTCCTCCACTGTACCTTCAGCCTCCTTTCTGAGGAAGACACGCCATCAGGATAAAGAACAAGTGCAAACTACTGAACGCGTTGGCTGTTAAACCACCGCGAGTCAGTTGGAGAATGAAGGGATCAGGACTATGGATGAATGAAACGCAGAGGAAACCAAATTCTTGATTTGCATATCAGCTTTAGCAGTAAGTGACTCACACAGAGCAGTCAAGGCTGTGTGAGTGGAATGAAGTGCTAATATAACGTACGGACTGACTGTGTGTGATAATCACTCCAAGGAAGATAAGCAACAATCAATATATTAAATTAAGCACACGAGTAAAAGTGATTCAGGTTTAAACACATGCTTCAGCTGCATAGAGTTATTATAACAGTGCTATCAAACACGATTCTCCTCTGCTGTTAATAATCAGTGAAGACTTTGCTGGTGAGAAGAACTCTGTCTGTGCTGTACTGATACACACAGTCCTGATCCTGATCCTGAATAGTCACGCTATAGTTTCCACTTTCATATCAATCAAAATCATGTGAGAAGCTACTTCAGCTGGAAGCCCAACATCTTTCTTTTTAATTATCAGGGATGTGAGAGCCTGCTTTCTGATTGGTGGTTGCCGCCGTGCGTCAGTGCTCATTTGTACGCTGCTGAAGTCAGACGCCTCAGGTCGCCAAGGAGTCGCTAAACGTCACAGGCGGTCGCTGAATGACACTGAAAGGTGCTGAACGCCGCTGAGCGCAACTGAGTGTCCAGGACGCAACAGGGTGTCAACAAACAACGGCGAGTGTCGCTGAATGATACTGAACACTGCTAAGTGTTGCTGGATGCTGCCAAGTGTGGCTAAACGCTGCTGACTGACCTGAGTATCACTAAACGCTGCTGAACGGCACTGAGTTTCCCTGAACGCCACTGAGCATCAGCAAAGGCCACTAAATGACTGCTGAACACAGCTAAGTGTTGCTGAACACCACTAAGTTTTGCTGAACACCACTAAGTGTTGCTGAACACCACTAAGTGTTGCTGAACACCACTAAGTGTTGCTGAACACCACTAAGTGTTGCTGAACACCACTAAGTGTTGCTGAACACCACTAAGTGTTGCTGAACACCACTAAGTTTTGCTGAACACCACTGTGTTGCTGAACACCACTAAGTTTTGCTGAACACCACTAAGTGTTGCTGAACACCACTAAGTTTTGCTGAACACCACTAAGTGTTGCTGAACACCACTAAGTTTTGCTGAACACCACTAAGTTTTGCTGAACACCACTAAGTTTTGCTGAACACCACTAAGTGTTGCTGAAGGCCACCTAGTGTTGCTGAACGAGTGACCGAGTGTCAACGAACAACGGCGAGTGCCGCATAACGCCGCTAAATGATGCTGAACATCGGAAAGTGTTCCTGAATGTAGCTTAACGCTGCTGACCAACCTGAGTATCACTAAACGGCGCTGATATGCGCTGAGTGCTGCGGAAAGCCACTGAGTGTCCCTGAACGCCGCTGAGCATCGGCAAAGGCCACTAAATGACTGCTGAACATTGCTGAACGGCTCTGAGTGATGCTAAACACCGCTAAGTTTTGCTGAACACAGTTAAGTGTTGCTAAACGCCGCTAAATGACAGCTGAACAACGCTAAGTTACACTAAACACCGCTAAGTGTTGATGGATGCTGCCAAGTATGGCTGAATGCTGCTGAATGCCACTAAGTGTCCCTGAACGCCGCTGAGCATCAGCAAAGGCCACTAAATGACTTCTGAACGTAGCTAAGTGTTGCTAAACACCGCTAAGTGTTGCTAAACACAGCTAAGTGTTGCTGAACGCCACTTAGTGTCACTGAACATTGAGTGTTGGCAAACACCACTAAATGACTGCTGAACACTGCTAAGTGTTGCTGAACGCCGACTGCTAAGTGTTGCTAAACACCGCTAAGTGTTGCTAAACACCGCTAAGTGTCGCTGAACGCCACCTAGTGTCGCTGAATGCCGTTTAACGCCACTGAGTGTTGGCAAACACCACTAAATGACTGCTGAATGCCGCTAAGTGTTGCTGAACGCCGCTAAGTGTTGCTTAACGCAGCTAAGTCTTGCTAAATACTGCTAAGTGTTGCTAAACACAGCTAAGTGTTGCTAACCACAGCTAAGTGTTGCTGAACAGCACCTAGTGTCACTGAACATTGCTGAACACCACTGAGTGTTGGCAAAGGGCGCTTAATGACTGCTGAACACTGCTAAGGGTCGCTGAACGCCACCTAGTGTCGCTGAACGCTGTTTAACGCCACTGAGTGTTGGCAAACACCACTAAATGACTGCTGAACACTGCTAAGTGTTGCTGAACACTGCTAAGTGTTGCTAAACACAGCTAAGTGTTGCTGAACGCCACCTAGTGTCACTGAACATTGCTGAACACCACTAAGTGTTGGCCAAGGGCGCTAAATGACTGCTGAACACCGACCGCTAAGTGTTGCTGAACGCCGCTAAGTGTTGCTGAACGCTGTTGAACGCCGCTGACTATCGGCAAATGCCGCTAAATGACGCTGAACGCCGCTAAGTGCTCCTGAATGCCCCCAAATGTAGCTGAACGCTGCTGACCGACCGGAGTATCACTGCTGAGTGAGATCTGGTGTGTTTGGTTGTTTTCTTCTCTGATTGAATATGAAATTTGTTTATTACATGTTACATCATCAGCACAGCGACTCAGTAAAACCTTAATTTCAGAAGTTCATACTGTCTGGTTTAGGAATAACGAGCTGGACTCCATATATTTGTACAGAAGCTTCTGAAGAGCAGATCAAACCCACCGGAGAGCCGTCTGAACACCAGCCTCACTGCACGTCTCAAAAACAATCTGACCTTTTTGTGCAGCAGCCATTTGCCTGGATTTGAATAGTGGTCACCAGGTCACCCCGGTCCTGAAGATCTACCTTCCTGTGGAGTCCAGCTCCAACCACAACCATGTCGCACCTGGCAGCAGGTTAGAAGCAGGTTAGAGCTAAGCTCTGCAGGACAGTGGAGCTCCAGGAGGAGGACTGGTGACCACTGACCAACACAACGATTGGTGGACCACTGGAGGGAGGAACAGCATACAGTAAGATACAAATAGGATATGGGCCCATTACAGGGTATCTGAACAGAGGCACTGACCACACATGAAGGCGACCGTCCGAAGGGTCTGCTGCATGAGGATCTGGGTGACCGGGGACAGATTATGATGCGTGTAGTGGGACATCACTATACCAGAGAACAGGATGGCCATGATGCCTGGAGGGAGACAGAGGAGAGTTGATGAGTAATCTGATGTACTAATGTAATCCAGAAGCTAAAAAATAAACAAGTCACAGTTTATTTATATTTATATTTATATTTATATTTATATTTATAAGAACAACTCCCTCAGACCAAGAGGAAGAACCTCAGACTCCCCTCAGAGTAGCAGTGAGAACCAGCTCGGGGTTTGTAAAGCAGGAGAAGAAAACATCTATGATTAAGTAAACACACATAATCTTTGGAGGTGCCAGTGTCATGTAGGCAAAGCTTTCCACAAAGAACTGGACAGCAGGAGCTCCAGGGTGAGCAAACTGGTCCAGGATGCTCCCTGGTCTTGAGCTCCCTGTCTGGCGTCTAAATGTATGATTAAGTAAGGGCCAGGGTGGGTCACCAAGCCACCAGGGGTCACCATCAACAAGTCATTTATTTTAATACTGTTTGGTGAAACAGTGAGTCAGGTTTCTGCCAAAGCTCTTCCAGTATTTTGACCTTGAGGTCAAAACATCTGCTTGTTCAGTCATGAAGTTTGGAACCTTAAGTCCGGGTCTGAGTAACTACTTAGTTATCAATTCAGAACGTTCCTTGCTAATCTAGCTAACGTTGGCTAGATTGAGCACAGCTAGCTAGCTAAACATGCTACTGTTCAGTCTTTACAGTTTGAGCTAGAACTCAACATTTCTGACATCAGCGGTGACATCACACACCACGTTAGTGTAAATGGTGAACAGAGAGGGTGGAGGAGAGAGTGACACAGTGCTGGAGTTGTTGTGAAACTGTGTGTTGGTGTTGACGGAGAAGGAGAGTGTCTGTTAAAGGAGCTCCGCTTTCTAGCAGGAAACATTCACGCTCAGTAAACAGCTCGATACACTGAACGGGAGTGTCTCTGAGCTTCACACTCCTTTACTAGTGAAGTAGTATGTTCACTACTAAGACTCTACTTTCACCTTCAGGATCCACAAACGAGGAGAAGCAGTTGACGCTAACGCTAAACGTTCTCAGGAGAGAGTCCAGCGCATGTTCACGTTCACAGTTCTTCTCACGGTTCTCCATAATCTGGAATAAACTACAGGGTTTATAGAGGGTTCTTGCTATGAACCCCCATCCTAACGTTTCAGTTGTTAGCTGTTGCTCTGTGCTGTCCAGCTAAGATGAAGCTAACTAGCGGTCTTTGTCAGCCCTTGTTTGACCGACAAGCCTGAAAACTGAAACATGAAGATGTAGCTTCACAGCAAGAAACATATAAAACCTCACAGTTTATATCAAAGATCCACCAGTTTAGCCTTTACCAGTGAGTGCTCTTCCTTGGTGTAAGATTTATGACACCATCTACATAACACTATCAACCGTTTCCTCTTCTCTTCCTTATCACAAGTAAAGTTCTAACGAGTTAACTTACTTTTAACTCATTTGCATGTGATCATTTGCTCCAAACTCTTTTTACTGCCTGGTATTAAACAGGGTGACTGCTTTTGCTGTTACTATGTAAATAAGCTCTTATCTGATTGGCTGTGATGTCTTTACAACTTCACTGTGAACAGGTGGGCTAAACTGCTGCAGGTGGATAAAAGCTAATGCTAATTTCTTGGGACAACCATATAATTGGTATGTACATATATATATATATATATATATATATATATATATATATATATATATATATATATATATATATATATATATATATATACACACACACACTACCGCTCAAGAGTTTGGGATCACAGTGAAATGTTCTTGTTTTCAATGGAGTATCTTCTTCCTTAACACAACAATGGACTGACGGGTCTCTAAAGAAAGTTGTTTCTTTCTGGTCATGTTGAGTCGGTCAGCAAGACATCAACTGCTGATCTTCAGATACTAAACTAACCTAGAATGTTGTTCCCTTTTATACTCACTTATTAGTAGAATGTTTTTCAGCTGTGATCACAATTGAGCAAGAGTGTCCTAACAACCAATTAGTCCAATAACATCCTTAACTTGGATTGGTGGTCGTACCAGGAGATTTAGACAGAGGACTGAGAATTACTGATAATAGAACTATATGTAAAATAAGCCTCTATACAAAAATAGACTTTAATACAAACATTTTTACTCTTTAAAAATCATCTGATACACTTACATTAATTGTGAAATCGACAATATTGTTTGTGAATTGCATAAAAAATTGCAAGAAATGAAATTCTAAAGTGATCCTAAACGTTTGAGCGGTAGTGTATATAGACCATTTAAGTTACTAACATTATCATCATTTAATCCAGAACATATGACTCTGTATTTGCACTCGGATGTTCAAAAACTGATGCTTCTGATGTTTTATTGTGTTTTGAGTTAAATACGTTAAATGTTTCTGTTTCTACTTTATTATTTTCTCATGTTAGTTTTGATAAATAGGCTTATTTGTTTGCAGTAATGAATTTATTTATAACAAAACACATTTTGTTCCAAATGACCTTCAAATCTGTGTCATGTGGGTCTGTGTTCTAGTTCACATGGCCAGCATGGCCTGTAGGGGGCAGTACAATGCACACATAACAATAAGAGCAGCACTAAGAGCCTCTCTCTGAAGGAAGACACTGGGCAAATTGGTGCATGTGTATTATATGAATCTATAATTATAAAAGTATACCTATAAAAGTACTACTGATATGATACATATTGATATTAATATATTACTGTTTACTAATATCTTTTTGTTGTCAATACAAAATATGAAAATAATAAATTGTCTAAAATTATCACATACTTTCTGATCTAGATAAATGGTGTAGCTGAACCTGAACGTGAAGAAATGAGTTTCAAATGAGTGATATAATAATAATAATAATAATAATAATAATAATAATAATAATAATGATAATAATAATAATAATAATAATTCCAGCCTAAAGCTGTCTTTGTTGTGCAGAGCTGTATTTGTGGGAAGTCTTATGTAAGTCTTATGTGTCAGATGCTGTCTCAAGTTGCTTTTAGTCGTATGATCTGACTTCAGCCTATGACGCAACCCTTGAATGGCACAAATACGACATGGGTCATCAGATCAGCGTCCGCTCTTCAGGCCGAGAGGGGCCGCTTGTAAGCGCCGTGTTGGTGTTTGGCTGGAGATGAAGAGAAGGACGTACACACGAACAGAGAGAAGCAATGCTTGGACTCAAAGAGATTCCCTTACATTCCCAGCAGCCTGGCCACAGATTAGGAAGATCGCATTACAAGTAGAACGTGTTGACTCAGATGGTGCGGTTTCAGTGGAACCACACCCTTGTTTCTGTTTTCTGGCGCACCGCCTGTCTCACACAGGAGCATTGTGTGGAGAAGAATGCGGCTGCGAGGCTGGGAACTTAAGACGCACCTGAGAGCTTGATCCCTTCCGAGAGGCCATACGGCAGATAGGCGAAGATGATCATCATGCCAAATTCCAGAGACGGAGTCTTCCTCAGGTCGAAATGCTTCAGGCACTGCGCGGGCGCGGATAAGGACAAACAGCGGAACACGTACACACAGAGTACACAGAGACATTCCCACGTGTGTCTGAACATGACCAGCCTGTTTGAGTTGGGACCCTGTTTCTTGGGAACCGTAGCAGCCACCAGCAACCACCTGGAAGACCAGAGCAACTGGAAACCACTTAGAACCTGGGATACAACAGCAACCAGCTATCAACCACCTAGGATACTGTGGCAACTGCCTAGAAACCATCTAGCAACCACCAATTAACACTTTAAGATACCATAACAACCACATAGTATCGCACAGACACACATACCCAGATATTCAGAACTCACAGAGACGCATATATTAACATTCAGAACTTACAGACACGCATACACAAACCTTCAGAACTCATAGACATGCATATACAACCATTCAGAAATCTGGGATACCATAGCAACTGCATGGCAACTGTCTAGCAACCACTTTAGAGAAAGATAGCACCAACGAAACATTGCACTAGCAACCACCTGGGATACTGTTTATCAACTGTCCAGCAACCAGCTATCAACCACCTAGGATACCATGGCAACTGCCAAGAAACCATCTAGCAACCACCTATCAACAATTTAGGATACATACCCAGACATACAGAACTCAGAGATATGCATATATCAACATATATCAGAACTAACAGAGATGACTATACAAACATTCAGAACTCATTGCACACGTACACAAACATTCAGAACTCACAGACGTATATATTAACATTCAGGACTTACAGACACGCATACACAAACATTCAGAACTCACAGATTTATATATTAACATTCAGAACTCACAGACACGCATACACAAACATTCAGAACTCACAGATTTATATATTAACATTCAGAACTCACAGACACGCATACACAAACATTCAGAACTCACAGACACGCATACACAAACATTCAGAACTCACAGACACGCATACACAAACATTCAAAACTCACAGACATGCATACACAAACATTCAGAACTCACAGATGTATATATTAACATTCAGAACTCACAGACACGCATACACAAACATTCAGAACTCACAGACATGCATACACAAACATTCAGAACTCACAGATGTATATATTAACATTCAGAACTCACAGACACGCATACACAAACATTCAGAACTCACAGACATGCATACACAAACATTCAGAACTCACAGATGTATATATTAACATTCAGAACTCACAGACACGCATACACAAACATTCAGAACTCACAGATGTATATATTAACATTCAGAACTCACAGACACGCATACACAAACATTCAGAACTCACAAACATGCATACACAAACATTCAGAACTCACAGACACGCATACACAAACATTCAGAACTCACAGATGTATATATTAACATTCAGAACTGACATAGACATGTACACAAACATTCAGAACTTACAGACACGCATACACAAACATTCAGAACTCACAGACACGTATACACAAACATTCAGAACTCACAGATGTATATATTAACATTTAGAACTCACAGACACGCATACACAAACATTCAGAACTCACAGACACGCATACACAACCAGTCAGAACTGAACTGAACACAACTCCTTAACGCTCCTCAGAAGGATACGACGGCGGATATCAGGCCGGTCAATGTGCCCAGAGCTGCTGATCCGAAGAACATCTTCAGGAAATATCCCAACGCCTGCAGGAAGGTTTCCCAACCGGTTACCGTGGAGACATCTGAGCCAGTAAAGCCCTCTGCTGTACTGAGAACAGAAACAGAGTTCAGTTTAATTCAGTGAACAAGAACCGGACTGTAATGCAGGTTCTGACCCGTTTACACCAACATGTATCTTCTGCTACAAACTGCTTTACTAACGGCAGTGGTTCTGCTTAGAACCATATAGTTCCATATAGAACCCTTTTATGCTTTCTTTTCATGGCAAACTGGTTCTTCAGACTGATGGAGAACGAGTTTTGCTGTGGTTCTATTCAGAACTGAAAAGGGTTCCTGTCCTGTGTACAAGCTTAAAATTGTAACAATAACGGAACTGTATAGAACCACATACAACACGTTCTCAATCAATCTGAAAACCCATTTAAGCACAAAACATTTCATAATTCTATACAGAACCAGTGGTTCTATTAAAGAACCCTTGTTTTTGAGAGTGTACAGAGAGGAGCTAGTGTAATTTAGATACTTGCAGGAACAAAGAGATCAGAGTACATCCAACTGGAGCGTTCTAACAGATCCACAGGAAGTCTGTCAGGGGGCACTAGGGCTGGCAGTGAGGGAGAACGTTCCCCCGCCAGTGTTAACCCGGTTCCACACAGAGCATATGTCGGCCTGGCAAAGTCCTCCACTCCCACCATGTGTTCACAGAAATTCATCTTAATTATTTATCTTTAAACTCCCTCGAACACATACAGGACCACCGAAACTGATCCGCCCCACAAGAGCATTCCAGGATCAGCACGTTCCAACTGGGATAAACACAGAACCGTACGGATCTGGGAACAAGACTGAGACACCTGGGCAAACAATCATTTATCTTACAGGAGGAGAGGAGAGGAGAAAATATGGAAAGACAGGTGAAGAGAAGATAGGAGAGGACAGGAGAAAAGAAACGAGAGTAAAAGAGAAAATAAGAGAAGAAAGCAGAAGATAAGTGAAGGCAAGAGAAGAAAAGAGCAGAGGAGAGGAGGAAGGAAGAAAAGAAAAAAGTGAAAAGAACAAAAAAAAGATAGGAGATAATAGAAAAGAGCAGAAGTGAAGGGAGGAGAACAGATGAGAAGGTAAGAGAGGAGCAAAGAGAAGAGAGAAAAAGAAAAGAGGAGAGGAAGAATAAGGAATGAGAGAAAAAAAGGAAAAGAGAAGAGAAGAGGAGAGAGGAAAAGAGAAAAAAGTCAGGAAAAGAGAAGAGGAGAGAAGAGAGGAGAAAAGAAGAAAGAAAGAGAAAAGAAGATATAAGAAACAGGGGAAGAGAAAAAAGAGGAGAAGAGATGAGAAATGAAGAGAATAAAGGAGAAGAGAGGAGAAGAGAGGAGTGTTAGGGAACACATGCTCCAGTGATATCAGTAGGTATTAAAAGAGGAGAAGAGAGGAGAAGAGAGGAGTGTTAGGGAACACATGCTCCAGTGATATCAGTAGGTATTAAAAGAGGAGAATAGAGGAGAAGAGAGAAGTGTTAGGGAACACATGCTCCAGTGATATCAGTAGTTATTAAAAGAGGAGAACAGAGAAGAAGAGAGGAGTGTTAGGGAACACATGCTCCAGTGATATCAGTAGTTATTAAAAGAGGAGAAGAGAGGAGAAGAGAGGAGTGTTAGGAAACACATGCTCCAGTGATATCAGTAGGTATTAAAAGAGGAGAATAGAGGAGAAGAGAGGAGTGTTAGGGAACACATGCTCCAGTGATATCAGTAGTTATTAAAAGAGGAGAATAGAGGAGAAGAGAGGAGAAGAGAGGAGTGTTAGGGAATACATGCTCCAGTGATATCAGTAGTTATTAAAAGAGGAGAAGAGAGGAGAAGAGAGGAGTGTTAGGGAACACATGCTCCAGTAATATCAGTAGTTATTAAAAGAGGAGAATAGAGGAGAAGAGAGGAGTGTTAGGGAACACATGCTCCAGTGATATCAGTAGTTATTAAAAGAGGAGAATAGAGGAGAAGAGAGGAGAAGAGAGGAGTGTTAGGAAACACATGCTCCAGTGATATCAGTAGGTATTAAAAGAGGAGAATAGAGGAGAAGAGAGGAGTGTTAGGGAACACATGCTCCAGTGATATCAGTAGTTATTAAAAGAGGAGAATAGAGGAGAAGAGAGGAGAAGAGAGGAGTGTTAGGAAACACATGCTCCAGTGATATCAGTAGGTATTAAAAGAGGAGAATAGAGGAGAAGAGAGGAGAAGAGAGGAGTGTTAGGAAACACATGCTCCAGTGATATCAGTAGGTATTAAAAGAGGAGAAGTGAGGAGAATAGAGGAGAAGAGAGAAGTGTTAGGGAGTTTTAGTGAGTTTCAGTGAGTTTTAGTGAGTTTTAGTGAGTTTCAGTGATTATAACTCAAATCTGAGGACGAGATATTGAGCAGCTGTGGTGTTTGGAGCCTCCTGGCTAAGCTAATCTTAGCTAGGCTAATCTCTTCTACCTGATTTAGCTTGACTAGTGAGAAGGAATTCGGGGAAATGATGACTAAAAAACATGGTTCAGGGGATAAAGACTCAAATCTGAGAACAATTACTCAAATATCTGGTGTTAAAGTGACAGAAGATAATAGAACAGAACAGGTTCTGTGGTGGTTTGAGCTGTTACTCTGCTGGGCTATGCTAATGCTAGTTAGTGGCTACAGGCGCAACCCTCCGCAGTACAGGCTCAGTTTAAACTCTGTCTGTCTCACTCCTCCAGAGCAAAAACCAACTTAAATATGAGTGGTAGTTATGCAGGTTCTAGATAGTGGAATATGTGTGGTAGTGTAAGCAGGTTCTAGATAAATGAATGTAAATATGAGTGGTAGTTTAAGCAGGTTCTAGATTGCTAAATGAGTGGTAGTTTAAGCAGTTTCTAGATTGCTGATTATGAGTAGTAGTGCAAAGCAAGTTCTAGCTAAATGAATGTGAATATGTGCGGTAGGGTAAGCGAGTTCTAGATAGCTTAATTTGAGTGGTAGTATAAGCAGGTTGTAGATTGCTGAATATGAGTGATAAATATGTGTGATGTTGTAAGCAGGTTCTAGATAACGAATATGAGTATAGTGTAAGCAGGTTCTAGATTGCTGAATAGGAGTGATAGTGTAAGCAGGTTCTAGACTGCTGAATATGAGTGATAAATATGCGTGATGTTGCAAGCAGGTTCTAGATAACGGATATGAGTGTAGTGTAAGCAGGGTCTAGATTGCTGAATATGAGTGGTAGCGTAAGCATGTTCTAGACTGCTGAATATGAGTGATTAATATGCGTGATGTTGCAAGCAGGTTCTAGATAACGAATATGATTGTATTGTAAGCAGGTTCTAGATTGCTGAATATGAGTGGTAGTGCAAGCAGGTTCTAGATTGCTCAATATGAGTGGTAGTGTAAGCAGGCTCTAGATTGCTCAATATGAGTGGTAGTGTAAGCAGGTTCTAGATAAATAAATGTGAATATGAGTGGTACTGTAAGCAGGTGTTAGATTGCTGATTATGAGTAGTAGTGCAAGCAGGTTCTAGATAAATTAATGTTAATGTGTGGTAGTATAAGCAGGTTCTAGACTGCTTAATACGAGTAATAAATATGTGTGATGTAAGCAGGTTGTAGATAGCGAATATGAGTGTAGTGTAAGCAGGTTCCAAATTTGCTGAAAAAGTGGTAGTGTAAGCAGGTTCTAGGTTGCTCAATATGAGTGGTAGTGTAAGCAGGTTCTGGGTTGCTCAATATGAGTGGTAGTGTAAGCAGGCTCTAGATAACTGATAACTGCAGTAAAACCCACGAGAGGAGAACCCATGGAGCTGAAATGTTGAGGAGATGCTCTAGCTGAGGTCAGTAAACACTGATCACATGCAGTGGGCGGGAACAAACCATGACTCAGTTTCTCTCTAACTAGAGCATCTCAGTGATCTAATCTCAGTAAGTAGTCTTATGAGGAGAGAACGCTGCTACTTAAACAGCTGATCCAGTGTCAGTGATACCTACACAGCTGATCCAGAGTCAGTGATACCTACAGAGCTGATCCAGAGTCAGTGATACCTACACAGCTGATCCAGAGTCAGTGATACCTACACAGCTGATCCAGAGTCAGTGATCCCTACACATCTGATCCAGAGTCAGTGATCCCTACACATCTGATCCAGAGTCAGTGATACCTACACAGCTGATCCAGAGTCAGTGATACCTACACATCTGATCCAGAGTCAGTGATACCTACACAGCTGATCCAGAGTCAGTGATACCTACACATCTGATCCAGAGTCAGTGATACCTACACAGCTGATCCAGAGTCAGTGATACCTACACATCTGATCCAGAGTCAGTGATACCTACACAGCTGATCCAGAGTCAGTGATACCTACACATCTTATCCAGAGTCAGTGATACCTACACATCTGATCCAGAGTCAGTGATACCTACATTTCTGATCCAGAGTCAGTGATACCTACACAGCTGATCCAGAGTCAGTGATACCTACACATCTGATCCAGAGTCAGTGATACCTACATTTCTGATCCAGAGTCAGTGATACCTACATTTCTGATCCAGAGTCAGTGATACCTACACAGCTGATCCAGAGTCAGTGATACCTACACATCTGATCCAGAGTCAGTGATACCTACACTTCTGATCCAGAGTCAGTGATACCTACACATCTGATCCAGAGTCAGTGATACCTACACAGCTGATCCAGAGTCAGTGATACCTACACATCTGATCCAGAGTCAGTGATACCTACACATCTGATCCAGAGTCAGTGATACCTACACATCTGATCCAGAGTCAGTGATACCTACATTTCTGATCCAGAGTCAGTGATACCTACACAGCTGATCCAGAGTCAGTGATACCTACACATCTGATCCAGAGTCAGTGATACCTACACATCTGATCCAGAGTCAGTGATCCCTACACATCTGATCCAGAGTCAGTGATCCCTACACATCTGATCCAGAGTCAGTGATACCTACACAGCTGATCCAGAGTCAGTGATACCTACACATCTGATCCAGAGTCAGTGATACCTACACATCTGATCCAGAGTCAGTGATACCTACACAGCTGATCCAGAGTCAGTGATACCTACACATCTGATCCAGAGTCAGTGATACCTACACAGCTGATCCAGAGTCAGTGATACCTACACATCTGATCCAGAGTCAGTGATACCTACACATCTGATCCAGAGTCAGTGATACCTACATTTCTGATCCAGAGTCAGTGATACCTACACAGCTGATCCAGAGTCAGTGATACCTACACATCTGATCCAGAGTCAGTGATACCTACATTTCTGATCCAGAGTCAGTGATACCTACACATCTGATCCAGAGTCAGTGATACCTACACAGCTGATCCAGAGTCAGTGATACCTACACAGCTGATCCAGAGTCAGTGATACCTACACAGCTGATCCAGAGTCAGTGATACCTACACAGCTGATCCAGAGTCAGTGATACCTACACATCTGATCCAGAGTCAGTGATACCTACACAGCTGATCCAGAGTCAGTGATACCTACACATCTGATCCAGAGTCAGTGATACCTACACAGCTGATCCAGAGTCAGTGATACCTACACATCTGATCCAGAGTCAGTGATACCTACACATCTGATCCAGAGTCAGTGATACCTACACTTCTGATCCAGAGTCAGTGATACCTACACAGCTGATCCAGAGTCAGTGATACCTACACATCTGATCCAGAGTCAGTGATACCTACATTCTGATCCAGAGTCAGTGATACCTACACATCTGATCCAGAGTCAGTGATACCTACACAGCTGATCCAGAGTCAGTGATACCTACACATCTGATCCAGAGTCAGTGATACCTACATTTCTGATCCAGAGTCAGTGATACCTACACATCTGATCCAGAGTC
>CM038718.1:42248211-42255711 GCA_021613375.1 Megaleporinus macrocephalus
ATAACTTCCCCAATTACCCTCATATTACCTAGTAACTCTCATATTACCCCATATCACTTCCCTGTAACCCCTATATTACTCCCATACTACTCCCCATTACCCCAATCACTTCCCATCACACTCATATTACCCCATATCACTTCCCTGTTACCCTCATATTTCCCCATATTACTCCCGATTACGCCAATCACTTCCCATAACTCTCATATTACCCCATATGACTTCCCCATTACCCTCATATTACCTAGTAACTCTCATATTACCCCACATCACTTCCCTGTTACCCTCATATTGCCCCATATTACTCCCCATTACCCCAATCACTTCCCATCACACTCATATTACCCCATATCACTTCCCTGTTACCCTCATATTGCCCCATATTACTCCCCATTACCCCAATCACTTCCCATCACACTCATATTAGCCTATATCACTACCTTATACCCCAATCACTCCCCTATCCCCCTATATCACTCCCCATTACACCCCATCAATCCTGCATCATCCTCATATTACACCCCATATCACTCTCCATCATTCTAATCACTTCCTCATCGCCCTCACATTACCCCATTTCATTCCCCATTACCCCCTATCACTACCCATCACCCTCATATTACCCCATATCACTCCACATTTCCCCACTCCCTTCCCCATCACCCTCATATTACCCCATATTACTCCCGATTACCCTCATATTATCCAATATCACTCCCCATTACCCCCAATTACTTCCCATCACACTCATATTAGTCTATATCACTCCCTTATATCCCATATCACTCCCCTATTACGCCCAATCAATCCAGCATAACCCTCATATTATACCCCATATCAATCTCCATCATATCACCCCCCCACCCTCTTCATTTACATTACTGGAAGTTTTCAGTTGTTTAATCCCACGTCCCCTGATAAGCATCTGGGAAATTCTGGATTCAGTTCCTAAACCAGGAAACAACCTCATACTAAATAATTCCTGTGAAGCACTTTATCCAGCCGCAGAACCGTTACACGTTCATTCACTGGGTTTATTTATTGGGGGAATCCCACTGAGACCAGAGGTCCGGAATGGAAAACCCTATTAACTCAAATTACATTACATTAGCGTCCCAGTACGTTTGTTAATAACGACCAGATCTCTGAGCGTAAACACCAGTAAACAACCAATAAGAGCTCTTTAATTCTGTTTCTCATTCCACTTCAAATCTTCAACCTCTTCAACCAGCATCAACCTCTGGCCTCATACACACAATAGCAGGTGATCACAGTCCTGTTTGTTTTCCTTTGATGAAAAACCTGAAAGGTTTCAGCCACAAAACCCTCCGACACACAAACACCTGCTGAGCCCGTCCACTCCCAGCTCAGGGCTGGGTACCATCAGGCTGGACAATATGAGCATCTATAAATACTGATAGCTTTAGTTCCAATATTCTTCACAAAGATCGATCAGCACTTCTACAACACTCACCAATCAACAGATCATGACTCAAGCAATGCCCCTCTACGGGCCGCGGTAGGGGATCATCACGAGTAAGCAGTGCTCATCAAAGCACAGCTAGCTTTAATACTGAAAACAAAGATCTACTGAAACACATATAAACCTAATTAGACATTCAATTAACACTTGCTTTACTTTCTAATGTTCAATTTTACAGTGAATCATTCAGTAAGACTACAGTGCCTTTGATGTCATAGCTTCAAACGCAGCTCAGCCAATTAAATTTCAGAAATTAAGAGTAATTCTTATGACTCTAAACAACCACTGCATAGCAAATACCTGCAGAGCAGCTGATTTATTTTAATAATTGTATTAATTTCTCATCCTCTTCCTTCAGAAATATAGATTTATACTGTATTCCTATAGGCTACATTCACACTTCCAGCTTAAATCCAACTGTTTGGTATATCTAGAGTGATTTCTCTCATAGTCAGAGTGATTTCTCTCATAGTCAGAGTGATTTCTCTCTTATTCAGAGTGATTTCTCATATTCAGAGTGATGTCTCTCATATCCAGAGTAATGTCTCTCATATCCAGAGTAATGTCTCTCATATCCAGAGTGATTTCTCGTCTAGTCAGTGTGAGTTCTGTCATAGCCAGAGTGATTTCTCTTGATTTCTCTCATAGTCAGTGATTTCTCTCATATCCAGAGTGATTTCTCTCATAGAGTGATTTCCCTCATAGCCAGAGTGATTTCTCTCATAGAGTGATTTCCCTCATAGCCAGAGTGATTTCTCTCATAGTCAGAATGATTTCTCTCTTGATTTCTCTCATATTCAGAGTGATTTCTCTCATAGCCAGAGTGATTTCTCTCATAAAGTGATTTCTCTCTTAATTTCTCTCATAGTCAGAGTGATTTCTCTACAGTCAGAGTGATTTCTCTCATAGCCAGAGTGATTTTTCTCATAGCCAGAGGATTTCTCTCATAGAGTGATTTCTCTCATAGCCAGAGTGATTTCTCCCATAGAGTGATTTCTCTCATAGAGTGATTTCTCTCATAGCCAGAGTGACTTCTCTCATAGCCAGAGTGATTTCTCTCTCGATTTCTCTCATAGCCAGAGTGATTCCTCTCATAGAGTGATTTCTCTCATAGCCAGAGTGATTTCTCTCTCGATTTCTCTCATAGCCAGAGTGATTCCTCTCATAGAGTGATTTCTCTCATAGAGTGATTTCTCTCATAGCCAAAGTGATTTCTCTCTTAATTTCTCTCATAGCCAGAGTGATTTCTCTCTTAATTTCTCTCATAGCCAGAGTAATTTCTCTCATAGCCAGAGTGATTTCTCTCATAGCCAGAGTGATTTCTCTCTTAATTTCTCTCATAGCCAGAGTGATTTCTCTCATAGAGTGATTTCTCTCATAGCCAAAGTGATTTCTCTCTCGATTTCTCTCATAGCCAGAGTGATTTCTCTCTTAATTTCTCTCATAGCCAGAGTGATTTCTCTCATAATTTCTCTCATAGCCAGAGTGATTTCTCTCATAGAGTGATTTCTCTCATAGCCAGAGTGATTTCTCTCTTAATTTCTCTCATAGCCAGAGTGATTTCTCTCATAGAGTGATTTCTCTCATAGCCAGAGTGATTTCTCTCTTAATTTCTCTCATAGCCAGAGTGATTTCTCTCATAGAGTGATTTCTCTCATAGCCAGACTGATTTCTCTCTCGATTTCTCTCATAGCCAGAGTAATTTCTCTCATAGCCAGAGTGATTTCTCTCATAGCCAGAGTGATTTCTCTTATAGAGTGATTTCTCTCATAGCCAGAGTGATTCCTCTCATAGTGATTTCTCTCATAGCCAGAGTGATTTCTCTCATAGAGTGATTTCTCTCATAGAGTGATTTCTCTCATAGCCAGAGTGATTTCTCTCATAGCCAGAGTGATTTCTCTCTCTGAACAGTATTTGGGTGGTGCTAAAACAGAATAGGACTCTAGAGGAGTGTGGGTGGGTATATCTGTGGATTAGAGTTTGGGGGGGGAGGGGGGGGGGGGGGCTGTCCTGAGTGAGAACAGGCTGTTTGGTGACTGGAGGTTAAGAAAACAACAGTGTTCAACAATGGGACTCTATGAACCACAATAATAAAGTCAGTGCGGGTGTTCACTGTGTTTACAAGCTGCACTACACACGTGTAATCACTCTCACTGTGTAACGTTCAGTCACTGATAAAATTATTAAAATAAACATCGATTCAGATTCAATTACTACTGAACAGCTGAACGTGTTACGTATGGAGTGTTTTTGGAGCCACGCCCATCCCATTGTGATCACTACTGTGATAGGCTACATTTCCTCATGTACAGCAAAAAAAAAAAAAATTAACCACAAACATAATCCTACCGACCTCCAGAACAATGGACCAGCTCATAAGCGTACCTGTCCGAGGAAGTAGATTCCACCACCAACGATAAAGGCGGAGATAGCAGTTCCAATGACGGCGAATAAGGTAATGGAGCCAATGTTTTGGAAGAAGTTGCCCTGGGGAGAGAGAGAATGACGCAGAGAGTCAGTGCCTGAGCGCCGAGCTCTCCTGCTGAGCAGATATTCCAGATGATGTGAATCTATGAGCTCACACACAGACACAGCTGAGAACCTGACAGTGATTAAACTGGGAGTGTCTGAAATGCTGGTATCTATAAAATCAGGAAAATATACTTTGCATGGATGAAACCAGCAGGAGTTTTATAAACAACAGAGCTATACAGCGAATGAGCGGCTCTGTTTGAGGAGACTGTGAGTTTATTTACTCATGCACGCTGCAAAATCAGCCTTATAGCTCAAAACTGAAGCAGCAACCAGTAATAACTGATCAATTAACCTCATCTCTCCTATCGATAATTATTAAATGATCATCGTCTGTGTTCCAAACGAGCTCAGTACACTTCATACTGTATGATCAGTGCTGGATGATGAGGTTTTACGTACTATTTACACTCTCAGTTTAATCTCAGGCGTATATTTCATATTAAAATTGCTTCAGGACTGACTGACTTCTGTATAATAAATAAATAAATAAATAAATAAATAAATAAATAAATAATAATAATAATAATAACAACATTTTACACAGAGTGACACTTTGCACCATCACTGTGAACCTACTGGAGAGAGAAATCAATATAGAGTCAATATATACACCACACTGGGTGGGGGGGCTCACCTTGTGCAGAGAGTATCCTGACTCAAAGATGATGGGAGGCAGCAGGAGGAGGAAGAACATGTTGGGTCTGAACATTTCTTCTTCCTGGGAGAGAGAGAGAAATAGAGAGGGAGAGAAAGAGTTTAGCATAGTTGACTGTAGTGTAGTGGAGTGGAGTGGACTGGAGTGTAGTGTAGTGGAGTGTAGTGGAGTGGATTTTAATGGAATGTGGTAGGGTGGACGGTAATATAGTGTAGTGTAATAGACTGTAGTGTAGTGTAGTGTTGTGGAGCGTAGTGAAAAGGAGTGGAGTGGACTATGATATAGTGTAGTTTAGTGTAGTGGACTGTAGTGTTGTGGCGCGTAGTGGAATATAGTGTAGTGAAGTGGACTGTAGTGTAGTGGAGTGTTGGGGAGTGTAGTGTTGTGGAGCTAGTGAAAAGGAGTGGAGTGGACTATGATATAGTGTAGTTTAGTGTAGTGGACTGTAGTGTGGTGGAGTGTAGTGGAATATAGTGTAGTGAAGTGGACTGTAGTGTAGTGGAGTGTTGGAGAGTGAAGTGGGGTGGAGTGGAGAGGAGTGAACTGTTGTGTAGTGTAGTGGAGTGGACTGTAGTATAGTGTAGTGTGGTGTGGTACCATGTGGTGAACTGTAATATAGTGTAGTGTGCTGTAGTGTAGTGTGGTGAACTGTAATATAGTGTAGTGTGGTGTAGTGTAGTGTGGTGGACTGTAATATAGTGTAGTGTGGTGTAGTGTAGTGTGGTGGACTGTAATATAGTGTAGTGTGCTGTAGTGTAGTGTGGTGAACTGTAATATAGTGTAGTGTGCTGTAGTGTAGTGTGGTGGACTGTAATATAGTGTAGTGTGGTGTAGTGTAGTGTGGTGGACTGTAATATAGTGTAGTGTGGTGTAGTGTAGTGTGGTGAACTGTAATATAGTGTAGTGTGGTGTAGTGTAGTGTGGTGAACTGTAATATAGTGTAGTGTGGTGTAGTGTAGTGTGGTGGACTGTAATATAGTGTAGTGTGCTGTAGTGTAGTGTGGTGAACTGTAATATAGTGTAGTGTGCTGTAGTGTAGTGTGGTGAACTGTAATATAGTGTAGTGTGGTGTAGTGTAGTGTGGTGGACTGTAATATAGTGTAGTGTGGTGTAGTGTAGTGTGGTGAACTGTAATATAGTGTAGTGTGCTGTAGTGTAGTGTGGTGGACTGTAATATAGTGTAGTGTGGTGTAGTGTAGTGTGGTGGACTGTAATATAGTGTAGTGTGGTGTAGTGTAGTGTAGTGTGGTGTGGTACCATGTGGTGAACTGTAATATAGTGTAGTGTGGTGTAGTGTAGTGTGGTGGACTGTAATATAGTGTAGTGTGGTGAACTGTAATATAGTGTAGTGTGCTGTAGTGTAGTGTGGTGGACTGTAATATAGTGTAGTGTGGTGTAGTGTAGTGTGGTGGACTGTAATATAGTGTCAGTGTGGTGTAGTGTAGTGTGGTGAACTGTAATATAGTGTAGTGTGGTGTAGTGTAGTGTGGTGGACTGTAATATAGTGTAGTGTGGTGTAGTGTAGTGTGGTGGACTGTAATATAGTGTAGTGTGGTGTAGTGTAGTGTAGTGTGGTGTGGGTACCATGTGGTGAACTGTAATATAGTGTAGTGTGGTGTAGTGTAGTGTGGTGAACTGTAATATAGTGTAGTGTGGTGTAGTGTAGTGTGGTGGACTGTAATATAGTGTAGTGTGGTGTAGTGTAGTGTGGTGGACTGTAATATAGTGTAGTGTGGTGTAGTGTAGTGTGGTGAACTGTAATATAGTGTAGTGTGGTGTAGTGTAGTGTGGTGGACTGTAATATAGTGTAGTGTGGTGTAGTGTAGTGTGGTGGACTGTAATATAGTGTAGTGTGGTGTAGTGTAGTGTAGTGTGGTGTGGTACCATGTGGTGAACTGTAATATAGTGTAGTGTGGTGTAGTGTAGTGTGGTGAACTGTAATATAGTGTAGTGTGCTGTAGTGTAGTGTGGTGAACTGTAATATAGTGTAGTGTGGTGTAGTGTAGTGTGGTGGACTGTAATATAGTGTAGTGTGCTGTAGTGTAGTGTGGTGAACTGTAATATAGTGTAGTGTGCTGTAGTGTAGTGTGGTGGACTGTAATATAGTGTAGTGTGGTGTAGTGTAGTGTGGTGAACTGTAATATAGTGTAGTGTGCTGTAGTGTAGTGTGGTGAACTGTAATATAGTGTAGTGTGGTGTAGTGTAGTGTGGTGAACTGTAATATAGTGTAGTGTGCTGTAGTGTAGTGTGGTGAACTGTAATATAGTGTAGTGTGCTGTAGTGTAGTGTGGTGGACTGTAATATAGTGTAATGTAGTATTGTGGAGTGGAGTGGAGAGGAATGGATTGTAGTATAGTGGACTATAGTGGAGTGGAGTGAAGCGGACTGTAGTCTAGTGTAGTGGACTGTAGTGGAGTGGATTACAGTGTGGTGTAGTGTATTGGAGTGGACTGAAGTGTAGTGCGGTGGAGTGTAGTAGAGTGGACTGTAGTGGACTGTAGTGTAATGTAGTGCAGTGTAGTGCAGTGTAGTGCAGTGGAGTGGAGTGGAGGGGAGTGTAGTGCAGTGTGGTGTAGTGTAGTGGGGTGGAGTGGACTGGACTGGACTGTGGTGGAGTGGAGTGGACTGGACTGTAGTGGAGTGGAGTGGACTGTAGTGGAGTGGAGTGAACTGGACTGTAGTGGAGTGGACTGGACTGTAGTGGAGTGGAGTGGACTGGACTGTAGTGGAGTGGAGTGGACTGGACTGGACTGTAGTGTAGTGGACTGGACTGGACTGTAGTGGAGTGGAGTGGACTGGACTGTAGTGGAGTGGAGTGGACTGGACT
>CM038718.1:42260711-42263211 GCA_021613375.1 Megaleporinus macrocephalus
GACTACTGATAAACTCATTTACACCATCAAACATCTTCATTATTCTTTTAATGTTCATTCAGTTCAGTACTCGGTTTATTAATCACTACTGACTACTGATAAACTCATTAACACCATCAAACATCCTCATTATTCTTTTAATGTTCATTCAGTTCAGTACTCGGTTTATTAATCACTACTGACTACTGATAAACTCATTAACACCATCAAACATCCTCATTATTCTTTTAATGTTCATTCAGTTCAGTACTCAGTTTAATAATCACTACTGACTACTGATAAACTCATTAACACCATCAAACATCCTCATTATTCTTTTAATGTTCATTCAGTTCAGTACTCAGTTTAATAATCACTACTGACTACTGATAAACTCATTTACACCATCAAACATCCTCATTATTCTTTTAATGTTCATTTAGTTCAGTACTCAGTTTAATAATCACTACTGACTACTGATAAACTCATTTACACCATCAAACATCCTCATTATTCTTTTAATGTTCATTCAGTTCAGTACTCAGTTTAATAATCACTACTGACTACTGATAAACTCATTTACACCATCAAACATCCTCATTATTCTTTTAATGTTCATTCAGTTCAGTACTCAGTTTAATAATCACTACTGACTACTGATAAACTCATTAACACCATCAAACATCCTCATTATTCTTTTAATGTTCATTCAGTTCAGTACTCAGTTTAATAATCACTACTGACTACTGATAAACTCATTTACACCATCAAACATCCTCATTATTCTTTTAATGTTCATTCAGTTCAGTACTCGGTTTAATAATCACTACTGACTACTGATAAACTCATTAACACCATCAAACATCCTCATTATTCTTTTAATGTTCATTCAGTTCAGTACTCGGTTTAATAATCACTACTGATAAACTCATTTACACCATCAAACATCCTCATTATTCTTTTAATGTTCATTCAGTTCAGTACTCAGTTTAATAATCACTACTGACTACTGATAAACTCATTTACACCATCAAACATCCTCATTATTCTTTTAATGTTCATTCAGTTCAGTACTCAGTTTAATAATCACTACTGACTACTGATAAACTCATTTACACCATCAAACATCCTCATTATTCTGTCCAAGCTGCGTCTGATGGCAATCCGGAGACGTCCCTCAGTGAGTCAGCCATTCCAGGAAAAGGTAGAACAAGATGGAAAGAGAAACTAAGAAAAGGTGGAGAAATACTAAAAGAGAGGGAGTGTTCTAGAGAGGAAAGGTGCCAAGCAACAGAAAGAGAGAGAGAGAGAGAGAGAGAGAGAGAGAGAGAGAGAGAGAGAGAGAGAGAGAAAATGAGTGAGTGAGAGGGACAGACAGGAGAGAGAGAGTGAGAGGAGAGAGAAAAAGTGAGAGGAGAAAGAGAGAGGGAAAGAATGAGAAGAGAGAGTGAGGGGAGAATGAGAGAGAGGAGACTGAAGGACAAAGAGAGAGAGAGGAGAGAAAGAATGAGAGTGGAAGAGGAGAGAGAATGAGTGATAGTGGGACAGAGAGGAGAAAGAGGTACTAGAGAAAGAAAGACAGCAGAGAGAGAGAGGAGAGTAAGGACAGCCGGAGTGAGATAGAGGAGAGGGAGAGAGTGGTACAGGAGAGAGGAGAGAGAGTATGAGAGGAAAGAGAGAGCTGGAGAGGAGAGAGTGGTACAGGAGAGAGGAGAGAGAGTACGAGAGGAGAGAGAGAGCTGGAGAGGAGAGAGTGGTACAGGAGAGAGGAGAGAGAGTATGAGAGGAGAGAGAGTGTGAGAGGAGAGAGAGAGCTGGAGAGGAGAGAGTGGTACAGGAGAGAGGAGAGAGAGTGCGAGAGGAGAGAGAGAGCTGGAGAGGAGAGAGTGGTACAGGAGAGAGGAGAGAGAGTATGAGAGGAGAGAGAGAGCTGGAGAGGAGAGAGTGGTACAGGAGAGAGGAGAGAGAGTACGAGAGGAGAGAGAGAGCTGGAGAGGAGAGAGAGAGCTGGAGAGGAGAGAGTGGTACAGGAGAGAGGAGAGAGAGTACGAGAGGAGAGAGAGAGCTGGAGAGGAGAGAGTGGTACAGGAGAGAGGAGAGAGAGTATGAGAGGAGAGAGAGTGTGAGAGGAGAGAGAGAGCTGGAGAGGAGAGAGTGGTACAGGAGAGAGGAGAGAGAGTACGAGAGGAGAGAGAGAGCTGGAGAGGAGAGAGTGGTACAGGAGAGAGGAGAGAGAGTATGAGAGGAGAGAGAGAGCTGGAGAGGAGAGAGTGGTACAGGAGAGAGGAGAGAGAGTATGAGAGGAGAGAGAGTGTGAGAGGAGAGAGAGAGCTGGAGAGGAGAGAGTGGGGCAGAGAGAGAGGAGAGAGAGTGTGAGAGGAGAGAGAGAGGGGGATAGGAAAGAGAGAGAAAGCGAGAGAGGAGAGAGAGTGTGAGAGGAGAGAGAGAGGGGGATAGGAAAGAGAGAGAAAGCGAGAGAGGAAAGAGTGGGACAGAGAGAGAGGAGAGAGAGTGTGAGAGG
>CM038718.1:42270711-42273211 GCA_021613375.1 Megaleporinus macrocephalus
AGGTCAGGTACTGATGTTGAACATTGCTGTGAGAATTTGATTGAGTGTTAGTGAGGTCAGGTACTGATGTTGAACATTGCTGTGAGTATTTGATTGAGTGTTAGTGAGGTCGGGTACTGATGTTGAACATTGCTGTGAGGATGTGATTGAGTATTAGTGAAGTCGGGTACTGATGTTGAACATTGCTGTGAGTATTTGATTGAGTGTTAGTGAGGTCAGGTACTGATGTTGAACATTGCTGTGAGGATTTGATTGAGTGTTAGTGAGGTCAGGTACTGATGTTGAACATTGCTGTGAGGATTTGATTGAGTGTTAGTGAGGTCAGGTACTGATGTTGAACATTGCTGTGAGGATGTGATTGAGCGTTAGTGAGGTCAGGTGCTGATGTTGAACATTGCTGTGAAGATTTGATTGAGTATTGGTGAGGTCAGGTGCTGATGTTGAACATTGCTGTGAGGATTTGATTGAGTATTGGTGAGGTCAGGTGCTGATGTTGAACATTGCTGTGAGGATTTGATTGAGTATTGGTGAGGTCAGGTGCTGATGTTGAACACTGCTGTGAGGATGTGATTGAGTATTAGTGAGGTCAGGTGCTGATGTTGAACATTGCTGTGAAGATTTGATTGAGTATTGGTGAGGTCAGGTACTGATGTTGAAACATTGCTGTGAAGATTTGATTGAGTATTGGTGAGGTCAGGTGCTGATGTTGAAACATTGCTGTGAAGATTTGATTGAGTATTGGTGAGGTCAGGTGCTGATGTTGAAACATTGCTGTGAAGATTTGATTGAGTATTGGTGAGGTCAGGTACTGATGTTGAACATTGCTGTGAGGATGTGATTGAGTGTTAGTGAGGTCAGGTGCTGATGTTGAAACATTGCTGTGAAGATTTGATTGAGTATTAGTGAGGTCAGGTACTGATGTTGAACATTGCTGTGAGGATGTGATTGAGTGTTAGTGAGGTCAGGTGCTGATGTTGAAACATTGCTGTGAAGATTTGATTGAGTATTGGTGAGGTCAGGTGCTGATGTTGAAACATTGCTGTGAAGATTTGATTGAGTATTAGTGAGGTCAGGTGCTGATGTTGAAACATTGCTGTGAAGATTTGATTGAGTATTAGTGAGGTCAGGTGCTGATGTTGAAACATTGCTGTGAAGATTTGATTGAGTGTTAGTGAGGTCAGGTGCTGATGTTGAAACATTGCTGTGAAGATTTGATTGAGTATTGGTGAGGTCAGGTGCTGATGTTGAAACATTGCTGTGAAGATTTGATTGAGTATTAGTGAGGTCAGGTGCTGATGTTGAAACATTGCTGTGAAGATTTGATTGAGTATTAGTGAGGTCAGGTGCTGATGTTGAAACATTGCTGTGAAGATTTGATTGAGTATTGGTGAGGTCAGGTGCTGATGTTGAAACATTGCTGTGAAGATTTGATTGAGTATTGGTGAGGTCAGGTACTGATGTTGAACATTGCTGTGAGGATGTGATTGAGTGTTAGTGAGGTCAGGTGCTGATGTTGAAACATTGCTGTGAAGATTTGATTGAGTGGTGGTGAACAGGGATTAAAAGTGTGTGTGCTTGAGTTTGTCTCAGTAACAGCTGCACCTGAAACTTGCTGACCTCACTCCTTAACCTGTCCGGATACTTTTCGAGCCATTGTCATGCGGTGGGTATTTAAGGGCTCAAAGCAGGTAAGATGAACCCGCTGCTCTCTGTATCAGACGTGATGATGTCATCAACCTGTTCTTATGTAATAACAGAGTGACACACACTGTACCTTCCAGTTGGCCAGTTCCTGAGTCTCGATGATCTTTATGAACGCTCCCATGAGGATCCCTGCAAAACAGAGACACGTGCTCAGTTAATTCTATTCGTTTAGAGCTGATACGACAACAACATAAACATTATGATGTTTCAAGGTAATATGCATGTACACGACACAGGTAGTATGCATGTACACGACACAGGTAGTATGCATGTACACGACACAGGTAGTATGCATGTACACGACACAGGTAGTATGCATGTACACGACACAGGTGGTATTCATGTACACGACACAGGTAGTATGCATGTACACGACACAGGTAGTATGCATGTACACGACACAGGTAGTATGCATGTACACGACACAGGTAATATGCATGTACACGACACAGGTAGTATGCATGTACACGACACAGGTAGCATGAATGTACACGACACAGGTAGCATGCATGTACACGACACAGGTGGTATGAATGTACACGACACAGGTAGTATGCATGTACACGACACAGGTGGTATGAATGTACACGACACAGGTAATATGCATGTACACGACACAGGTAATATGCATGTACACGACACAGGTAATATGCATGTACACGACACGGGTGATATGCATGTACACGACACAGGTGGTATGAATGTACACGACACAGGTAGTATGCATGTACACGACACAGGTGGTATGAATGTACACGACACAGGTAATATGCATGTACACGACACGGGTGATATG
>CM038718.1:42280711-42295711 GCA_021613375.1 Megaleporinus macrocephalus
GACTACTGAACCATTCTGGAGAACCATGTGCATCCAGTGGTTCAAACATTGTATCCTGAAGTTGGTGCCGTGTATCAGGATGATGATGCACCAATACACACAGCAAGACTGGAGAAAGATGGTTTGATGAACATGAAGGTGAAGTTGAACATCTCCCATGACCTGCACAGTCACCAGATCTAAATATTATTGAGCCACTTTGGGGTGTTTTGGAGGAGCGAGTCAGGAAGCGTTTTCCTCCACCAGCATCACGTAGTGACCTGGACACTGTCCTGCAAGAGGAATGGCTTAAAATCCCTCTGACCACTGAGCAGGACTTGTATATGTCATTCCCAAAACCAACTGACGCTGTACTGACCGCAAAAGGAGGCCCTACGCCATACTAATGAATTATTGTGGTCTAAAACCAGGTGTTTCAGTTTCATTGTCCAACCCCTGCATATATATATATATATATATATATATATAGATAGATAGATAGATAGATAGATTATATATATATCTTTTTTTAACTAATAAATGAATATGACCTATTAAATAGAGTAAACACAGTTGTATGTAAAGTCTCCTGGATAAATCCCACTTATGTGCTGATGTAAGTGTAAATAATCACACATTCTCTACAGAGACTCACTACTGCACACTGTAACAACTATATATTAGTATATACACTATACACTACACACTGAACTGAACAAACTGGGACATGAAAAACAGAATGTGGCCCCTCTACAAAGATTAAGATACATGTTATGCTCTGAGAACAAAAAATATCACAAATATTTGCTGAATTTTAACAAAATTTCACCTTTAAACCTTAAATTCACTACTAAAACTACATAAATTACTAAAAATACTAAAACCGCTTGACAGACAGATAGATGGATAGACAAAGCCCGCTTTTCCAGGAAACTCCAGTGAACACAGGAACAAGCCTAACTGGTCTTAGCAGGAAATTGCACAACTGTGTGTGTGTGTGTGTGTGTGTGTGTGTGTGTGTGTGTGTGTGTGTGTGTGTGTGTGTTAAACTGAGACGCATCACTAGAGGAAGTTAACTCTCACACTGACCTGACTGCATGAATCATCAAACATTTATCAGCTGCAATCACTAGAGATTAGAAACCGTTAAAGAGCCCCAAAGAACTCCTCCCTCTTTTTCCACAGTAACGAGCACAGCCTGCTTTAGTTCTAGAGAAGAGCGCGAGGCTGAGAGGCGGAGAAGAGAAGAATAACAGCTGTTTCTCGTACATAAACCTACACAAGAAAAAAGCGGCGAGCAGTCCAAGACCGGGCGCTAAAGCAGGTACAGCCGAGTCGAAGTGCAGTTGAAGTGAGCTGCTCGAACGTCTGCAGATTAGAGACCCTCGCCCCCCCAGCACACTGACCCAAAGCAGAACAGCTGTTTTCACTTGAGTACTTTTCACGTAAGATGAGGCCAAGAAAGTCAGCGCTTCCTGTAGCGCACAGCTCACTGTACCTTTCACTGCACAGCTCACTGTACCGTTCACTGCACAGCTCACAGGACCACTTACTGCACAGCTCACAGGACCACTTACTGCACAGCTCACTGTACCTTTCACTGCACAGCTCACTGTACCTTTCACTGCACAGCTCACTGTACCGTTCACTGCACAGCTCACAGGACCACTCACTGCACCCTGTGTAACTTACTGCACAGCTCACAGGACCGCTTACTGCACAGCTCACAGGACCGCTTACTGCACAGCTCACAGGACCACTCATTGCACAGCTCACAGGACCGCTTACTGCACAGCTCACTGTACCTTTCACTGCACAGCTCACTGTACCTTTCACTGCACAGCTCACTGTACCGTTCACTGCACAGCTCACAGGACCACTCACTGCACCCTGTGTAACTTACTGCACAGCTCACAGGACCGCTTACTGCACAGCTCACTGTACCTTTCACTGCACAGCTCACAGGACCGCTTACTGCACAGCTCACAGGACCACTTACTGCACAGCTCACAGGACCACTTACTGCACAGCTCACAGGACCACTCACTGCACAGCTCACAGGACCACTCACTGCACCCTGTGTAACTTACTGCACAGCTCACAGGACCGCTTACTGCACAGCTCACAGGACCACTCACTGCACAGCTCACAGGACAGCTTACTGCACAGCTCACAGGACCACTCAATGCACAGCTCACAGGACCACTCCCTGCACAGCTCACAGGACCGCTTACTGCACAGCTCACTGTACCTTTCACTGCACAGCTCACAGGACCGCTTACTGCACAGCTCACAGGACCACTCACTGCACAGCTCACAGGACCACTTACTGCACAGCTCACTGTACCTTTCACTGCACAGCTCACTGTACCTTTCACTGCACAGCTCACTGTACCGTTCACTGCACAGCTCACAGGACCACTCACTGCACCCTGTGTAACTTACTGCACAGCTCACAGGACCGCTTACTGCACAGCTCACAGGACCGCTTACTGCACAGCTCACAGGACCGCTTACTGCACAGCTCACAGGACCGCTTACTGCACAGCTCACAGGACCACTTACTGCACAGCTCAAAGGACCACTCACTGCACAGCTCACAGGACCGCTTACTGCACAGCTCACAGGACCACTCATTGCACAGCTCACAGGACCACTCACTGCACAGCTAACAGGACCACTCACTGCACCCTTTGTAACTTACTGCACAGCTCACAGGACCGCTTACTGCACAGCTCCCTGTACAACTCGCTGCACAGCTCACAGGACCACTCACTGCACAGCTAACAGGACCACTCACTGCACCCTGTGTAACTTACTGCACAGATCACAGGACCGCTTACTGCACAGCTAACAGGACCACTCACTGCACCCTGTGTAACTTACTGCACAGCTCACAGGACCGCTTACTGCACAGCTCACAGGACCACTCACTGCACAGCTCACAGGACCGCTTACTGCACAGCTCACAGGACCACTCACTGCACCCTGTGTAACTTACTGCACAGCTCACAGGACCGCTTACTGCACAGCTCACAGGACCGCTTACTGCACAGCTCACAGGACCGCTTACTACACAGCTCACAGGACCACTCATTGCACAGCTCACAGGACCACTCACTGCACCCTTTGTAACTTACTGCACAGCTCTCGGGACCGCTTACTGCACAGCTCCCTGTACAACTCGCTGCACAGCTCACAGGACCACTCACTGCACAGCTTACAGGACCACTCACTGCACCCCGTGTAACTTACTGCACAGTTCACAGGACCACTCACTGCACAGCTCACAGGACCGCTTACTGCACAGCTCACAGGACCGCTTACTGCACAGCTCACAGGACCACTCACTGCACAGCTAACAGGACCACTCACTGCACCCTGTGTAACTTACTGCACAGATCACAGGACCGCTTACTGCACAGCTCACAGGACCACTCACTGCACAGCTAACAGGACCACTCACTGCACCCTGTGTAACTTACTGCACAGCTCACAGGACCGCTTACTGCACAGCTCACAGGACCGCTTACTGCACAGCTCACAGGACCACTCACTGCACAGCTCACAGGACCGCTTACTGCACAGCTCACAGGAACGCTTACTGCACAGCTCACAGGACCACTCGCTGCACAGCTCACAGGACCACTCGCTGCACAGCTCACTGTACCGTTCACTGCACAGCTCACAGGACCGCTTACTGCACAGCTCACAGGACCGCTCACTGCACAGCTCACAGGACTGCTTACTGCACAGCTCACAGGACCGCTTACTGCACAGCTCACAGAACCGCTTACTGCACAGCTCACAGGACCACTTACTGCACAGCTCACAGGACCACTCATTGCACAGCTCACAGGACCGCTTACTGCACAGCTCACAGAACCGCTTACTGCACAGCTCACAGGACCGCTTACTGCACAGCTCACAGGACCACTCATTGCACAGCTCACAGGACCGCTTACTGCACAGCTCACAGGACCACTCACTGCACAGCTCACAGGACCGCTTACTGCACAGCTCCCTGTACAACTCGCTGCACAGCTCACAGGACCACTCACTGCACAGCTAACAGGACCACTCACTGCACCCTGTGTAACTTACTGCACAGATCACAGGACCGCTTACTGCACAGCTCACAGGACCACTCACTGCACAGGTAACAGGACCACTCACTGCACCCTGTGTAACTTACTGCACAGATCACAGGACAGCTTACTGCATAGCTCACAGGACCACTCACTGCACAGCTAACAGGACCACTCACTGCACCCTGTGTAACTTACTGCACAGCTCACAGGACCGCTTACTGCACAGCTCACAGGACCGCTTACTGCACAGCTCACAGGACCGCTTACTGCACAGCTCACAGGAACGCTTACTGCACAGCTCACAGGACCACTCGCTGCACAGCTCACAGGACCACTCGCTGCACAGCTCACTGTACCGTTCACTGCACAGCTCACAGGACCGCTTACTGCACAGCTCACAGGACCGCTCACTGCACAGCTCACAGGACCGCTTACTGCACAGCTCACAGGACCGCTTACTGCACAGCTCACAGAACCGCTTACTGCACAGCTCACAGGACCACTCATTGCACAGCTCACAGGACCGCTTACTGCACAGCTCACAGAACCGCTTACTGCACAGCTCACAGGACCGCTTACTGCACAGCTCACAGGACCACTCATTGCACAGCTCACAGGACCGCTTACTGCACAGCTCACAGGACCACTCATTGCACAGCTCACAGGACCGCTTACTGCACAGCTCCCTGTACAACTCGCTGCACAGCTCACAGGACCACTCACTGCACAGCTCACAGGACCGCTTACTGCACAGCTCCCTGTACAACTCACTGCACAGCTAACAGGACCACTCACTGCACAGCTAACAGGACCACTCACTGCACCCTGTGTAACTTACTGCACAGATCACAGGACCGCTTACTGCACAGCTCACAGGACCACTCACTGCACAGCTAACAGGACCACTCACTGCACCCTGTGTAACTTACTGCACAGCTCACAGGACCGCTTACTGCACAGCTCACAGGACCGCTTACTGCACAGCTCACAGGACCGCTTACTGCACAGCTCACAGGACCACTCACTGCACAGCTCACAGGACCACTCACTGCACAGCTCACAGGACCACTCACTGCACAGCTCACTGTACCGTTCACTGCACCACCCACTATATGGCTCTCTGCATGATTCACTGCACGGCCGACAGGACCACTCCCTGCACGGCTCTGTGCACAGCTTCCTGTACAACTCACTGCACAGCTCACAGGACCACTCACTGCACAGCTCCCTGTACAACTCGCTGCACAGCTCACAGGACCACTCACTGCACAGCTCACAGGACCGCTTACTGCACAGCTCGCAGGACCACTCACTGCACAGCTCGCAGGACCACTCACTGCACAGCTCACAGGACCGCTTACTGCACAGCTCACAGGACCGCTCACTGCACAGCTCACAGGACCGCTCACTGCACAGCTCACAGGACCACTCACTGCACAGCTCACAGGACCACTCACTGCACAGCTCCCTGTACAACTCGCTGCACAGCTCACAGGACCACTCACTGCACAGCTCACAGGACCGCTTACTGCACAGCTCGCAGGACCACTCACTGCACAGCTCGCAGGACCACTCACTGCACAGCTCACAGGACCGCTTACTGCACAGCTCACAGGACCGCTCACTGCACAGCTCACAGGACCGCTCACTGCACAGCTCACAGGACCACTCACTGCACAGCTCACAGGACCACTCACTGCACAGCTCCCTGTACAACTCGCTGCACAGCTCACAGGACCACTCACTGCATAGCTCCCTATACAACTCGCTGTACAGCTCACAGGACCACTCACTGCACAGCTCCCTATACAACTCGCTGTACAGCTCACAGGACCACTCACTGCACAGCTCACAGGACCGCTTACTGCACAGCTCACAGGACCGCTCACTGCACAGCTCACAGGACCACTCACTGCACAGCTCACAGGACCGCTCACTGCACAGCTCACAGGACCGCTCACTGCACAGCTCACAGGACCACTCACTGCACAGCTCACAGGACCACTCACTGCACAGCTCCCTGTACAACTCGCTGCACAGCTCACAGGACCACTCACTGCATAGCTCCCTATACAACTCGCTGTACAGCTCACAGGACCACTCACTGCACAGCTCCCTATACAACTCGCTGTACAGCTCACAGGACCACTCACTGCACAGCTCACAGGACCACTCACTGCATAGCTCCCTATACAACTCGCTGTACAGCTCACAGGACCACTCACTGCACAGCTCACAGGACCACTCACTGCACAGCTCACAGGACCACTCACTGCACAGCTCACAGGACCGCTTACTGCACAGCTCACAGGACCACTCACTGCACAGCTAACAGGACCACTCACTGCACAGCTCACAGGACCACTCACTGCACCACCCACTATATGGCTCTCTGCATGATTCACTGCACGGCCGACAGGACCACTCCCTGCACGGCTCTGTGCACGGCTTCCTGTACAACTCACTGCACAGCTCCCTGTCCAACTCATAGCACAGCTCACAAGACCACTCACTGCACAGCTCACAGGACCGCTTACTGCACAGCTCACAGGACCACTCACTGCACAGTTCACAGGACCGCTTACTGCACAGCTCATAGGACCACTCACTGCACAGCTCACAGGACCGCTTACTGCACAGCTCACAGGACCACTCACTGCACAGTTCACAGGACAGCTTACTGCACAGCTCACAGGACCGCTTACTGCACAGCTCATAGGACCACTCACTGCACAGTTCACAGGACCGCTTACTGCACAGCTCACAGGACCACTCACTGCACAGCTCAAAGGACCACTCACTGCACAGCTCACAGGACCGCTTACTGCACAGCTCAAAGGACCACTCACTGCACAGCTCAAAGGACGGCTCACTGCACAGCTCAAAGGACCGCTTACTGCACAGCTCAAAGGACCACTCACTGCACAGCTCAAAGGAGGGCTCACTGCACAGCTCCCTGTTCAACTCACAGGACCGCTCACTGCATGGCTGTGAGTCACTGTAGTACCACTTTGTACCTGAAGAGGTGATAGTGAGTCACTGTAGTACCACTTTGTACCTGAAGAGGTGATAGTGAATCACTGTAGTACCACTTTGTACCTGAAGAGGTGATAGTGAGTCACTCTAGTACCACTTTGTACCTAAGGAGGTGATAGTGAGTCACTCTAGTACCACTTTGTACCTGAGGAGGTGATAGTGAGTCACTGTAGTACCACTTTGTACCTAAGGAGGTGATAGTGAGTCACTGTAGTACCACTTTGTACCTAAGGAGGTGATAGTGAGTCACTGTAGTGTGGAATAGAATCAGTCCAACATGCGAGGATTAGGAAGCAGGGCTGCTGCTGTATTCTAACCACTGTTGAAGGTGCTGCTCCAGGTTAGATCATTTAAGAACAGGTAGCCAATGAAAGAACAGTAAACACAACGATAGCTGAAGCTCCTGGTGAGCAGTAATTAATACCAACATTCCTGTGTCAGCAACATCTCTTTACTTTCAGCATTTCAATCATAATTCAGTACGATCTCAGTAAACTCACCCAGAGACACCACGGCGACGCTCTCCGGCAGGAAGTGCAGCTTGAACTTGATCAGCAGGTGCACCAATATGATGCAGATACCTGTAAACAACAGAGTGAAACAAGATACAAGAAATTATTTTTATTAGAACTCTTCTTTAATAGCTGCTGTACGTCAGCTGTACAGAACACTGGCTGAACTCCAACTCAGCCTCAAGAGAAACATCAAATATCCAAATTCAGAGGAACACTAAACAAGACAGGGCGCGTCTAGCTTCGTCCGACCACCAGCAACTTCAGGCAAATGATGTCACGAGCATAGCGGTTGTTTTTATAAGTGAGAGGTACGTGAATAATCTCTAGATCAGAGGTCAATAATAGGCGGGTCCGGGCCCAGGTGTTGTTCAATGTGGACCCAAACCTGTCTTGACCGTATAGGGGCTTTGCAGAGCAGTAACCTTACAGACCAACCGCGTGCTTGAAAGACCACCAAATGCGCTCAGCCAATCAGATCTGTGCAGATTCGGTACGAAGCGAGAAGCAGCAGTCGGAAAGTAAAGCTGGTCGGAGAGTAAAGTGAGTCAGAGAAAGAATAACTTCTATTTATTCTTTTCTCACGCTGCTCCAAACCCACCGGTCAAGCTGTGAAAGTGAGTTAATGTGAAGACGCTGCTTTATTTACTTTTTTAAAAAATAAATCAACACTTTTTTAAACATAGCCCTTGTTTTTACTTGAAGTAAGAAAAAAATATATTAAGTTTTATTAATAATTTATTCAGTTCAGTATTTAAACAGTAAATACACTGAAATATACTGAAGGGTATGTGGGATGTGTTGGTGTTTCAGTAGCTGATGGTATAAGATGCTGATACTAGGCTACTAAACAGGATACACCACTGAATCAGAACTAGGGCTACACCTAACGATTAACTTCATAATCGATTAATCTAACGATTTTTTTTATTTATTTATTTATTTATTTTTTTTTTTCGATTAGTCGATTAATCTAATGACTAATTTTAGATTACTCTAATATGAGTGTGTTAGGAATTTTTTACTTTGTTATGGATTTGTAACCAATGAATGGTTTTGTGTGCATATATATATATATATATATATATATAAATAATATTTTTTTTTTTTTTTTTTATTACAAAGTTATGCTAATCGACATAATTTCGTAATTGATTATGTTAATGCGTTGCCCCAGCCCTAATCATAACACACGTTAGAAATGATGCCGGTCCGGACCTTGGCCTGAGAAAACCTCCTGTAACTGGACCGTACTGGACTCTAATTAAACACTGCTGCTCTAGTTTATAGACCAGCTAGCATATAGTCCAGTTTCAGATCCCGGATTCTGAGATTCCGATTCAGAATTTGGGGAAAAAACTTCTATTCGCTGGAATACAGGCCAGCTTGGTTGTTGCCATGCCAACAGTAAGGTATGACCGAAAATGCAGTGATTGTGAGGATGAGGAAGCAGTGCTGCTGTATTCTAACCACATATCAATCATGTTGAAGGTGCTGCTCCAGGTTAGATCATTTAAGAACAGGTAGCCAATGAAAGAATGTTCGCTTGCATGATCACCATGGGACAGGCTGTAGGAATGTTAAAGTCAGGTCCTGAAGGGCCACTGGAAGGCCCCGACAAGCAGACGCCAAGCTGATTCCACCACAGGTAAAGAGCGTAACACAGGATGAGGGTTGAGGCCGTCATCCATGACGCATCTGGGTGTGGAACAGCATGAACATCTGAATATCAGTGTGAAGATAATCAGCTACATCTCAGCTCTAACCACAGACACGCTGTGAGCAGCATTGCCTTTCTGGAAGGTCAGGACTCATTTGCATATTCACACTTATTCCTCATGCAGCTGCTTAGCCACGCCCACTCATACTGAAGGTCTAAGAAGTTCTAAAGTTCAAACACAGGGCCACAGCAGCGCTCATTTGCATGCACCCGCCTCACACGCTAACAAACACAGCCTGTTTCAAAGAGGACCTACTGTTCTGATGGTCAGTGTTGATAATCACATGTTTGGTTTCTATTAGAATAAATTTACATAAACCAATTTTCACAAAACTGTATTCACTCTCTGTCTGAAACACTCGCTTACAGCTCCCGTGTCTTTAAGCCCCGCCTCCCCATGAGCACAGTGGGCTACTATTGGTCAGCTCTTCCATTCTGTTCTAACTGGTCAACCACTGGAGCGACATCCTGCAACAAGTCCCGCCCCCTGCATCGCTGTGTCTGTTCTGGAGTATCAGTTTGACCCAGAGTCCGATCCTGAAAGTCTGGTAGGACAAGTTTGATCATTAAAAGCTGGACTGGAGCAGGACGTTGCACTGGTGGGTTAATATACACAGTGTGTATCATTGAGTTATAGACATGGTCACCCCTGGTTCCCATGACCACCACTGTAAACAACATCTGAACCATCTCACACCACTTTCCTTGCACCTCAAACACCGTAAAACAGCCGTCACTAATAGGCGGGCCGCGGTCCGGGTCCAGACGCTGTCCAATGTGGACCCAAACAGTGTTTGGACAGTGTTTATTTTAAGCGGCGGACGTTTCTTCTCTTTACGGTATACGGGCTTTGCGGCGCAGTAAGCTCACTGACCAATCTTGTGCATTGGAAGATCACCAAACGCTCCTCAGCCAATCAGATCTGTGCAGACTCGTGCGCCCGGCGCGTACAAAGGCGAGGTACGAAGCGGGAAGCAGCAGTCGGAGAAAGGCTCAGTCAGACGGCGGCTAAAAAAAGAAGAAACTCGGCAGCGAACGACGACTTTTTAACCAGGAATGGAGCGAGACATGTTTATTCTTCCCACAGACAGCTCCACACCAACATCTCATATGTTCTGAGACCGTGAGAATTAAATAGGGATGCACCGATACCAATTTTTCCTTACCGATACCGATACCAGCTTCTGCCGATAACGAGTACCGATACCAACTCTGACTTAAATATTCAATGTATGGCTATAAATCCTAATATTTATAGTGTTCCACTTTTTATATTTTGTATTTTTTATGTCTTATCCTGAATAAGATATAATAACCTTAAATAAACACCATTTACTGGTTGAGTAACTGCACAGTAAAAAGTTTCGGAGCTATGAAAAAATAAAAATTGCCACAATTCAAAAACACGTGCAGCCATTTCACTGTGATCCCAAACTTGTGAGTGATAGTGTGTATATATATATATATATATATATATATACATACATATATATATATATATATATATATATATATATATATACATACATACATACATATATATATATATATATAAATATCGAGATATTTATCATATATAGCCACTCAGCTAAAAATATCGAGATATTATTTTTGGTCCATATCGCCCAGCCCTAGTTGAAGCATATTGGAATCTTGTCTGGTATTCCTGGAAATAACTGCCTGGGGACGCTGCCAAGCCTGCAAGCTGCCAAGTGAGCAGACTCATCCATGCGAACTCTGCCAGGGGCTGCTTTTATGATTATTTTATCCCGTGTCGGCACGACAACAGATCTCACGCATCTGCACACAGAAATGTGTACACAGAAACCTGTGTGTGCAACAACCTCCGAACCTCGGCAAACAAGCTGCTCAGGTCATCTTTTATATGTAGCGTAGACAGTCCAGAACACAGTCTCCACACGAGCTGCCCAGGACTACTGAGAACTGGACATACTGTATTTAATACTACTGTAGTATTACCACAACACTGTAGTACAGTAAGAATACTCATTAAGATACTGTAAAGTTTTGATTGGAAAAAAAAGGTTTATAAATAATTACATTCCCAACAGAAAAGGCAGACAGACAGACGGGAGACTCCAAAAGCGATGGAAGGCCCTACACCAGGGGTCAATAATAGGTGGACCACAGTCCAGATCCAGACTCAAACCGATAAACTATTGAGATGATTTCATTTTGACTGTGTTTATTTTAAGCGGCAGAGCTTTTCTTGTTTTTATGGTATACGGGCTTTACAGCACAGTAAACTCACAGACCAATCACGTGCACTGTAAGATCACCGAAAGCTCCTCAGCCAATCAGATCTGTGCATGAAGCGAGGAGCAGCAGCCGGAGACTAAAGCGAGTCAGAGAGAATAACGTAAAATCAGAAAACTGAGTGTTTAACAGGAACGGTTCTGGAATGGACCTGCTCGTCTAGTTTTGGAGAACACCGCTCTGTACAACCAACATGTCCATCTGTGAAGCTGAGTTACCAAGGAGACGCACGCTTTATTTACTTTCTCTATAAATAAACACTTTAAGATGCTTTTTTTTCAAAAGCATTCTGTTTTTTTAATGTAGCTCTTGTTTGTATTAAAGGGAGTAAATACCATTTATTATTAGTTTATAAATAATTCATTCAGTTCAGCATTTAAACAGTAAATATACTGAAATATACTGAACGGTATGTGTGGTGTGTTGGTGTTTCAGTAGCTGATGGTATAAGATGCTGATACTAGACTACTTCAGTAAACAGGATACACCACTGAATCAGAACACACGTTAGAGATGATGATGGTCCGAACCTTGTCCTGAGGAGATCTCCTCTAACTGGACCTTTCTGACTCTAATTAAACACCCTGCTCTACACTTTACATTAATTACAGACACAACTGGGAATTAAATTAATTAGTTACAACGTAAGACAACGTTGTTCAAATTGTAGACCACAGTTTTTAAAAACTGCTCTTGGGATTTGAAAATTATCTCCATATTCAGTAACTCAGTAACATATTCAGAAAACAACTCAAACTAGGTGAGAAGACTGAAGGTTGGAGCTGTCAGCTGGTCCGCAGTGTTTAATAGGTTAACTTGTAAATTCCCCAGTGTTTAATAGGTTAACCTGTGAATTTCTCAGTGTTTAATAGGTTAACTTGTAAATTCCCCAGTGTTTAATAGGTTAACCTGTAAATTTCTCAGTGTTTAATAGGTTAACTTGTAAATTCCCCAGTGTTTAATAGGTTAACCTGTGAATTTCTCAGTGTTTAAAAGGTTAACCTGTGAATTTTTCAGTGTTTAATAGGTTAACCTGTAAATTTCCCAGTGTTTAATAGGTTAACCTGTAAATTTCTCAGTGTTTAATAGGTTAACTTGTAAATTCCTCAGTGTTTAATAGGTTAACCTGTGAATTTCTCAGTATTTAATAGGTTAACCAGTAAATTCCTCAGTGTTTAATAGGTTAACCTGTGAATTTCTCAGTATTTAATAGGTTAACCAGTAAATTCCCCAGTGTTTAATAGGTTAACCTGTAAATTCCCCAGTGTTTAATAGGTTAACCTGTGCATTTCTCAGTGTTTAATAGGTTAACCTGTAAATTTCCCAGTGTTTAATAGGTTAACCTGTAAATTTCTCAGTGTTTAATAGGTTAACTTGTAAATTCCTCAGTGTTTAATAGGTTAACCTGTGAATTTCTCAGTATTTAATAGGTTAACCAGTAAATTCCTCAGTGTTTAATAGGTTAACCTGTGAATTTCTCAGTATTTAATAGGTTAACCAGTAAATTCCCCAGTGTTTAATAGGTTAACCTGTAAATTCCCCAGTGTTTAATAGGTTAACCTGTGCATTTCTCAGTGTTTAATAGGTTAACCTGTAAATTTCCCAGTGTTTAATAGGTTAACCTGTAAATTTCTCAGTGTTTAATAGGTTAACTTGTAAATTCCTCAGTGTTTAATAGGTTAACCTGTGAATTTCTCAGTATTTAATAGGTTAACCAGTAAATTCCTCAGTGTTTAATAGGTTAACTTGTAAATTTCTCAGTGTTTAATAGGTTAACGTGTAAATTGCTCAGTGTTTAATAGGTTAACCTGTGAATTTCTCAGTGTTTAATAGGTTAACCAGTAAATTCCTCAGTGTTTAATAGGTTAACTTGTACATTTCTCAGTGTTTAATAGGTTAATTTGTAAATTTCTCAGTGTTTAATAGGTTAACTTGTAAATTGCTCAGTGTTTAATAGGTTAACTTGTACATTTCTCAGTGTTTAATAGGTTAATTTGTAAATTTCTCAGTGTTTAATAGGTTAACTTGTAAATTGCTCAGTGTTTAATAGGTTAACTTGTACATTTCTCAGTGTTTAATAGGTTAATTTGTAAATTTCTCAGTGTTTAATAGGTTAACCAGTAAATTCCTCAGTGTTTAATAGGTTAACTTGTACATTTCTAAGTGTTTAATAGGTTAATTTGTAAATTTCTCAGTGTTTAATAGGTTAACTTGTAAATTGCTCAGTGTTTAATAGGTTAACCAGTAAATTCCTCAGTGTTTAATAGGTTAACTTGTAAATTCCTCAGTGTTTAATAGGTTAACTTGTAAATTTCTCAGTGTTTAATAGGTTAACTTGTAAATTGCTCAGTGTTTAATAGGTTAACTTGTAAATTGCTCAGTGTTTAATAGGTTAACCTGTGAATTTCTCAGTGTTTAATAGGTTAACTTGTAAATTCCCCAGTGTTTAATAGGTTAACTTGTGAACTCCAGCGTTTTCAGTCCTCTATACTCCTCTAAACCAGTTTTCGATCCCAGATCTGGGAGCTTCTCGTGCTTTTCTCTGGGTCTAACATTCCTGACAAGTTCAATCAGGTGTGTGTCGAGTTGAGAAAACATATGCTTGCAGTCTGCAGGGTCAGCAGGACTGAACCTGAGATACAGGTACAGTGAGCTGTGCTGACATCTGACTTTGACTTATTCCTCGGAAGCACTGATTCCCAACCAGGACCGGATTAAAACCGCTGCTCCGCACCCTGTATTTCCTGATCGCCTGATCCGACTAATCAGCTAATTAACAGTAATAACTGGATTAAATATGAAATATTTAACTAATAAGCTCCTACAGTGACTGGCAAGCTTCACGTGTGGCGCTGATCCAGAGGTAAACAAACAGGATGGAGGTTCAGTTCCTGGTAGTTTCAGCTTCGCCTTCTCCAGCGGGTGTGATCACCTTGTTCCACTGACGGACAGTTGAGTTCATCACCCAGAACCAGTTCCAGCTCACTGTAAACAGGTCTAGGTATTGAGCCTCACCCCTTTCTTTGGATTGCAACCTCATTTTTTAGCACTTTCATGCATTAATTATTAAATATTGTATTCAGATAAAAATCATATGGAATTTCATTTGACATAAAAATCAGTTTTATTTAAAAATTATTGAACCTCATATGTGGACACCATGCATTAGCAGAGTAAAAAAATAGAACATACAATTTTTAAAAACATCTAAAGTGTTTCCAAGAATGCTTGTATCTTTCCTTAAATCTTTCATATACTTTTACATGTATCATATTATGAAACTAATATTTTATTCAAACAATACTGAACTTTAAATTTTTTTTTGTAACTAAAAATGCTAAATATTAGAAAATTTGTGAGGTTTCCTCCTATTTTTATAACATAA
>CM038718.1:42298211-42413211 GCA_021613375.1 Megaleporinus macrocephalus
CAAGAGAGACAGAGGGAGAGAGAGGGAGAGAGAGAAAGACAGAGCAAGAGAGAGAGAGAGAGAGAGAGAGAGATTTGTTCCTTATTCAGTCATTTCCACATTAACAGAGAAGTGTAGTGAGAGAAGGTGTAGACGGTGTTTACAGTGGTGGTGGTGGGAACCAGGGGGTCTCCACGTCTACGACACAAATATAGAGATTTTATTAACTATTAGAACCAGCAGTGAACCTGAACGTGGCTACTGGCGATGACGAGCTGATGAGTGAGTCAGGTGGGTTAGAGCAGGAAACCACAAACATTCACATTTCCAGGAGCAGAGGTGAGAACCCCTGACCACAACAAACCCAGCTGAGCACAGGAACATAAAACAAACAGAGGAGGTACGTTTAAACATCACAGCGCATGGAGCGGTGGGATGCCAGTGTTTCAGGTTGCCCCCGTTGTTGTGGTATATTCTGGCTCTCTCCTTTTAGTTACGCTGTTATAGTCAGACCTGCCGGAGTCGTTAGCACCACTCTGATAATGTTGTACGTTCTTTTTATCTCCATACATCCAAACAGAACTAATTCTACCTCTTTATCTCTATCTTCCCCAGCTAATGACTGCCCACCAGTCCGGACTGACACAGATGGAAGACTGACCGCCAGATTCCCCTGCTACCTGAGTCATCCACCAGACCGACTGTGGGGCCTTAGACTATCAAATCAAATGTATTTGTATAGCACTTTTAACAACTGATTGTCGTCCCAAAGCAGCTTTACAGGAATTTAGTGATAAGAAAAGTTCAGTAGAGCATCAATAAGCCACAGAAGAAAATAACAACACAGAGGGAAACCATAGAAATCATAGAACAAACATAGAACAAACATAGAAAACCATAGAAATCATAGAACAAACATAAAAAAACATAGAAATCATAGAACAAACATAAAAAACATAGAAATTATAGAACAAACATAGAACAAACATAGAAAACCACAGAAATCATAGAACAAACATAGAAAACATAGAAAACCATAGAAATCATAGAAATTATAGAACAAACATAGAACAAACATAGAACAAACATAGAAATCATAGAAATTATAGAACAAACATAGAACAAACATAAAAAACCATAGAAATCATAGAACAAACATAAAAACCCATAGAAATCATAGAACAAACATAAAAAACCACAGAAATCATAGAAATCATAGAACAAACAAAGAAAACCATAGACATCATAGAAATCATAGAGCAAACATAGAAAACCATAGAAATCCACACACATACACACCCACGTGCAAGGAAATGCGCAGCCAATGCACACACATATACATGTACAGAGTACCTTGTCCAAGTAAACACACAAGTCAGGGGATCCTATTCCTGCTGGGTTGCATCCTTTACCCACTTCTGACACCAATTTTGATGACTTGGCAAAGAAGGCGAGATGGGAAACACTGTGCTTTCAAACAAGTGCTCTGTATTGAACATGGCAGCAGTCAGGACCACCACGCTAAACACAATGGTCCTGTTATTGCATGCCTGGGGTTCCTCCTGCACATCCACAGTGCTCCTATATATTCCACATTACTGACCTTCATTAAGTTGGTTCATATTAGATGCTGTAGAGCCTTATTTAATAATACTACAATGTTAATAACAAGCCTGATCCTATGACAACACCCATAACATGCTCAGTAAGAAGTATGGTGACGTAATTAATCACTGCATCAGTCAAATATCATGTTGTCCAGCCCTAAAAGCTGGAGAGGACATCACTGCATCACCTGCATCACAACAACACAGCAACGTCGCACCTGTCTGCATCAGATCAAGCAGAACATCAAGGCGCTCATACAACCAAACACAGACCACCTACCTGATGAGTTCGGTGTTCTCCTCGCTTAGGTGGGAGTCCGGGGGCTGATTTGGTGCATTTTTCAGAGAATCCTGGTTGTGTGGTTGATCCTGCTGGTCATCCCCTCCACTCTGCACAGCTGACTGAGCCTCACTGCACTCCGCTGACCACACGCAGGACAATATCAGCACCCAACACACAGAAACGCTGCCCACCAGGACTTTCATTCTCAGATAAAGAGGCACCAAAGAAAAACAGAACCATTTCACCAACTGACACTCATTCCTGTGCTGGCCATGTTAATCTGCGCCGCCGCTGTAGCACCACATCATTTCCTCTTTCCGGGCTTTGCGTGTTGTAGTGCCAGTGACAGACATAACGCTGTAGTTTCGTTAAAATTAAGTACACACAGCGGCTACAGTGGGACTGAAATCGTAGTACATCTCATGTTCGAGGAGCTGATTCTGTTTTGGAACCATATTACGATCTAAGACAGGACCTGTATTAGAAATCGCTTGGATTTCCGAACTACATTTCCCAGAGGCACCGCGCGCGGTGACGCAGCGTGTAAACACGGCTCGGATTGGTCGCTGAAAGTGGGCGCGGCGCCGTGCGCGTACACGGGAAGAAGATTCTGGATCCACGCAGATGTGACTGACATCGTGTTTTTAACTTATTTAAATGTATAAAATTTAACATTTAACAGCACAAACACGCGAAAATAAAGGCTTTCCACGAATAAATGTTTACATTTTTGATCATCTAATTCAGCTAAGGTTATAATTATGTGAATAGAATAATAATGTGTCGAATTATTGGATTATTTCTCATCAAAGGTGTCAGAAGTATTCATATTCAGTACTCAGGTAGAAGTATAGATACTAGGGTTTAAAAATACTTCTGTAGAAGTTGAAGTATCAACTCAAGCTTTTTACTCCAGTAAAAGTGTAAAAGTACTGCTTTCAGAACTACTTAAAGTATAAAAGTAAAAGTAATGTAAGAGAAAAATTCCATTAAGGACAAAAGCTTACCCTTACAGAAAATAAGTATACTTAAAGATGAAATAGGAGTAACAAGGCTTTGTTACTTGACACCTCTGTTTCTCATAATATTGATATGTAAGTTGGTGAAATTCTTTGGTGTACATACCAAAAGATGAAGTTCTCAAAACTAGAAAAGTGCTTGCGCAGCCTAAGCAGTGCGAAGAACGAGGGATGAAAAAACAATGAGTAGAGGAGTGCAGGTCAGTGTGTTTGAGGATCTGCCCCTGAGTGAGTACAGGCAGTTTGGAGTCTGCAGGTTAAATAAAACCATGATGTTCGTGTGGGCTTGAAAACGAATAGGACCCTATGGGAGGAACGAGGGATGATTAAACGACAAATATAGACTAGTGAGTGTGGGTGTGTATGTGAATTAATGCTTGGGGGCCTGGACTGAGTGAGTACAGGCAGTTTAGAGGCTGTACGCTCAAAGAAACCATAAGGTTTGGCTGGGCTTAAAAATGAATGGGGCTCTATGAGGGGGAAAAGAGGAATAAATAAATCTACAAACAGACGAGTGCAGGTCTAACCAACACTAAAGGCGTGGTCGGGGGTCTGCCCTGAGTCAGTGTATGTGAAACGATGCCTGTCGGTCGAGGGGGGGTACCTTAAACCAGTATGTAAACTTTCATCCTATTCATTTTCTATGGGGAAAAAATCTTGGAAAATCAGCAGTTTTCCGGAATCCATGCATCCAATTTAAAAAGCTGTATACAAGCCCGAATCACACAATCAGATCAGACAATCTGGAGTTGGAACAGAGTAAATATTTAGAAAACTGTGGGCCGTGTTAACAGATTTTTCCCAGAATTTTCCCCATAGAGAATGAATAGGATGGTAAAGTGCATGCTAATCTACTGAACTTCTGCTCGACCGACAGATACCGTTTCCCATACACTGACTCAGGGCAGACCCCCGACCACGACTGCAGTGTTAGTTTAACCTGCACTCGTCTGTTTGTCATTTTTTCCATCCCTCTGTTTTCCCCCATAGAGTCCCATTCATTTTCAGTCACAGCCAAACATCATGGTTTCATTTAACCTACAGCCTCCAAACTGGCTGTACTCACTCAGATTCCAGATTCCAAAACACACTGACCCGCACTCCTCTACTTGTTGTTTATTTATCCCTCATTCCTTGCACCGCTCAACGTCATAGTGATTAATATTTACGTTAATAAAACTAATTAGACCATTGTTCTTAAAAACAGGCCAACACACTGTAGTCAGTCCACCATAATAGCCTTCATATCTTATCGGTCACTTCCAAACAGGTAGATCTCAGACTCAGTGTTAAGTAATTAACGTAATCTGACTGAACTTAGCTCCTCCCTTTCTCGGTCACCTTATGATCTGTAGGTGAAGGCCTACTGGGAGTGCTGTAGCTGTAGCGATGGCTAATCTCCATCTACGTAGTTCCAGTGTGTTTTGCTGAGACAGTGTTTCTCAGTTCTGGTCCTAGAGACGCACTGCAACCCCTGATCTGCCTAATCAGCTCATTAACAGCCCCTGATTGGGTTGAATTGGTTGCACTGAAGCATGAAAACCACTGAAATGTGCAGGACAGTTTCTGCTATTGGCTTTAACCCATCTGTGCCCAGCAGCTAAGCTAACATACTTGTTCTGATGAGTCAGAACGGATCATATTTGGTGTACTTGCATGTCAGAGAAACATCTTATACTCACTCCTCTTCTGAACCACCTATCTATCTGGGTTACTATCCCAGAGCTCATTGGACAGAAGAAAGGAAACACCCTGGTCCGGCTGCCAGTCCATGATGAAGCATATACATAGAGATTCACACTTCCACCTGGGGGGCATTTTAGTATCTCCAATGGATTGCTTTCATTTATGTTGGAGTTCAGAAGGAAGCAGTGTGTAAGGAATAGAGTGGAGGAGGTGGTGGTGAGGAGTCTGTGCTGCACTAGTTTAGAAGATATCAGGAGAGAAGATCCAAACAGAAGATCTCAGTAGATGTTGGAGGTGGTGCTGATGTGATGAAGAGAGCTTTGAGCTGAACTGAAAGATGAGCTGCTATCGAGCAGCAGATTAAGAACCACCAAGAAAACAAACCACCACATACTAAAGTGTTGAACTACAACTTGGGTGTTGGCGGTTGGTGGACCTCGATACCGAGGAGCTCCACAACGTCTGTGGTTTACTGTCCTGTGGATCAACCAGCACCACACACTCAACTCCGCCCCTCTCTTAAATCTATCACCAGTGCTCACCCTAAGATCACCCTTACACACCACGATACTCACTCCTACTGACCACCAGCACCCTCAGCTCAGCTTCTCCTTCACCAGGTCTCCTGCTTCTATCTTAAATGGAGCTGCAGGAACGTTCTGGCTCCTGCTGCACTGTTTAAGGTGGAACAGGAAAACTGGTGAATGAGCTGCTTAACACTTGTGTGCTTGGTAGGGGTGAGTATTGTAGAGTGAACAGTTGGTCTGTGGGTGATGTGACTGGTCACTGGTGAGAGCTACAAGAAACTGGACCAGGAAGTTCAGTCTCTCGTCCTGACCACAGAAGAAGAGTCAGACAGCTCTGCTGCTGGTTTTCGGTCAATTTCATGCATTTTTTCATCATATTGATAGAGTATGATAGCGCCCCCTATGTGGAAAATCACTTGCTGCCCTTTTGGGTTTCACTTTGTAGTGCTCACTACAAACTTGACCGTCCTCGGATCCAAGATAGGAACCTGGATTTGTGGTTAAAAATGATATTGTTCCAGTCCAGGAAACTGGTGGAGCTGGTTTAGGATGATTTAGTGCTGGTTTAGCTGGGCACCCAGTCTGGTCATACTGGTTAACCAGCATCTAAACACAACATATGCTGAATTTTCTAGAAGAGCTCCTATGTGGCCAATAGGGTGATGACAGCTCAGAGAAGAGACGGTGCCAGTTGGAATTCTAGTCATGAGAGGCAACGCATGTGACCCCAGGATGTCCTGCACATATTGCTGAGCTGTTAGTGACCCTTGTATCACTGCTAGGAGGGCCGACTGTCACATGTGATGCCTGCAGTTGGGGTTCACTCTGTCACTCCTGGATTTGTCAGAACCTGGATTTGTGGCTAAAGATGATACGGTTCCAGCCCAGGAAACTAGATGAGCTGGTCGTGCTGGTTTAAAATGATATAGTGCTGGATTAGCTGGACCCAGCCTAGAGTTCAGAGGACATACTGACCACTGGGATTAAAAATCGAAGTGACGAGTATTCAGTATTCAGAACCCAGAGGTTCCGTATTGTGATAGTACGCCTCGTCCTGCTCTTTGTTTGTGGGTATTTTGCTTTGTAGGTTGTGTGGTAATCAAATTCAACCGGGCATGAATGCAGGATATGTGTGTGAGAAAGAGAGGGAGATGGAGAGATAGCGACTAATTAGCTGCTTTATTATACCTGATGTGATACAAAAGGCTGTAATGTAGAAGCAGAGCTGTATTTATAAGAGTGAGCTCCACAAAACAGCTCATCAGATAAAAAATAATCCAGCTGGACTCACCGCTGATGTGTATCTGAAACCTGTTTGGACAGCTGTTTATCGGGTCCTAATCGAGAGAACTGGACGCTCGGTACACATACTTTAGCCCAAAGAACAGCGTATATTGTGTTTTAGTTTATTTGTATAAACTAAAAGGCCTCAGCATTCAAGTTACTGAGAACATGAGCTGACCGTGGCATGGAGCAGATCCCATAATCATCAGCGGAAAACCAGAGTTTACCCCATGATCCATTCATTCATTCATTTACTCAATTTACAAGCCACTTATACCTCTGGGTATACATACAAACTCCACACAGACACTGAGAGACCATACAGACTCCACACAGACACTGGGAGACCATACAAACTCCACACAGACACTGGGAGACCAAATAAACTCCACACAGACACTGGGAGACCATACACACTCCACACAGACACTGGGAGACCATACACACTCCACACAGACACTGGGAGACCAAATAAACTCCACACAGACACTGGGAGACCATACACACTCCACACAGACACTGGGAGACTATACACACTCCACACAGACACTGGGAGACCATACACACTCCACACAGACACTGGGAGACCATACACACTCCACACAGACACTGGGAGACCATGCAGACTCCACACAGACACTGGGAGACCGTACACACTCCACACAGACACTGGGAGACCATACAGACTCCACAAAGACACTGATGTTGAGGTTCTAGACTCTGGGGTGGTTAGTCTATTGTTTTGAGACCACCAGCATCTTCATCGTTTGATGTGTTTGTATCTTCTGTTCTTAGTGAGGAGCTTCTTGAACAGCTACACATCCTTTCATCCTTTCTTCTCCCAGAGGAGGGATGGACAGAAACCTATGTAGGTTTTCAGAGGGGATGGAGCTTGATGTTCTCCTCAACCTCTCAAAGATCGAAGTGGTGTTTGTCTGATGGAGACAGTGTTGGTGGGTCTACCAGCTCTTCCTGGTGGTTATCCGTTAAGCTCTGTCTGTTAAAAGTAACACAAAAATGTGTCGCCCTCTGTAATGTGTTGTTTTAGACACATCTGTTCTGACATGTTATTCAGGAAGTTCTGACCACTCGAACCACTGATCTGCGGCTCGGAATAAAAATAAACTTCATACACTTTGTCTGAAAGGCGTGCGGCCTGTCTGGCTTATTCTAGTCACCAGATCAGTCATTCGGTTCTCTCTTGTTCTCCTACATGACAGTCAAATGGAAACATGATCCAGAGCAGACGTGATTAAGACCTTCGCCCAGGGGCCAAAACACAGCCTCATCCGAGAGCTTAACCTGACCGAGACAAATAAAAGCGGAATAATTAGCCCTCTGAGGAGCAGCCATGCACAAAATGACTCAGTGTGGAAAATGGCCAAGTATAGCCTAACATTAGTCGTCCACCGGGAAGCACAAGGGTCATGACTGAAGGTAAACCAGCACATGAATCACTATTTCATCACAGGAGTGACGTTATTCAAGATTAGTGTGACCAGCAGACGTCAGCGCAGGCTAGTTCTCATTAAATGTTATGCAGTCCTAAATAGCCATTTACTTCTAGTGTTATTCTCCTTCAGTCATCCTTCAAACTTAGTACTACTGAATTATACACGTTCAAAATATTCAGCAGATGTTGCTCCGGTCCAGATGGGGGAGCACCTTCTGTAGTTAATAGACAATAGCATCGTCCATGGCAACCTGCCGTTAATAAGCAAACTGCAGTGGGTCCAGGGAAGTGCTGAGCTGGGCTTTCATTACTTCTTGAATATATAACTACTAATGCTACTACTATTACTAATACAACCACCACATCCACTTCTACTACCGCCACTACTGCAATGAATACTACTACTATCTGTACCGCTTCCACTACTATTACTACTTCTACTATTACTTATACTACCACTACTACTTCTATTAATACTACTACTACTACTACTATCACTACTACTTCCACTACCACTACTACTTCTATTAATACTACTACTACTACTACTATCACTACTACTTCCACTACTATTACTACTTCTATTAATACTACTACTACTACTACTACTACTATCAGTACTACTTCCACTACTATTACTACTTCTATTAATACTACTACTACTACTACTACTACTATCAGTACTACTTCCACTACCACTACTACTTCTATTAATACTACTACTACTACTACTATCAGTACTACTTCCACTACCACTACTACTTCTATTAATACTACTACTACTACTACTATCAGTACTACTTCCACTACTATTACTACTTCTATTAATACTACTACTACTACTACTATCACTACTACTTCCACTACCACTACTACTTCTATTAATACTACTACTACTACTACTATCACTACTACTTTCACTACCACTACTACTTCTACTATTACTTATACTACCACTACTACTTCTATTAATACTACTACTAATATCAGTACTACTTCCACTACTATTACTACTTCTACTATTACTTATACTACCACTACTACTTCTATTAATACTACTACTACTATCACTACTACTTCCACTACCACTACTACTTCTATTAATACTACTACTACTACTACTATCACTACTACTTCCACTACCACTACTACTTCTATTAATACTACTACTACTACTACTATCACTACTACTTCCACTACCACTACTACTTCTATTAATACTACTACTATCACTACTACTTCCACTACCACTACTACTTCTATTAATACTACTACTACTACTACTACTACTATCACTACTACTTCCACTACTATTACTACTTCTATTAATACTACTACTACTACTACTATCACTACTACTTCCACTACCACTACTACTTCTATTAATATTACTACTACTACTACTACTATCACTACTACTTCCACTACCACTACTACTTCTATTAATACTACTACTACTACTACTACTACTATCAGTACTACTTCCACTACTATTACTACTTGAATTAATACTACTACTACTACTACTATCACTACTACTTCCACTACCACTACTACTTCTATTAATACTAGTACTACTACTACTACTATCAGTACTACTTTCACTACTATTACTACTTCTATTAATGCTACTACTACTACTACTATCACTACTACTTCCACTACCACTACTACTTCTATTAATACTAGTACTACTACTACTACTATCAGTACTACTTTCACTACTATTACTACTTCTATTAATACTACTACTACTACTACTATCACTACTACTTCCACTACCATTACTACTTCTATTAATATTACTACTACTACTACTATTAGTACTACTTTCACTACTATTACTACTCCTATTAATACTACTACTACTACTACTATCAGTACTACTTTCACTACTATTACTACTTCTATTAATACTACTACTACTACTACTATCAGTACTACTTCCACTACTGTTACTACATAGACTATTACTTATACTACCACTGCTACTTCTATTAATACTACTACTACTACTAATAATAATACTATTAAAATTTCTACTATTATATGACTACTATTATTACTAATACTCCAAGTACGACTACAAATACTATTTCTATTTCTACTATTACTAATACTACCACTACTATCACTACTACTACCACGGCCACTACTAATACTACTACTATTACTAATACTACCACCACAACCACTACTACTACCACTACTACTACTAATAATAATAATAATAGTACTAGAAGTAGTAGTAGTAGTAATGTAATAATAATACATTTGCTACTACTACCACCACTACAACTATTATCAATACTACTACTACCACCATGACTACTACTACTGCTTCTACTACTACTACTTACTACTACTAATAATATTATTACTACTACTACTACTTCTACAAATAATAATAAATATAACAAAAATACTGCAAATAATAATGATAACAGTAATAATAATGATAGTAATAATAATGATAAAGCTGTAATTTGTTGTGTTGTTCTATAAATAAGTGGGTTCCATTATTACTCTCTGTGATGAATTCCGTGTAGTTTTCTGTCGCAAAATAGATTTTGGGGTTAAAATCTTAATTAAGCCGGTTTATTTCAGAGCTTTGATAAAGGCAGGTCATTTCGGACCCCTAGGAGAGGGGACAAGGAGAGTATACAGACTGTTAGGGGTTAAGACTGTAGCAGAGCTCATAAATTATTAACTTCTATTAGAACTGCTTTCTAATGGGAACTGGCTTAATGGTTCCCAGAGGAAGTAAGTACTGGTATTTTGTTACTGAGCTTAAATCATTTTTAGTACTTTTACCTAAGTATTTCTATCACATAGTACTTTTTACGTTAGCTCACTGCGTTTTCAATACAGGCTTGCTTCTTTAGTGATAACAACCTCTGATGAGAACAACAGATGGGACGGTGAAGCCCAAAGAATGCAGCGGCGGCGAGGATGTGGACGTCGCTTCAGGAAAACCTGCAACCTTTAATCAGTGGAGGAAGATTGGATAAAGCTGAAGTTAACTTATTTCCTGTTCCTCCTTAAACGATGCAGCAACCACGTTCAATGCGAAACAAGGTCCCGTGGTTAAATATAACTTTTCAGGTAATTGCTCATAGATTAGCCACTGGAAAAAGAAATCAGCTTAAATATTTAGTTGATTTTAAAGGAGAATTCCACTGACTTTTAAAAGATTTCATATATTTGACTGTTTTAGATGTAAAAAAGATTTGGTTTGAAATGATTCAGATGTCCTTGCAGTGGTGGTGCTGGGAACCAGGGGTCTCCATGTCTACAACAGAATATACACATAGAATTTACCATCAAACCCATTATTGCACCTACACATGTCTTCTAAGTGCTTATATGAATGTGGTTGATGGTAAAATGTGGAAAATCTAAAAAACAAAATACATTTTCTTTGGGGACTATTTTGCCCTTTAGTGTTCTGCATGTATCCCTCCACTGTTATTACTTATACTATCACTACTACTTTTATTAATACTACTGCTGATAATAATACCATTAAAATTTCTACTATTATACTACTACTATTATTACTACTACTCCTAATATGACTACAACTACCATTACTACTATTTCTACTATTACTAATACTACCACCATTAGCACCACTGCCACTACTAATACTAATACTATTACTAAATATACCACCACATCCACTACTAATACTAATACTATTACTAAATATACCACCACATCCACTACTAATACTAATACTATTACTAAATCTACCACCACATCCACTACTATTACCACTACTACTACTACTACTATTAGTACTACTTCCACTACTATTACTACTTAGACTATTACTTATACTACCACTGCTACTTCTATTAATACTACTAATAATAATAATAATAATACTATTAAAATTTCTACTATGCCTATGACTACTTTGCCTCACAGTGCTCTGCATGTATCCCTCCACCAATAATAGAATATAAGGCTGAAACCTTCTCAAAACTATCATAAACAGCGTCTCAGACATTAGACAGTGTATTATTAACTGTAATAACCTTCTGTGAGGGAGCTTTTAAAGGTGGACGTCTGGTTCCATTCACCACCACTGTGAACAGTTTTGACTACTGTACATTTGGGGAGAATATATATTTTTTTTATTTTTACTCCCCAGTAAAAAAATATACTAATTCATAATTAGAAACGACATCAGAGCACTAAAGTGAGGAAAAAAATACAAACGTAACATTTTAAGGTGGTAGTCAAGTTGGTAATTTGCTCATTGCTACGCACCACCTTTAAAGTCCTCTGGTTGTTTTTTTTCCATACCCGTTTTCGGTAGCGCCCCACCCTCTTGCCGCCTGGCGAGCTGCGCGGAGGTAGCCAATCCCAACACGAGAGTGAGACAAGCGTAGCCAATCGCGTCCCATTGGGGGCGGGGATATGTAGGAATGCGGGTGGAAAACAAAAAAACCCCACGCTGTTCATATACCAGCGTAGGCTCGCCCGCACTTCCATTCATTACGGCCGAAGGAGCGGGAGGGCTGTACGTACGCGCTGGTGACGAAGATGAGTTAAAGACGGACATCGACGGTTCGAGTCGGCGGCTTTTTTTTCCAATTCAGACTCAAATTAATTTTATTATAAATTAGAGAACAAAACACACGAGTGACAACTTAAAAAGCAGCTCGCGCTTCCCGCCTGTTCGGCCACATTCTTTATAACTGCTGCCGCTGTCGTCGCGCGCGGCCCCTTCTCTCCTCAGGATTCGCCGTTGTAACGTCTTTCTCTCAGCCTTTAGCCGCCGAAGCTAAACCGAGCAGCCGAGACGTTATTATTATCGACGGAGAGTCCGCCTCGTCTCGTTCCTTCGGAGGGTCCCTGCCTCTCCTTCAGTCCGGAGGATGCCGCCGCATATGAGGTTTCGGAGAAGGTCATTTCTCGGGCTGCTGTTCCTTTTCTCACTGTCCACCTCGGCGCTGTACTTCATCTACTCGGCTCCCGGAATAGGTGAGTCCTTCTCTCCAGCTCTGCCGCTCACTTATCTGCTTATTAGCCGCGTATTGTCTTTTTTTTCTTGAGTGGATACGGAATCGAGGAGCTCTGCTCGGTTAAAGGACCTTTGGTGTGGTTTGGTTTCTCATAGCTAACGCTAACGCTACGCCGGAGGAGAACCCATGTTTAGCTTGTCAGTCAGCCGTAGAGAAGTCACCTCTTTTGGGGTTCTCGCTGGGGTGGGCACCCTGCCAGCATTCCTACACACTACATCCAAAACATCTTCAACAACTTCTGATTAGTGAACGTAGCCACACCTTTTTGGGGGGCTCTGGTGGCTTGTTTCCTGGTGTAGAAGCGCTGCCCAACAGAACAGAAGCCCCCACAGGATGAAGTTCAGGGCCAAGCCCGGGCTGGAGGGGTAATAAAGCCACAGACCCCTCCTCCTAATTGGTCTGTGGAGTAATGGAGCTCCATCCTGCACCTTTGGGAATAGTATTCATCAATCAAATCCTCACAGCAGTGTTCCAGCTGATGATGAGTTGGTACATCAGTATCTGACCTCATTAGTGCTCTCATTAGTAGCAATGGTCCACCATCCAGGCAATGGTAAACACTTTCAGGAGCAGCTGGATGAGCAGGTGTCTCCAAACTTCTGGACACGTGCATCACAGCAAGCAGTGGACGGGGCAGTTTCAGGGCTGCTGGACTCAGCACATCTTAAACGAGGCTTAGCATCGTTAAATGCGTTCAGCAGCAGCCGAGGAAATCAATAGCGATGTATTTACCCTGTTCATTGATTAGGGTTTCTGATTCTGGTGGAGCTCCTAATGCTTCCGCGCTGGTCCTGCAGCTCTGCATGGTGTGATTACAGCATGACGTTACAGATGTGGACCGTTGGTGATAAACACGGCATTAAAAAAACTGGGAACGTAAGAAAATGACAGTGCACCACTGAGTGTGGCAATGTGTTTTACGTAACTGTGCTGATTCTAAGAAACACAGTATGAGTTATTAGTTAATAGTGGGCAAGAAAAAGAGTTGTGGCAGACCGTGGTTCATTGTGGCCTTGTTGGATAGTCAGCTTGAATCTTCTTTGGTGTAACAATGTTGATTTTTAGTAGTCTGAACAGCAAGAAGTCTGATTTGCAAAAACACATGTGGAGGTTGTTTGTAATACGATTCTAATCATATGTTTAAAGATGCGTCTGGCTGCTCAAATCAGATTTCAGAGTGGCCTCTTCTTCTGGGACTGAAGAAGGGTGCCAAAGAATGATTTAATGGAACGATTGTTTGGAGGGTGAGGTCCAGTTTGAGAAACGAATCCCATTTGCCTGCAGTCTGAAAAGTGAGCAAGTGTTACGTTGAAACGCCCCTGAACTCTAGATGGCGACCTATCTTTGTTACATTACGCCAATGTAACATAGCTGTACTATGCATGCTATACTAAGACAGTTTTCTTAAAATTACATGTAATTAATCACAATATGTGGCATTGCTTGCAGTACCACAATATATTGAATCAGTGCTCATGGATCATGATATTTATCGTATCAGCAGGTTCTTGCCGACACACTAGGGTTGTCACAATATCAGAATTTTGATAGTTGGAAGAAAGAAAACACTGAAATATAAAGTCCTTCCTTTGTCTGAACATAAAAAAATGCAAACCTTAATAATTTGGACACTCGTTACTCTGTTTTAATCACCAACACTTTAACATTTTAGATGAGCCCACATTCAATTTAACGATTAAGCAATTTAATGATCCCCGCTGGATTGGTAATCGCTAGTAAAGTTTAGTAAAGCTCCCTACTATATTTCTTAATTATATTAACTACCCTGCCCACTTCTCAGCTCTGTGTAGGGAGTGCTGGTGTTGCCTGCTTTGCACTGAAGAGGGTTATACCACCGTTTGCATACTGGGCTTGTGGTGTCGGTTGGGTTCCCGTCTTTCTCAGAGATGTAAGCAAAATACTCCCACACTTCACTCCTCGAGCCCGTTTTGTCCACCAAGTCGCGGGCGTGAGAGAACATTCCTTTCACAACTTTCATTGTGGGCGTGGCCATGCTAAGCGGAACAGGCTTCTTCTTTCCCGCTGCCACAGCTGGATTGCGTGTGTCGTTCAACTGAGTCACGTGATTTGATTCGCTTATTCAGAATAGTGATTCAGTCGCTTAAGGCTGCCGCACAGTGCAGTGAATGTACACTGGAGCTAGTTAGTTATTGGGCTCTATATACAATATTAAAAGCATCGATCGCTAAAGAATCGAATCGTTTGTGATGTTGCAGCATTGAAAAAGCATTGAATGTTCGATGCTACGTGCAACTCTATGATACACAGTCGTATTCGAGACACGAGGAACATCTTCCTGGCTTTTCTATTGGAACAGATACATGTTTGATATGTCCAAAACTAGAGCTACGCATATACATTATTCAATAATATCAAATGCTTTTCTGAGCATATGATGTATATGATCAGCTGCACGTGTCGTTAAAACAGTCCAGTTGAACTGGATTTAGATTTTTTGCAACATGTACATAGTGTTCACAATCGTTTTTTAATGTAGCGCCGCTGGTTCTTGTTTTTTGTTTTCCAACCAACTTAAATTGTGAAATATTCTAAATGGTTCTTGAAATATGATACCACATTCCTGTCGTGTTGCCCAGCTCTACCTTAAACAGTGCAGCGTTTGCTTTTGATAGGCAAATGCACTGGAAACAATCCCTTTCAGGATCGTTTGGTTGAGGCAGGGCTGCTGTGGACAGGGAATCAAAAGAGAAGGTATGCAGCCGGACCTGATATTAAAAGTGAGCTAATCCAGTCTTGTATTCGTGATGTCTTAATCGGTAGTCACTCTGCAAAGTCTTTGTGAAGCATTTTTGTGAAAGGCTTTCAAAGTGGTCGCTATTAGCAACCTTAAGCTGCTATCCAAAGGTCAGTATATTTATTGGCACAATTGTCCTTGTCGTGTTTTCTTCTGTGCGGGCGTTTTATTATCTACTGTTAATAATTTAGTGCTGTTGCCGGCCCTGTAGGATGGGCCTGCATTTAAACAATGATCCTCAGTTTCTTCGCACCGCTTCCTCAACTTGGACATAAGGTTCCTAGAAGCTTTAATAACCAAGCGCAAATACATATGACAGTAGGAGTAATAAATGACAGAACCTTTGGTATGAGGCGGGACCAGCGCAGCAGGAAAATGTTTGACGGGCTGTGTACACTCTAGAGCGCTGCGTTAAATCCTCACATGGTGCGCTGAAGCAGGTTTAGTAGACTCTGGTGTTCCTGCCGTCGGCTTTGTCATTGCAGACCTCGCAGTGAACTTTCTGGCAAATGGAGGTTCTCAGACAAGTCTTTCTACATACGCTGCCGGTCCAGAAGTCTGTAGTATTAATAAGGAAGGTGGTGCTGCAGTAACAGCCTCTCCTCTTCTGGGAAAACTTTACAATAGATGTTGGAACATTGCTGTGAGGATTTGATTGAGTATTAGTGAGGTCAGAAACTGATGTTGAACATTGCTGTGAGAATTAGTGAGGTCAGGTACTGATGTTAAACAATGCTGTGAGAATTTGGTTGAGTATTAGTGAGGTCAGGTACTGATGTTAAACAATGCTGTGAGGATTTGGTTGAGTATTAGTGAGGTCAGGTACTGATGTTAAACAATGCTGTGAGGATTTGATTGAGTGTTATTGATGTCAGGTGCTGAATTTGGAACATTGCTGTGAGGATCTGATTGAGAATTAGTGAGGTCAGGAACTGATGTTAAACAATGCTGTGAGGATTTGATTGAGTGTTAGTGAGGTCAGGTACTGATGTTAAACAATGCTGTGAGGATTTGGTTGAGTATTAGTGAGGTCAGGTACTGATGTTGAACATTGCTGTGAGGATGTGATTGAGTATTAGTGAGGTCAGGAACTGATGTTGGACATTGCTGTGAGGATGAGATTGAGTATTAGTGAGGTCAGGAACTGATGTTGAACATTGCTGTGAGGATGTGATTGAGTATTAGTGAGGTCAGGAATTGATGTTGGACATTGCTGTGAGGATGAGATTGAGTATTAGTGAGGTCAGTTTCTGATGTTGGACATTGCTGTGAAGATTTGATTGAGTGTTAGTGAGGTTAGGTACTGATGTTCAAACATTGCTGTGAGGATTTGGTTGAGAATTAGTGAGTTGAGATACCGATGTTAAACATTGCTGTGAGGATTTGATTGAGTGTGAGTGATGATCAGTTTTGGATATTGGAGCTCCATTGCTGCAGATGGTGTACCTCTCTTGTTGGCTTTGAGAATCTGAATGCGTCACAAGAGAGTTTATAAACTAGCTCTTGTGGTAAAATCTTGCAGATCAGTAAAGCATTTCTTGCAGATTATTTGTGATGCATGACAACGACACCAGTGTGTTAGTAATTTGACGGTTGGTTAATCGTAAGCCGTGCACATGGTTTGGCCTACTTTGCTCATGCGTGTGCAAAAAAAAAAAAACTGTGTGGTGAGATACAGTGAGCTGTAGGCTGAGAATTCAGCCTGTAGCTTAAAAGCAGAGAGCATCAGAAACCACTGTTAAATTATAGTATAGACATGGCTATTTTTCAGTTTTGGACATAATTTGTAAATACTTGGACTAAAAGAAATGGTCCACATGTACTGGGGTATATGTCTGGTTACACTGACTTACAGTGAAAGTAAATTACATTTTTTCCTTATGCTGTAAACTTGCTACAACTCATAATTATATTGTGTAATTGTCACATTGCTGGATGTACAGTATCAAGTAAAGCAAATTAAATCCAACTTTGGTGCTTAATACCACAGGAAAAACATGCATGCTGAATTTCCAGACATCTGTCTGTATGCTATAATGTACTCTGATTTAAAGGTTGGATACCTATAGAGAAGCACTCATCTCCTTCTGTGTTTGGTCCATTAAAACCAAAACCCCCTGCAGATCATTTTGGCCAAAGTTGTCTGTTTTACTCATGTGATTCATCAAATCATGCACTGTGATTGCTCAGAATGATTGCTCATAGCACGTTTGCACATTGCAGCCTTTTGTTCCAGTAATGATTTGGAAGCAGTATATTTTGCAGCCCTGGTCTATAATAGTAATGAATTATTAATATGTCTACATATTTACTTTACACTGGAACACCTGCTAATACCAATCATCCGGTTTCAGTTTCAGATAGAACAAGTAACAGAATCCAAAATGAATTCCCAATTTGAGAATTGATTTGGGTGATGTAATGATGTGTCACAGTAAATTAGGCCATGATAATAAGCTTTTCCAAGCATTCCATGTGTTTCCACTATCCAGATCTGCATATATATTTAAAAGAAAGCATAACTGAACAGGCTGTGGTGCAGTTGAGTGTTGAATAAAACAACAAAGCATTCTTTGTGGCCCTAGTGGCTCCTTGTGTCTTTTTCAACTTATCAAACCTCTAAAAAAAGCTAAATATTGTGACTAGATATGCTGTGTTTGTTAATATTCATTGTTATTGCGTCAAAGTAGATCACAGTGTATCACAATAGGCTTCACTAAGCATATCATGAATATCGTCAGCACTTAAAGACCACATCTCAATGGAGAGAGTATAATTAGTCCTGTTTAATTTGATTTAGGGCATCACCCTGTGTGAAATGCTGAACTGGAGTAATAGTTTTTGGAAGTGTGTAAAAAAATATACTAGCTAGAACGTTAATATGATGACACTGTGTATTGTAAAAAATGTCCTAAAATGATATTGCATTTTTCCAAACCACCTACCTCTGGTCGTGATATGCATGTTGATTGTGAAATATACATGTTGAGTACTGTAATACGTCTTCGCCACCCATCCCCAGCTAGTTCAAAGTCTACAGTCTATTTACAGGCATAAGGCGAACGGGCGGACGCAAGGCAGTGCTGTGCTGCTGAGTTAAGAGTGTTATTATTTGCTGATGAATAAATTCACAGACTCAGGCTTTTAGCTACTTCTGGCTGGCAGAGAGTGCGATGATGTGGTGCAGTTCTTCTGCACACACAGGCCACCCTTTTTAATAGTTCTGTGCGGCTTTTAGACTTTTAGAGGCAATGCTATAAATGGCTTTAGGGTTAAAAACTGAAGATGAATGTGGCTTCTTGTCTCGCAGCTTTTGTCTAGTTTCTTTGATTTGATGCCAACGAACGCAAGGCAGCTGAAAAGTACAGCACGCTGAGAAAGAAATACATGAGTTCAGACGTGTTCACCATTTGCACATGAATGAAATAAATCAGTTACCAAAATAGGCGAAGTTGTGTTGATGTAATATGTGTTATTCATGTGGAAAGGTAACGAACACTTATCTTTGGAACATATTGACTGTTGCTTTTCATAAAAGAATGTCAGCTGGGTGTCAGAAAAGCAAGAAGCAAAGCCGTCAGTGCGTGCAGAAATGAGATGCCTTAATATTATGTCATATTATACTGTGTCATAGTATTATTGCTAGTGCGTAGTGGCTAGTGCATTGGGGGGTCTGTAGAATCTGTAAACGTTGTTATGAAACAAGAATAGTTTCATTTTGAATGGACAGGCCTCTTGAGTGTCTGATTTACATAGAATTATTTAGTTTACCCCAACAAATCATGACCTATTTTGGTTGTAATGTCAGCCTGTGAATAATACAGTTAACATACATTTAAAAATTAATGTACTTTTAATCAATCTGTTTATGCCTGATTCACACATGCTGCTTCTAAGAGGCGTCAGCAACGTGGTAGCTTGACTGCTAATAGATAAACAATCTGTTTATTCATAGAAAAGCAGGTACATTTGTTTACTCTCCGCAGCACATTCTGACTTGTGATTGCAAACACTGCAATAACATAGTATTCTTTATAACAACATTCATCAATTTGAGTTTTTATTGGTTTTTCTGCTTCATTCTCTTTGATTTTATGGCTTATTTCAGTGTGGTTTGCTGCAGCAGGCGTAAAAAACAAACTCCTTGTCTATTCTCCAAATACTGTGCCAATTTGACGATTAGGGACATCCCAACTAGCACATTAGCTTGAGGCACCGTAAAGAGCAGCTTCTGTTTGGTGTTTCCACGCTACTAAGAAATCAGCCTATAATTGGCCAAGCTCCAGTATGTCATTCCAAAGTTGTTTGCATTTATACAGTCTTGAAATAAGGCACTAACTGTATTAACATATGGAAGTTTTTAAAGCATTTTTTCCTGCATTAGGTTCTATATTGATTTGAGACACCACTACGTCATATAAGTACGTACGTGTTTGACAACCAGTAAAAACAGGCATTGTTCTCTTGGACATTGAAACCCATCATCTGTGTGCTTTGCACATGTTCTTCCCACTTCCTCTATCCATTTGCTTACTTATTAATGACCCAAGGTCTTGTTGGAACCCATTTTTTCCTCCCCCCACCCAGCCGTTACGCCTTGATGCACCAGAACAGCGTCGTTAAAACTCCACACCAGGACCAGTAGCACCAGTGTATTAATTATAAATGGTCGCCCCTGAGCACAGAAGGTGCCTTTGAGTGGGCTTGAATGGGTTTGTATTACAATTCCAATAGGATCCAGGAAGTGGACTGGCCCGACTTCCGGCAGAGTAATTCATTTGGACCATTCGGTCTGGAGGTGTGGTGACAGGAACTGAGGGAACTGACTGCATTTGTGTAGTAAAGTGAACTCTTTTGGTGGAAATAGCAGAAGAAATCACATGACACACATCACAGGCACACATGCCCCTCCCCCTATAACCCCAGAGATATTAGCAGTATCTCCCGAGACGGTATCAGGAGATGAGGAAACCATTAGCATACGCTCACACACGCACAGCTTGCGGTTAGGGGGTTTGAGAGGGGGGTGGGGTCCTCACCAGAGCACATGTCCTATATTTGTACAGAGTCAGACCCAGGTGCTTCCCTGCATCCCCTGAGCATTTTGTTTGCCATTTCAGAGAGAGAGAGAGAGAGAGAAAGAGAGAGAGAGAGAGAGAGAGAGAGAGAGAGAGAGTGAGAGAGACAGAGACAGAGAGAGAGAGAGAGAGTGAGAGAGTGAGAGAGAGAGAGAGAGAGAGAGAGAGAGCAGATCCACTGTGTCTCCCTGCTGATGATAAACATTTGAACACAGAACACATGGACTGTCGCTCTTGCATTTCTTCCTGCAGCTGATTGCCGTCTGGCTTCTTAGCCGCTATAAGGAAGTCAGCATGGGCTTGATTGCCTTCGTCGCTCTGGCTGAACCTCTCTTTTGCTTCTTTCTGAGAAGCTCAGGAGACGTAACAGGAAAAAAAACACAGGCCACATGCCTTATTAATTAGTAATAAATTGTACCTTTTTCTCCGCCTCAGCGTTCAAGCTTTAGCCGGGTTAAGCAGTTTCAAAGGGCAGAGGTTGTAAATCTCACAACGGCTTCATTGCATTGCAGCTCTTTCCTAAGTGATTCATTAAGTTTCATTTTCTTGTATACAGTTCATTTATACGGTATATGTATAGTGAATCGTTTAGCAGTGTACTGCATTGTACTGTTACATCATAACTGGCACATTAGCCTGTGGCTGGCGTGTTAGATGACCATTCAAATGTTGCGTGCCTATTTTACTGAAGCAGCACTCTGTATTTTTTTATCTGTCAGTTCTGTTTGTTTTTCAGATAGCATGGTAATTTATGTAGACTTATAATTTATATAGACGTGTTCGTGACATTGTGTGCGGATTCAGAGACATTAAAACAGCTGCTGATGCCACTACTGGCATTATAGATTACAATTCTTATCAATTCCCATCAATTATTGTACTTTTATGTGTACACTGATTTAAAGCAGACATTAGCATATTAAGGTGTTGCATTGTATCAAATTATAAATAGTTGTAAATGGTGTTTTATGAGTTATGCTGCTAACGTGCAGAACTGCCTCAGTCTGAAACCACTATGTAGTTTAATTTACAGTCGACATTACATGATAATGGTTTGTCAGTATGAGGAAGAAGCAGATTTAACCAAAGCTTTAATGAGTAAACATAATATCAAGTGGTTGAGTGTTCATTGTGTTGTTGCAGCTTCCATTCTTTTCAGTTGACTCACATTCAGATTTTGAGGCCCGGGTGGTCAGTTCATTGTTCTGTAAATACCAGCAGCTTCTTTGTTTGATTTGCAAATGTTACATTTTTCTCCGCTCCAGTTTTTTTTTCTCCATGTTTCCTTGAACTTCCCCCTTTCTTACACAAGTGGATCACCTTGTATGGAATCTTCTCAGAAATATCTTTTGAAAAATTAACTACAGGTACTTCATAGGCCCTTTAGTTTGAAGATTAAATGGATGAACTTGTAGTGTATGTACAGAGTATATACAAGAGTTTATATTAAGTTATAGTTGAGCTGACGTTCCAAAATCAGACTGAAGCAATTTCACGCCCTCTTGTTTCTACAGAGGTGCGGTGTAAATGCAATAAACTAGTGTTGTGCAGAGTCTTTTATAGTCATTTTCTAAGCAAGTCCCAAGGTTTCATTGGAATTCTCAACAGTCTTTACACAATCTGAAACTATGTCAGGTTTGTGTCAGTGTATATATTTATGTATACATAATAGAGTTAATTAAATAAAATTTTGGATGAAGGATGAACCTAAAATGCACTTTACAGGTGAACTTCTCTATACTTTTGAATGCACATGTCCAACTGTTCATTATTTCACTACTTTTTGCACAACTTGCTGTTCTCTAATGAGCAGCATAACAGCAAAATTCACAACAGGTTTTTGATTCATGAATTGAACAATACATTTCCTGGTTCAATTAGAATTTGTATTTGGTATATTTGGTATTTGGTATATGGGTATATAACGGTCCTTCTCATCATGCTGTTCACATTGTGACATCTTGAGACCAAGATAACCCCTAACGATTGATCAACAGCACCTCATCCATTGTGAAACTTCAAAGACGGAAGTGGCCACTGAGATTAGAGTATCACAGATTGTCATCAGCGTGTTGCAGCAGAGACACAGATAGACTGGAAGGCATAGAAGTGGATATCTATTGGCCCACACATCCCACACTTCATTGTGAACAGTGCCCTGCGGAACCGGATGATGAATGCCGCACAACTCCAGGCACATTGGTGGGAGGTGAGAGGCACCCAAGGGTCACGTCAGACCTTTCGAAACATCAGGTACCTGACCTCACCACCAGGCACAGGCGTCATCATCTTGCATGGGTCAGGGAGCGTCTATGCTGGTGTCAGTGCTGTTCACTGATAAAAGTCGATTTACGCTGAGCAGAAATGATGGCCGCCAATGATGTTGGAGACCTCAAGGAGAGCGCTATGCATCTGCCTCTGTTGTCTTCAGACAAGCCTTTGGTAGTGGTGGTGGTGGTGTTACAGTGTGGGCTGGTGTGTCTAGTCAGTACTGAACTGCCTTACACTTTGCGAATGGTACAGTGACAAGCCCATACTATTTGAATAACATCATTTATCCAGTCAGTGTGCCACTGCATGAACAATAAAGACCTAATTTCATCTTCATGGAGACTGGGGAGATAGACCCTCAAATGGAGTGGCCTGCACTTTCTCTAGACCTGAATCCCATAGAAAACCATTTGGTTGTAGTGTGGAGGCTCGAAACTCTGTACCCCAGAACCTCAATGACCTGACGGCTGCCTTTCAAGAAGAGTGGGATGCCATGCCTCATCAGACAAGTCGTTGAGAAGTCGTTGTCAAGCTATAATTGATGAATTGATGGAAGGCACATGACAAGTTACTGAGACATTGACATATATGTTAGGGGTGTAAGAAAATATTGAATATCGGGTTTTATGTTTTGTGATACTGTGTCAATTCTCAAAAACACAGTATCATTGTGTGTTGTGTTTAAACCTCTGACCACTAAAAGGCAGTGTTGTTATCCATTTTCAGCTCCACTCCAACATTAACAAGCAGCACAAGGGTGCAATGCTATTGTAAGCATTGGCAAACTTGTTCATATAGTGGTGTGTTTTAATAGTAGGATTTGAAAAATCGCATTATATAACTTTGCTTGCAATATCGCAATATATTGAATCGTGACCGCTGAGTCATGATATGTATTGTATCGCCAGGTTCCTGCCAATACACAGCCCTAATATATATTTAGTATGCTCTATCATACTATCATATAATTATTGTGTAAAAACACAACTGAACAGTTCATATAGATAAACCAGCAGCTTCTCAGGCAGCAGAAACTGTTGTTCACGCCATCAGTAGCAGACACTTTCAGCACTTCTACCAGCTTGGCTGAAGTGACAGCCTGTGAGACCTCACTGCTGAGTAATACTGCTGACCAATGGCACCGCAGCGCAGGCTCTAGCTAAATGCTAAACCAAAGCCAAAGGCTGACTCTCTGGCGTGTATGGCTGTTCCTTCTGCTTCTCAATACCAAACTGGACTATCAGTAACTCAGACCTTGAGAGCTGCACAGCAGCAGCTCAGTGATTACTGAAAGAACCAGCTCAGACATTCAGGTTAGCGGCTTTTGTTAGTGTGTGGTGTTTCCCCACGAAACACTGCCTTAGATCTAGTTATGAGTATTTGTACTACTGCTTGTCTCCCCACACTGCCAACATGCTGTTAGGTCCAGTCTGCTGGAGTCGAAACAGTAGAACTTGATTATAGATTCTCAGAAGATTCAGAGACATGAAATATGAGAACATGCGGCACATATAACAGCTATTTAATAAACATTTTCTTCAGGGTGGGTAGCCAGTATTTTAGACAGCTCAAAGTGGAAATGGACCCGTAACATAATAGGGCTTAAAAGCCGGTATTCGCACCAATAGGCAGTTAATTACTTAGACTAAAGACGTGGCAGCTCTGAGATTTGTTTGTGAATTGCAGTGCTAGTAGCACTTTCTGTATACTTACTGTATAAATATGTGTTGTTGTGAGAGACCATCTTTTAATCTCTCGTTTTTAATCATCTCTCCTGAGAAGCTGTTCTAAACACTGCTTCCCTTCACCTCCACATAGCACACCTCCATACCCACGCTGACAGACGTATGCACGGCTGTAGGTGTCAACACGCATCACATTTTTCCACCGCCAGCTCGATGCTTTTCTTTGTGATAGTGGTTACGTTCTACTTTCGTCAGACGGTGCTGTGGAAGACCACAGCCTAAGTAGTGAAAACAGAATGATTTGAGTAACCTGTAGCACAAATGTCTTACCTTCTGCACCGTTACATTCACTGGTGGGTTTTTCCACTGAACTGCATTGTCCAGGGGTCACCTCCCTGCAGCCCACGTTAGCTTAATCAGGCAGTTCGGTTGCATGGTCACAACTGCAGCAGAGCTTTACCGCCACTTACATCACAAGCTTATCCCTGTGTGTACATGCCTGTAAACGCGTCTTTGAACATTTCCATATGCATGACTAATGGCAGATTAGTGATTTATGGTTGATTGGTGCTGATTTTAAGAAGCTGAATTATGATGACTGATAATTAGAGCTGATATAATTGAATCTAGTCAAAAGTTCTGTGTAGACTCTGTTTAGTAGTGTAGTTACTAGCCATATCATATCGTACACAATAAAATTGCCAACATTTTTTAATATGGTGAACGATATTATACCCTGAAATATTGCGCCACATCACCCATCCCTAATTATCACACCAGGGTACTACTTTTACTGTTTTTAGCAAAAGAAAAATTCACACTTTTCTCATTTCCCATTATATATCTACTAGAGACAGATTTTATCTGTCCAGTATCACTCATTTTACTTCAGTCCTGGATATATGGAGATATTTGGAGTGCATTTTTTAGTATCGTGATATCATGGATCATTGACTTCTGTTACAATCTGATGAAAATTCTTGTATTTATTATCTCAGTTAGGGGTGTATCATATCATATGCAATAATAAAATGTAATTTATATTTTGTTGCAGTAGTGTATTCTTGAAATATTTTTTTTAATTCAATGTTTTGTCATAACGCCAAGAGTATCGCAAAAATACCATGAAATATTGTGATACTATTGTAGGGCCATATCGCCCACCCCTAGTAGTTACTAATTGAATGTGATGTAATTACTAATTTAGCCTTAGACTAGGCACCATGGCACCATTTATCGTTAGTGTGATATATTATGCCACAATACTCCTGTCTGGGCGTATAGTGTATTTTGTCAGTGAACTATGTGTTTCACTAGTATAATTAGGCCTTGTCAATTTGGTTTACCTTACCTCTCTCCACCTTAAATAAACACTCTACGCTGATGAAGCTCTCTGCTGATCATCCCACTTTTTTTCACTGCTAACGCTGCCAGTTTTTATCTCATCTTTTTTATCTTCAATGCAAATACGTGAACATAACAGGGTTATAACTTTCAGCAGGTCTGCATCTCTGAACAGAAATAAGCATGTAGCTACGACCAGCACGCCGACACTAAGCCATAAAGTCCTCACATTAAGGTGGCCGTTATAAAAACACAAACTTTATTGGCGTGATTTCCTCCGGTGCCAGTAAATCTGCTGATACTGTCAGTCAGCTGTGATAATAGTTAGCGCTAATGGAGATCTCCCACAAGGTCCTTACAGAAGAACTGCGTTGGTCTGTCCTGTCCACCTGCTTCATCTGTTTCTCTTCTCCTTCCTTTAGACCACTGTATCTTTTTCTTTCTGGTGTCCCGTTTCTGTATAAAGATCTTGGACATTTTCTAGCCACAATAAAAGCTGTAAATGAAGGTTAATTATCGTTATTCTCATACAGCCCCCATCCCTCTATCTCTTCCTTAGAAGCTTTTTTGGCCAGCCTGTGTTCTTGGCTTTTTCATGTAAGGAGATGAAGCGTCAGCTTCACCAGACTCTTGCTCCCTCATTTACATTAAAGCTCATTTGCAAACAAGAGAGTCGATGGTCTGCGCGTCATTTGCATCATCATTTGTTTACCGAAGATGAAGACATGGGCAGCAGGTGTAAATAACAATCAGCTAGCCACTGTGACTGAGACTCATGTACTGTAATGCCACCCTGTTGCTTCCATTACCGTCCAGAGAAATTACTGTTATAGCATCTCAAAACAAGTTTTTTCCCAGCGGAATTATCATCGGAGCACATGGATAGATCAGCCAGCCCAAAAAAGTAGAAGTCATCACTTCTTTTATGTTCAGCACACGTTCTCTCGAACGCGACAAGCTCCTGTTACAAAGTGTGAGAGGCTTTCAAAAGGAATCGTGTTAATGTTGGCTTGTTGCTCTGTCCCAGCAGCCTGAGACGTCCTACAGATCGATTAAATCGAGAGCCGCATGGTGACAGCCTGGAGTGGGCGCCTGCGAGCCTCGCCCTCATGATTAAGGTCCAAGGACAGCCATGTGACTCAAAGCACAGTATTAACCATGGAATTCAGTTCAAAATCAATTGGGGCGAGTGCTCACTTCCTTTGGCAGCAGAAATCCTCTTAGCCTTTATGTGCCACGTGATTTTAAATTTTCCTAATCCATTTCAGGGTGCTGGACTTGATAACCGGATAACCAGAACCTCGTTTGTTATAGCCGACTCGATAAAGGAAACAACAGTGCCTTATCATTCATGCTGAGAAAATGCAGAGGGAATTCATATACTCTCTAATCTTGGAGCAAAGTCTGAAATTGGTCCCGTGTCTGTAACTCTATGCTAGAGCACGGAAAGAGGGGGTTACTCCCTTTATTGCGGAGCCACTCCTGTTGGGATAAGAAAGGCCAGTAACGAATGAAGTGAAGGGTAGAATGGGGTTTGACACTGGTTTTTACTGGAGGGCCCTTCTTTCTGTTTACAGATGTTGAAGCTGTGTGGGTGTGGCTGATTGATAGATTTTGTCTAAGACTGTTAGCCTGCTCCGCCTCTCATAAAGAACTAACATCATTATTCTGCTTTTATGTGACGCTAACTCGATGATGAAATGAACAGATGAAGCAGCTTGTGAATAAATTAATGAAATAAAAGAAAGAAGGGATGAATTAACTATGTTGGTGGTGATAAAGGAATGAAGGGATGATGGAACAGTGTTGGTGGTGATAAAGGAATGAAAGGATGAAGGAACAATGTTGGTGATGATAAAGAAATAAAGGGATGAAGGAACAATGTTGGTGTACGGATAAAGGAATGAAGGGATGAAAGAACAGTGTTGGTGATGATAAATGAATGAAGGAATGAAGGAACAGTGTTGGTAATGATAAAGGAATGAAGGGATGAAGAAATAGTGTTGGTGATGATAAAAGAATGAAGGAACAGTATTGGTGATGATAAAGGGATGAAGGAACTATGTTGGTAATGATAAAGGAACGAACAAAATGAAAGACCATATGGTTTAAACAGAGAAGAGAAAAACATGATGAAACATTTGGGAAGACGTTGTGGTCCAGAGGAACCAGATAAACTTCACTAGAGAGAAAACTCAGGTTCAGGTTCTCCGAAGCTTTAAGGTGAGCATCTAAACGTAGGTCACTAGTGCAGCACTCCTCTACCCTGCGAACCCATAGAACAGTGTCAGTGTGTGCTCTGCAGTCAGTGTGGTTTCCTTAGTATATACTGAATTTGCTTGCACAAACATAATTTTTACTCAGGTTTCCTCCTCCCCTGATTGACTCATTGCCCCTCCCTACACACAGGCACTGAATTTTCCAGTGAACAGGTCTTCCTAGTGGAGGCTTCTTTCCGACCTGGTCCTCTCGGGGCACGTAGGGCGAGCTGTGACCCGCTGAGAAGGCTTTCTGTTGCGTGGGTTAGAAAGAAGGAAGAGAAAAAAGGAAACTGCACACAGGTTTCGTGACTGGCACTCCACCACGAGGACGTCTCACCCGCAACTGTTCAGAGACACTGCAGGAGACAATGCTCTATAATCGATTCTGGCTCAGTGGTTTCCAAAATGTTGTGAAGCTGCACATTTCGGATCTTCTCTGAGCGGAACCGCAGCGCTGTGATTCCATCGATACGTTTGTTTAACGCTTTGTGGTGAACTGTAAACACCACAGACACTTACAGGCACTTATTCTATAAACCCATTAAAGCAATAGCTTCAAACTCAGAGCGTCCCCGGGTACGGCCTTCGCGTTTATCTTTACTGAGCACACGGAATCACTCCAGAGATATAGTACCCACTGAGCTGGGAGCCCTCATCTCAAGGCCTTTTCAAGGACAGTAGAAGGGCCGTTGCTGGGCAATGTTCTCCGCAGCCGTCGCTTTCTGGGTGACATCATCTACCTGCCCGCAGTGGCCTCTCCTGCTGGTACTCCTCCATCCTTGAGTAATCACAGCACAGATGGGAAGAATAGAGGGGAGCGCTGCTGATTACAGCGGTCACCTGACCAGTCGGGCAAGACACTTCGGCTTTGTTGTTACGGAGATGGGCCGCTCTGTTGATAGTGTTGTCATGGCGCTGCACGTCATTTGTTTGACTTAAATAAAGGGGAAGATGGGATCAAGGGTTGATTGCTCCTTACGGTGTGGGGGTCCCATAGAAGCTTAGGGCTTAGAGCTCATAACCTCAATTCACAGTTCCTCAAATTTTTGCACCACTTCAGTTCTGAAGCACACGTTAAAACGCTGATGTTAACTTGCGTTCTACCAGTTAATATTTGAATATCCTTTATTTCAAGCCCAATCCTTAATCCAGGTGAGTTCAGCAGATAGACTGTTAATGAATAGAACATCTGTAGATAATCTATGAGAGGCTTTATTAATAAATAAGGAATTATTTTAGTAGATGTTCTCACTACTAAAGGAACTGCTGACACAATAGTGCAATTTAGATAATAGCCCCTGTGGTAGTTTTAGTAAGAGTAGCTGGAAAGTTTCATTTGTGCACATACAAAAGAGCATGTTTTGCTAACCACAGGAATCTGGCAGGCCCGGAAATAAAAAACCTGCTCATTTAAATATGGCCCAGAGGAGCTACACTGCCTGCATGTCCCTGATGTCAACTATGGAATCACTTTATGGAGCTTTCTGCTGGCTATTGTGTTTACTGTGCTTTCTATTACTGTGTAAAGGATGTACGTGGCTCCTTTTCTCACGTAGGCCGAGCTCTATGTGAGCTGAATTCTGTTTTGGTACTGACATTATTTTACATTATGTTATTCTATTATATTATTGATTCTGATATCGCTGCTATGGACAATATCACTAAGTCACTTTAAATAGATTTATCTTTTTAGATAACCTGCCAATGCAAAGGTTTCTACATAAGTTTCTACATATGTCCTCCTGTATATCTTATGTATATAACATGTGTATGTTTTGTATAGTCCTTTATATATTTCAGTTATTACTAAATGTATATATTCTAGCTTATTTTTACTTTAATATTGTCTAGTTATTGTATGTTTGCACTGTTTTTACTACTATATATAATGCTGCCCTGCTGTAGAGTTATTATCTGAGCCTCACCACAAACATTTCAATGCAGTTATGTCCTGACATGATGTGCAAATGACAAATAAACTTGAAACTTGAATGAATGGGCCAATAGAAATGCTCCAAAATCAAAAAAATCCATTTGACATTATATGCTCACTCTACTCAACAATCTGATGAAAATCTCCATTTACATGCACACTACAAGCAATCGGATCTAAAATTATGCGCATGTGTAGAGTACAATGTTACCATGACAACAAGCATTAAGCAAGTGCTGTCAGAGCAAGACCAGCGGAAGTGTGGTTACCTGAGTTTTCAGTTGGTGCGCTTGTGTATTTAACTGCTTTACAATTAGGAAAACATCAGGAGTCAGGAAAACATACTTCACGTGTACTTATTAAATAGTACAACACCGTTTGTATACATGGTATAACATGGACGTATTCTATTCCGATTGAGCTATTAGTCAGATAATTAAAGGATTATCAGGCTGCATGTAAACGTAGCCATTGTTGTGGAGATGCATGTTTTTCTTTGGACAGTGATCTGCATTCGTCTGCATTAAGCCTACAAATGTTTTCTAAAGCCCTGTTTGAGCAGGATTAGCATTACCTGGCAAGGTGCTGTAATTTAAGTGATTACCACTGAGATCTCACTGAGCAATGAGAACAATCCTCCTCACCTTCATCATCTCAGTAACGTAGTAACAGAGCTGGACAATGAGCCAGACGAGGCTAAAGTCGTCTAGCTTCTCATTTAATTTGGCACCTGCGACTGCTGCGCCATTTAAAGTGGAACGAATTGGAACAATTCAGACGAGAAGCTGGCGCCTACGAAACGAGACTCCAGCTTTGACGAGGCCTCCCTTTATTTTCCGTTCTGAGACCGTCTTTGACCTGAAGACGAGAATAACAGCTAACGGAGTTCGATTTGACCCAGTTCCTTCAAGTTTAAGACAAGACTCCTGAGAGGAAATTGGACTCTCTGTGTGTTTGTGTTGCTATTGTTTGGAAGTGTTGTGTTGGTTGGCCAATATAAACATCCGTGCAAAGAAGCTTTGATCTGGATTGTTTTGTCTTGCATTGCAGGATATTGTTAAGATGGGGGCGTCTGAGGTTACGTGGACGCTAAAAACTCACGTACTGAAACTGCCACTCGGTTATTAACTGAGTCTACCGCTCAAGCAGTACGTACTAGCTCCAGTCTAGTATCTATTGGCTTAGTAGAGTATCTCCAGTCTAGTATTTATTGGCTTAGTAGAGTACCTCCAGTCTAGTATCTATTGGCTTAGTAGAGTCCCTCCAGTCTAGTATCTATTGGCTTAGTAGAGTACCGCCAGTCTAGTATCTATTGGCTTAGTAGAGTATCTCGAGTCTAGTATCTATTGGCTTAGTAGAGTACCGCCAGACTAGTATCTATTGGCTTAGTAGAGTCCCTCCAGTCTAGTATCTATTGGCTTAGTAGCATACCTACAGTGTAGTACCTATTGTCTTAGTAGAGTACCTCCAGTGTAGTATCTATTGGCTTAGTAGAGTACCTCCAGTCTAGTACCTATTGGCTTAGTAGTGTACCTCCAGTCTAGTACCTATTAGCTTAGTAGAGTACCTCCAGTCTAGTACCTATTGGCTTAGTAAACTACCTCCAGTCTAGTACCTATTAGCTGAGTAGACGATTTCATTGGCTTAGTTGACAATTTTGCACGCACCTTGTGTCTCAGTGTAAAGAAAATAGTCACTGTTTAAATCAGAATTGCAATGTTGGTGAGAAAAGTCACAGTTAGATACTTTCCCTGAATCGTTTAACTTCACCAGTGACTTTAATTTTTATGTTTTCTTGTTTAAATTAGCAGCTCGAGACACAAACTGGCCGAGTGTTAAACCAGTACAACAGCGGTGTGCAGTAGTCGTGTTAATAACCGAGTGGAGGGCCGTAAATGACTGAAACATCTCTTTTTATTGGAATATTAATATTTAATATTAAATATTAAATGTTATTGTTATGCTGATTAACTGTTTTCTTCTGGTGTCTGCTGCGGCGCCTCGTTTCCCCCTCCCTAATGAGGAGTGACGGTGTGTGAGCGGCTGAAAGGAAAGCAGAAAGCCGGTCAGGTGATGTGGTCGGTGTCAGTGTGACACTCAGAAAGTGACCGCGAGTAACCTCACTGAACACGCCCACGCTGCAGTCTCCACTGCAGGACTGGGAGGAGGAGGGGGGGGGGGGCTGCTCCAGAGTAGAGCGGAGGAGGGGAAAGAAGAGAGAGAGAGGGAGAGAGAGAGAGGGACAGAATGATGGATGAGGGGATGAATGTTGAGGAGAGGAGGAAGCGAGAGAGAGAGAGAAGATAAGGGATGTTGTTTAAAGGGAGAGTGTTTTGCCCTCTTGTCTGTTTCCTGCTCTTTTACTTTTCTCTCTCTAACTCTCCACCTCTCCTGCTTTTTTCTCCTCTCTTTCTCTCTTTATCTCTCAGTCCTTCTGCCTTTCTCTTCTCTCCTCTCACTCTATCTCTCACTCCTGCCTTTCTCTTCTCTCTTCTTTTCGCTCTACCTCTCACACCTTCTGCCTTTCTCTTTTCTCCTCTCTCTCTCTCTCTACCTCTCACTCCTGCCTTTTTTCTTCTTTTTTCTTTCTCTTTATCTCTCACTCTTTTTGCCTTTCTTATCTCTCCTCTCACTATCACTCCTGCCTTTCTCTTCTCTCTTCTTTCTCTCTACCTCTCACTGCCGTATTTCTCTCTACTTCTCATTCCTGCTTTTCTCTTCATTACTCTTTTTTCTTCACTAGTGCTTTTCTCTTCTCTTTTTCGGTCTTCCCTTTCTCTGTCTCTTTTTCTTTCTCACTCATTCTTGCTCTCGCTGTCCCTCGTTCTTTCTTTCTGTCTGTTTTTTTGTCCCTATCTTTCTCTCTCTCTCTTTTCTCCTTATCTGTCCTTTCTATCTTTCACTTTCTTGCTCATTCATTCTCCTTCCGCTTTCTCTTTTTTCCTCTCTAAATCTGTCCTGTCCTTAGGCCATTCCCTTCTCTCTCTCTTTCTTTTTCTCTCCTTTTTTCCTTATCTGTCTTTTCTATCTTTCACTTCTTTGCTCATTCACTCTTCTTCCATTTTCTCTTCCCTCCCTAGCTCCGTTCTATCCTTATGCATTTCCCTTTTCTTTCTTTCTCTCTCTTCTTTTTCTTTCTCATTTCTCTCTCTCTCTCTCTGCAGCAGGGGCTGTGTAGTGATTTGGCCGCATGCCTGGATAATGACAGATCGTGGATAGAACAGAAACTTCCAGCGAGGCTGAAGCAGGAGAACAGTATTTACTGTAAAGCTTCAGCTTCCTCTTCCTCTGCTGTCCCACATCAGAGCCCACTGTGTGGGAAGAGGTTCTAGCAGACTCTGGGTTTCATTAGGCTCCGTTCTGTACGTGTGTCTGTTTGAGTGGTTTACTAGAGGGCGGCAGGTTAACAGGCTTTACTGGGATTACGCTGTACGGGCTGTAACTGAGAGATGAGCTGAGGGCATTTCAGGAAACACCAGTAATGACAGAGTGGGACTGTACTTACAGAATACACCACAAGCACAAACTTAAAACAGAGTCTAAGCTGCACAAGCAAGAGCTGGCGTTAAGCCGTGTCCAGGGCTAAGGCTGGATTTATCCACTCTCTGCATCACAACATAAACACAGCAATTAACAGATAACACAAGAACCGGACAGATAACCGGCCCTTACTGGATCATTTCTGGGAAGTTCGTAACTGGGTCCTAAAATATTACTGATATGTGGGCGGAAATCATTTCTTTTTGTCAGCAGATGTTTGTAAATGTGTTTTTTCTTCATAATTAGCAACTTCTGCAGAAAACTGAAGGAATGCTCCAGCTGTTGCCCACTGACTTCTATTATCAACATGTTTTAGAGTCATCAGGACTGAATACATGGAAACTGTTGTCCATGGTAATCAACTGCATGCAGCAGATAGAATTTTCAACGTTCCCAGAAATAAGACTCCTTCTCAGGCCATTTTTGTCGATTTGTATTTTTCGAGAATAGGTTGAAAACTGTTGTGGTTCCACTGACATTCAAAGTAAAGATAGTTTTTGTCCTGGTTATATATATATATATATAGACTCCTTCTCAGGCAGTGAGTACACTTGCTCACGAGCGAGACAGAGAATAAATCGAGTCAGAGAATAAAGTGAGTCGGATGGTAAAGTGAGTCGGATGATAAAGTGAGTCTGAAAGCAAGTCAGGGAATAAAACAAGTCAGAGAAGAATAAGGTGCTGTAATGAAGAGAAGTGACGGTGGAGAGCGACTGTTGAGGCAGACTTAACGAGAAGTCGCTGCCATAATAAACTATAAATAAACACATTAAGATGATCTGTTTTTCAAAAGCGTTCTGTTTTTTAAATGTAGCTCTTGTTTTTATTGAAGTGAGTAAAAACATTTATTAGAAGTTTATAAATAATTCATTCAGTTCAGCATTTAAACGTAAATATACTGAAATATACAGTAAATATACTAAATATATACTGAATGATATGTGTAGTGTGTTGGTGTTTCAGTAGCTGATGGTATAAGTAGCTGATACTAGGCTACTTCAGTAAACAGGATACACCACTGAATCAGAACACACGTTAGAAATGATGACGGTTAATATCCTCTAACTGGACCTTACTGAACTGAACTGTAATTAATTATTTAGTAGTTATGTTGTGACAACATTGTTCAGACAACGTAAAATACACAACATTGTGAGAATGTTATGTGCTTGCTGGGGCGTACGTTGAGTAGCTGCTCCCATCAGTATGATTTATACTTTCTTTTCTTCTCATTCGCTCCGAAGCACTCATAAACATTACAAACATCCTGCGGTAAACCAGCATTACCCACTTCACCATGGAACAATAATCCCATCCCAGTAGGGCTTTAGTCAGTGTTAGGCTCCAGCACTGAAGCAATAAAGCCGAGCTCCTGTAAAGCCAGACTAAATAAGAAAATGAAGATTCATTGTTTATGTGGGCCGATAAGGGGGATAGAGTGGCCTTTCCTTGTATTCACTGATAAACGGGCACTTTCGGAGTACTGTTGATGGTTGTGCTTTCAGTTCGTGGCAGCGGAATGGAGTTAATGCTTTAATATTTCAGACTGAATGATGAAACTTATTAAGCATTAGAAGCAGAGCGATCATGGTATGATGTACATTCTGTTTAGTGCCCTGAATGAGGAAGTGTATTAGATTTCAGTAACACTGAATAATATGTGATATTGTATAGGGATGACGGCGATGTTTTATATAGTGATGGGCTCATGTTGGAACTGTGGATGTCTGATATCCGATATTTTTATGGATATATCTACAAATGCCAATACTATGTAGAAATTATAACATGTAGAAAATGTTAACGCTTCATTTCTGTTGAGTCCCAAATGCAGTAAAAAGAGTCAATTGCGAGTTATGTGGAACAGTAACACAAGATTTCTGCTGTGTGTGTGTGTGTGTGTGTGTGTGTGTGTGTGTGTGTGTGTGTGTAATATGATTTGTATTTTTCGAGAATAGGTTGGAAACTGTTGTGGTTCCACTGACATTCAAATTATATATGGGATGGGCAATAAAACAATAAAGATAATTATCCTAAAATAATGTTTCCTCGATAGAACTATAAGACAGAGTTGATAGAAAGTCAATAGAAGTAAGTTCTGTCCATGTTTTGAGAGACAACATCTCGGAGAATAATGAGAATAAGAATAGCGCCGCCCCAAACCAATCAAGTGGCTGAACTAGAGTTCCAGCCGTTTCATGTTTGGTTGAAGCGCTAACCCTAGTGCTAGTAATTTGGTTACTGCAGGCTTTCACACTCAAGCAGTAAGAACTAAATAAGAGAAAATGTACGTTTATTTTACCAGGACCAAAACACACACACATGCACACACACCCTCCCTGTGCTTGAGTGAGTTTCCTCCGGGTACTCCGGTTTCCTCCCACTGTCCAAACACATGCATGTTAGGTTGATCCTCACTCTAAACTGCCTGTAGATGTGAGTGTGTGTGCTGCGTGTGTGTTGGCCATGCGATGGACTGGCGACCTGTCCATGTTGTACACTGCCTTCGCCCGATGACGCAGGGAATGGCTCCAGCCAACCCCGTGACCCCGACTAGCGGGATAAAGCCTAAGATAATGAATGGATGCTGTAACCCTATAGCTCAATGTAAACATTTACTGTCCTCTTTTGTTGTTTTCTCTGCCCTCTCTCTTCTGTTTGGTCTCTCTCTCTCTAGTTCTTCGCATCACAAACCCACAGTATCTGCCCATTGTGTGACAGTAATAATAACCGTCCATATGAAACATGATAAGCTGATAATAGATATATGGATTTATATAGATTGAGTTTCTTGATATGTTGTTTCAGCCCTCATATGTTTGTATGGTCATAATAGACGCATTTAACTAAAGCATGCAGAGAGAACTTAATACACTTTATAAGCCCTTATTAGCTTTCATAAAGCATTAAGGACAATACAGCCTGCTTCACTCCAAGCGCTGTACATTATTCAGTTTCTCTCTCTCCTCTGTGTCTGTGCTGGAATGATTGATTGTGCGTTTAATGGCTTCCTGTAGTTGTTCGGAGAGGAGCTGTGTGGAACAGCGTCAGTAAATTCATTACTCTGCTTATTATCATCGCTCTCTTTGTGCCTCCACGGAACTGTTCGTAACACTAAAGAAGGCAGTACAGACGACTCTGTGGCAAAGGATCAAAGACCCAGAGGCCTAGTTTACTTTAATTTAACACGTAAGCACAGCCAGAAGAAGCTACCAGCCCTATATTGAACTGTTCCACTGCTTTAATGTCAGCCAGTGTATAATAGATGGTGGTTGTTGGGAAAATATCACAGTCAGAGGTTTTTACTCAGACCTGTCTTCATAACAACGGCCTCCAGACACCTTTACAGTACAGTGCAGTAGATCAGCATGTGACATACCCCCCCACCCCCAGTATTTGTGGAGGTCTCATATTGGCTCACTAATCCAGTGTTCATTGGCTGCTTACTCACCATAGCGGCGTTGATGCTTCCACAGACTGTTTGGTTTAGCAGTTCTCCTTCTGGAAATGCTCTTTTTATAGTTTGATAGGTCTTTAACACGTTTACTGAGATCTTTATCATTATCTCTTCTTCTACCTTCAGTCTGAGAATCAGTACAAATTCACTCTTTACTCCAAACACTCTGGAAAATGTTGCAGATTTATAGATGTTTATAAATGTTGCGCCGTGTTGTGAAATGTTTCAGAGGTGTCCTGGGCATAGTTACCGTTCCTACGCTATGTGGAACCAACTACAGCGCCACCCTGAGGCAGAGCAGTGCTGCAGCTCTAGTTAGTTAGGAATACCAAAGACAGAAGCTCCCTGATTGGTGGGTGAAGCAGATAAACATTAAACTTCGCATGAATCTGTATATGAGTGTTCATATTATTCTAACAGACATCGTAGCGTCATTAAGTTCATTTTCAGGGACCCCCAGTATTTAGATTTTGAAACCTTCAGAGGTTAATTGGAAACGCCAGCACCCCCTATATATTTCACTGCGCAGTGGATACTGAGCAACCTTGTAGTATGCAATACTTATTTAGAGCAGTATAGTTACAACTGAACCAGTATCCATCCTTCCTTGGCCGGCCTCACAGCTTACTTATTTTCGGGACGTTGCACTTTTGGAATGCACAACAGCCAGAGTACATGGGGCCAAGAATGATTGTGTCCTGGTCAAATACTGAGAAGGAACTTAATTAATGAGAGCAAAGTAATGTTTGTCCATTGACGTGAATGTGAAATACCTGCATACCGTGTTCATTTGTATAATTATCTACTTATTTATTTATATTATCATTATTATTCTTTTCTTTTGATATGTACATCCTCTTCTCTTTTGGATCTAATCCACTGACCAGTACCACCGCCGTTACTGACATGAGCATGTCAGAACGCAACAGAAACGAGACACATGCAGAGTAAAAAGTCTAGAGGCTTTAATATAAGACGCTTGGCAAAAGGCGATGTCAAAAACAGTCCAAGTCAAAACCAGAGTAACCAAACAAGTGTGGAGGGACATACCAAAGAGACGAGTGAAATAGGCGAGTGTCCAGAAACCATAAGATCCAGCAAACAGGGCAAGGCAAAGACAGAGTCGAGGAATGGAAACATGGAATACACGGTAATGTCGAGAGAATAATAGAACGCTTCGTAATGCTGCTAACAGTCAAAACTTAGCAAAGAGCAACAGTCAAAACAGAACGGAGCTTAAATACAGAGGTATGTAGGTGATGATAATCAATAGTCAGGTGACCCAGACTGGTAGTATGCCACATGACTCCCGATCTAGTAACAGAGTTCTGGGTAATGGAGTTTGTAGTGTTGGTCTGGTCTTGAGAGCTGACGGGAGACGTGACAGAGCATTGTTGAATATTGATCTATGTGTTATCAAACATGCAGTTGGTTAGTGTTTTTAAGCACTGACGATATCCATGGTGTGCTCAGAAATACATATTGTGACGTAATTTGTCTAGATAATGATAGTTATCATCAGGTTGTCCAGCCCTACAGCCCATACAGTCTATATATAGAAGCTAGGTTGCACAAACAGGATTGTTTTCAAGGCTTATTTGGGTTAGATGGACAATGACTGACCAAACTTTCTGGCGTGGACTGTGGTACTTTGGCATCAAGAGGACCAACAAATCTCTGTGAGGCAGATGAGCCTACGTTGCAGTCTAATACAACGTTGGCAGGAACGAACCCTGTTCTGTAGCTGCGAGACTGTTTAACATCCTCTTATCTATTTTAGGTCTCGAGTAAGAGTGGGGAGACGGAGATTGTCCAGCCTCTTGCTCTGTCGCTCATATTTTGTCTTCTGCTTTTTGGTTTTCCTGGTTGCTTCTGTTTAGTTCTTTATATATGTTTTAAGAGGTCTCATTAGTGTTCATCTTAAACTCCTTAATCAAACACCAAAACTCCATATAACAGATCACCAACTATTGATAACGAGTCTGTACTTAGTATCTGTATGTAGCCAAAAATAATTTACTTTGTCAACAGATGTTTGTAAAGCTGAGAAAAGCTGTTTTTGGGAAATAAAACAAAATTATACCGTTTTGATTGGGTTGTATATATTTTTTTTCATGCATGACGTGTTAACCACATTGAGATAAGGTGTGAACCTGCAGACGTCGAATAGCGGGGGACTGTAGCCGCCTCTGCTTGTATCTTCCCTCTAAGTTAGGGATCGCTATTTATTTCACTAAAGTATTAGTGAACTCGTCATATCTGGAACCGAGCGTCTTTATCATCGCCCTGACTTCATCTTTCTCAGCTCTGCTTGTTTGAACCGTGTCTTTGGCTGTATGAACTGTTCTAGAGTTGGTTATCTCGATCCAGCGCTTGCTTCTTCTGTTGTAGGCAGTACCTTCAGCAAAAGTCTGACTGGCCCATCCTCTAGCTTTAGCAGTTTTAGCTGATAGTGTGGAAGGCGCTGATTTGAGTTTCCTGCATTCTTGGTACTCCAAAGATGTTTGCAGCTGAGGTGGTGATTGCTCGTGTTGCCACCTCCTGTGACAGCTTTAGCTCGGCAGCGTTTGTAGTAAGCGATTGTTACGTCCATGTCCTACCTTTTAAACCCAAAGCACCTCCAGACGACAGACACGGCTCCTTTTTTCAGCAAAAGTTCTTCTGGGTCATAATTTACTTCAGTGTCTGGTACAACTCCTGGTTCATAACTTCCCCTGTACACGCCCAACAACTCCATTAATACTTGCCATACTCCATGTGTGTTTAGTGGCGCAGCAATGAAAAACGTCCCCTGTGAAACAATTAACCCCTGCGCTGCGTTCCTGACATGTTTAGGCTATTTAAACTAGTGGGCAGTATATGAAAAATTCATATCATAACAAAATAAAAACTGGTTTTCGGTGCAAACGGGTATATCGCCCAGCACTGCATCTGGCTGCATCTAATTACTTCCTTACGTTTCCAGGCAATGGTTTATCTCTCAGTATGTATCACAGGCTGTGCTAGTATGGGCACTCTCAATGTGCACTCACAGCAGCCTGTACTAGAGCACGTGGAGTCGAGGTGTTTTGATTGTTGTTTGTTTTCTCCAGTCAGTAGCGTACTCGATAACGTCAGCTTGCATATTGTTAACACAGATATTAAGATATTATCATAGACAATATATATCGCACACCTTTAGGAGCCACGCTAACTGATCAAAGATTGACAAAAAATTCTGTCTCCCCACAGTTCCCATTTCCTTACTAACAAGACAGCTGGCTCTTTCTATTGAAGGCTGCTTCTTTAAAATACAGCCTCCCAGTTGAGCGTTACGTACCGTTCCATTCATAGCACCTGTGTCATTTAAATGGGACAGGGAACTGAGGGCCCTGTCCAACACAAGTAGACGATCTCTCCACTCACATGACGGCGACACCTGGTCATTAACTTCTGAGTTCAATCAGATGTTTTGTAGCAACACAGTTTCCACATTGTCCAGAATCTGTGCTCCAGAATTGAAGTCCTCCACCATAGTGTTATATATATACTCCAGCTCAGATCTAAAAGAGCTGCACTGACTACCTGTATCTTTTAGAACAGATGTTAAACTTCTGTATTCGTCAATGAAGCTCTAGAACCTGCTATGTTTGTTTTCCAGCTCAAGATCTTAGATCATCTCCGCTCATATCAGTCCTGTTTTAAAAGAGCTGCACTGACTACCTGTATCTTTTATAACAGACGTTAAACTTCTGTACTCGTCTATAAAGCTCTAAATAATCTAGAATCTGCTACATCACAGAACATCTCTCTGTTTATGTTCCAGCTGGAGATCCTGGATTATCACTGCTCATATCAGTCCTGATTTAAAAGAGCTGCACTGACTACCTGTATCTTTTAGAACAGACATTAAACTTCTGTACTCGTCTATAAAGCTCTAAATAATCTAGAATCTGCAACATCTCAGAACATCTCTCTGTTTATGTTCCAGCTGGAGATCCTGGATTATCTCAGTTTATCAGTCCTGTTTTAAAAGAGCTGCACTGACTACCTGTATTTTTTAGAATGCACATTAAACTTCTGTACTCATCAATGAAGCTCTAAATAATCTAGAACCTGCTTAAATCACAGAACATATCTCTGTTTATGTTCCAGCTCAAGATCTTAGATCATCTCCGCTCATATCAGTCCTGGTTTAAAAGAGCTGCACTGACTACCTGAATCTTTTAGAACAGACATTAAACCTCTGTACTCATCAATGAAGCTCTAAATTATCTAGAACCTGCTTATATCACAGGACGTCTGTCTGTTTATGTTCCAGCTGCTGATCTTAGATCATCTCAGCTCATATCAGTCCTGTTTTACAAGAACTGTTATTTTTATAAAGCTCTAAATAATCTAGACCCTGCTACATCACAGAACGTCTCTCTGTTCATGTTCAAAGAGCCGATACTCGATTACCTTGTTATTAGTGTAAGCTTAGTTGAATACGCAGTTGCTGTGTTTTATTTGTGACTTAAAAACCAGACACTGTATGAATGTATTCAGTTCCTTCAGCAGCAATCTTGATTTAGCTTAATGAAGTCCTGAGCAGTCAAAGCAGGTATTAGATGAGAACTGTATATAATACTGGGTTGGTTCCACAAGGAGAAGCTTGGAAAGGGTTAAATAAACACACTGAAGTATGTAATAGCACTACTTACTCTATTAATCCTGTTTAGCTTCCTGTCTGAAAAAAATAGATTTATAAATATAGTAATGTCCCCACGTGTTCCTCAAACCACTGCTGAGTACTGTATAATCATATGCTCAGAAAGGTATATTATTTTATATTGTAACACAGTTTATCACAATAACAGTTAGATATAGTTTAATAAATCTGCTATAAATTGTGAAATACAGGTGTTATTAGTAGACTTGAATGATAGACTGTTGTTATTCATCTAGACATTCTTTATTCCTGTATCTCTATTGTGTGTGACTGCAGGCCATCCCAGTAGACAGTTGTGGCCGTGGCTTACGGTAATGATAATCCTGTTGTTGCTCATAATGAAGGGTGCGAGCGCACATGCGCACAGAGACAGTAACCATTTGCATGGCACATGTGCGTGTGGTGACGTGTTCTGTGTGAGTGCATGCTTGATAAGGGCTTTAGCCCAGTAATAAAGGGTGTCTGAGTGCAGTGGACTCATGTTTGTTTAATTAGATGTTTGGAGCAGTAATATGGAGTCTCACTGCGGCTGATGTGTATGTCTGCAGTTTCAGAGTGCAAAGTCCTGACTAGAGCGGAGTGGCTCAGTGAGAGTGACCGTACATCCATCCATCCATCCATCCATCCATCCATCCATCCATCCATCCATCCATCCATCCATCCATCCATCCATCCATCCATCCATCCATCCATCCATCCATCCATCCATCCATCCATCCATCCATCCATCCATCCATCCATCCATCTATCTATCTTTCTCTATCTATCTGTCTGTCTGTCTGTCTGCCCATGTACCATGTCCATGTCTGTTTATGTATCTGTGTGTATGTATGCCTGTCTAATGTCTGGTTCACACTACGCGACTGAATGGTTGGGTCTTTGTGTTGTTCACACTACGTGACTGGTTGAGCTGTAATGGTGAGTCTTTCAGTTGTCGTGGCTTTCACACTACATGACTGATCAGCGTCACGGGGTCACGACTTTCACCCTGGGGAACTGCCCACTCATCTGGCTGCTGTTCTACCACGTAGAACATACGCTATTTCCAAAACGAACGTCAACAAACAAGCAGTACGAGTCGTTACTGCGCTGATCTGCAGCGATGAAAGAAAGAAAGAAAGAAGAGAAAGACTGAATATGGATGAGAAAATGGATAAAGGTTTACTGTTGGTGTACTCCTCCTCGACTATTGCGTTGCCTGTAGCCGCAGAGAGATTGCATCAATTGCATTGCGGTTCTCTCTCTCTACGCAATCCCATTGGCTGTTGACTCACCACTCAGCGAGTGCCTTTCAGCAGTTCACACTACACGACTGAGCAACTAAAACCATGTAGTGTGAACCAGACATAACTTTCTATCATCTATCCATTTGTCTATCTGTCTGTATGTATGTCTGCCTGTCTGTCTACCTATCTCTCTAGCTATATGTTCATCTATCTATATGTCTGTCTACCTTTCTGTATGTCCAAGTATTTGTTCATCTATCTGTCTGCATCTGTCTGTCTACCTATCTCTCTATCTTTTTGCCTGCTCCCCTGCCTGTCTGCCTGCCTCTCTCTCTATCTATCTATCTATCTATCTATCTATCTATCTATCTATCTATCTATCTATCTGTATGTCTGTCTGTCTTTTTGTCTACATTTTTGTATGTCCATGTATTTGTCCATCTATCTGTCTGCATCTGTCTGGCTACCTATCTCTCTCTCTCTTTCTTTCTGTGCATCTGCCTGTCTGTCTGTCTGTTTGTCCATCTGTCTGCATGTATGTCTATCTGTCTACCTATCTCTCTTTCTTCCTGTCCCTCTGCATGGATGTCTCTCTGTCTGTTTAGCTGTCTCTCTATCTTTCTGCCTGTCTCACTGCCTGTCTCTCCACTGCATGTCCATCCATCCATCTACGTATACAAGTCTCCTTTTTAGGAGACACACTTTCAGTCCCTTAAAGAGCCCCACCCTGCGAAGTTCAGGCATGCCGCTATACTTTCTCTTTCCTTGTGCAGGTAGACTATCTCAAATCTAATCTGGTGAGAAACATCTAAGAAATGATAAACTTGTGAATAAGTGCTGGTAGTTAAACACACGGCTGTGACGTCTGTACAGTTCTGTAGCTGTGCTGTTTGTGTGATGGGAGCCTGTGTTCAGTAATCTTTGAGGTCTGAATACAGTGGCCTGGTCTGTGTGATAATAAAGAGCATGGGTTGAGTTCTGTGAATGCCGCATGATCAACACATGACCAGGATTTATGTAGCCTGTACTCTTAAAGTTAAATTTGATTAAGAAGCCTTGTCAATTAGAATGTGCCTTTTCTAAGAATCGTCAGCTTACTGTAATGGGAGGAAACAGAAGACACACTAGTTTATATGCAATTTTGCCTTTCAGTGTTTAAAGGATCCAGATGTACCATTTTATGCTGGAGTATTTTGACAAGCAATTGCATGCTTTACTATTAGTACAGTCACATGTACTAATGACTAATTGCACAGAATCCTCAGAATTTATAACTTACTTTAGTTTATTACTTGAATAACAGTAGAGGCTCGAGTGTGCAGAGGCTGTGTATGGAGTTGGCAGACACTGCCCTGCACTGTGTTTAGGTTTGTGCACATTCCTGTAGGTTCTGTGTGTTCTCCAGTCCTTCATCAGCTCAGATCATATGACCTGGTCATGAGCAGGAACAGTAGCTCAGGGCTGGATAGAGTCACAAGACCTTCGCTTTGGCTCTGGGTCACAAATCATAGCCTGTTTAAAACACTGCCTAGAGCGGAGTGGGTCAGTGTGAGTGACCGTACAGGCGTGTATATACAGTGTAGTGCAGCGTCTGTCTGTCTGTCAGTCTGTCTGTATATCTATCTGCCCATGTACCATTCATCTGTTGGTATGCCTGTCTGTCTTTCTATAAACTAATCATTTATCTATCTGTCTGTCTACCAAGCTCTCTATCTTTTGTCTGTTTATCTTTCTGCCCACCCCTCTGTCGGCCTGTCTCTCTAGCTATATGTCCATCTGTATGTCTGTCCACCTGTCTTGCCATCTACCTTTTTGCCTGTTCAGCTATGTGTCTGTACGTCTGTCTTTCTGGACCTGTAGGACGCCCTGTACTGTGTAGTTCAGCGTGATCCTCTCAGTTCAGTACGCTCAGGTAACAGTATAGTGTTTATACTTACAACAACCACTAATAGACAGTATATTACATTAATACATGAATATGAATAAGTCGCCTGATAACATAATAAAAATTAAGCAAGCTTGTAATGAGGGCAGAGCACTCCTGTTTTGAAAACATTGCTTCCTTTTGGGTTTAAATCAAGAGCAGGAAGGAAGAGTGCATAAAGAAATGTGGGCATTATAGCATTAAATACTGTGCTTTTATATTGTCAAGTGCTCCAATAAACTGAACCTTATTAACCTAAATTTCAGGCTGTCCTTATTACGAAAATTACGAACCAAATCCAGACACAACTGTATAATACTGAGCTTTGAGAATTGTAGATCTGCATCTGTCTGTCTAATGCATTTAATTTTATGGTAATTCATTTACACATTAATATAATATAATATATTTCAACAACACAGTTACCGCCCAACATAAGTAAGATGAAATTGTTTGTTCAGTACTTCTGGTCAGTAATACAGATAACCCTACCCGTTTAGCACAATGGCTTAAAGAGCCTGTATGTGTGTGAGTGCTTGTGGGCTCTGCACCAGAAATACATAACCACATCCTCTCACAAACAAAAAACTTATCATGCAGTGTTAAAGACACATTCGTCTCCCCAGTTTGGATGTCAGCGAGGTTTAAACCGAGAGCAGAAAGTGAATAAGTACTCACAAAGTACTCTGAAGGTCAACAAAAGGTAAAAAAATAAATAAAAGTGCATGTGTATCGATATGATTCCAAAACCACAAATTACCATTTACAACTGGATGTACGGCTTGGGGATTTGGAGACGTCTCTGGTGGAAATCTGTGGAACTGGTCCCAAATATTCAACTACTCAGATGATTGTTGGATAGATGTTCAGTTTTGAATTTTGAGGATTTGGATTTTGTTTATTGGGCTACATGTCACTATCGATACAGGCAAAGTCAATGATATGCTGGTACAAGTGGTGTTTAAACACTGGGTCCACTCACTGTCCATTATATTAGACACGCCTACCTTGATGGTCCACCGTTTAGATGTAAAGTCGGAGATGCCAGCCCATCTGTTTCTACAGTTTGTGTTGGTCATTCTGTAGGCCTTCATCAGTGGTCACAGGATGCTGCCCACAGGAGGGAGTCATATTGTACCTGCTCTGTGGCGGCTCCATTGCTGAGCAGAGAATCTCATGCACTGTTGTTGCTATATGGTATATGGAGCTGATAAAGTGGACAATGTGTGTAGATAAAAGCAGGTGGTTTTAATGTTATGGCTGATCTACAATCAGCTGTATTATGTACTTGCCGCCCTTGGAAGCATGTTTTAAGATAATTAAAAAAAACACACACACTTAAAAATACATGCTTTCAGAAAAACAGGGAGCAAAGAAGGCTAACAGATAATTAGGTGTGGCAAGTGCAGCCATTACCTATCAATAACAAACTAACCATCATCCCCTGTGGCCACATTCAGAAACAAAACATGCCCAGGGCTCAATTTTCTTCTGTTTTGTGGCAGGCTCAACGTCTGTTGTTGCTCTTCACACTTGCAGCTGAATGAACAGCAGCTGTAGATTGAAATACATCACTTGGAGTCAGTAGAATTGATGTTATGTAAAGCCGGGAACTGTGTGATTGTTTGATTGTATAGTTCAAAACAAATAGGGAAAAGGAAAACTGTGATCTTGATTAAATGGTTTGGCCCAAAGTCTTTCAGCTCACTGATTGAAAGCTTGGTTCCCAAATCCAAACGTGATATAGCAGAAGATGTTGAGGTTCAGGCTGAAAAAGAATCAATGACTTGCTCACAGTAAAGACCATTAACAAACATGCTATCAGTATATTTAGACATATTGATGTCTTTGATGGGCTGAACAGATCAATTACATGCAGAAGGTCGTTGTCAGCTACCTGTTCTTTACACTGTGAGTCAGTCTGGCCCGTTTTATCTGTCTAAGGATTAATGATTGTCACATGGCGACTGATGTTAACACCATGTTAACACAATCACATGATAAAACTGTTTACTGATCAAGGGATGAAGTTACTGAATACACAAATAAGCCATTAGTAATAGGCAGACCTGCTTGTGTTTGTGTTGAGTCAATGTTTAATTTAGCCAAGAAATTACATCTCAGTTGTTGATTGGATTGTCAGGACTAGGGATACACTTAAGACTTGAATGCTTCAGTACAAAAAACACTATATATATACAGTTCTAAAACGTTTGGCTTGGACCTCGATACCCTTTCTCATGTTTTGCTATTCTTACTAGTCCTGCTCTTTGTTTTCTTTTTTTCATAAACTGCTTTTCTGAACAGTTGCTTTGAGACAGCACTGGTTTCAAAAAGCCCTATATAAATAAAAGTTGATTGATTGAACGTGATAGAAAGTTTGATTCATTTTACTGAACCGATTAACCGATTGATTTAACAAATTTCTACTGAATATTTAAAAACACATATTTATACTAAATAAAACTGTATTGTCTATTTTGTTGCAGTGGTATGTTTTTGAATTTTAGTAAAATATTACTCAGTGTCATATCGCCAGAAATATCATTATCACCGAATCACCCTAAAATATTGTGATATTATTGCAAGGCCATATTGCCCACTTCTACTGCGCAGTTTCCACCCCCCTCAGACTATGATGCAGCTGGTGGATGTGTAGAGCACCTGGCAGGTTGACTCTTCTCTTTGCGTGAGGTGTTGAATGACCATCACACATTGTTTATGTTGTAAACCGTTTTAGTGATATTAGATTCTTACTCTGTGTGCATGTAAATGTGTTCAACTTCTGAGGAAGTTATTATTGTTTGTGCTAATTCTGCTTTTGCCAGGATCATATTTAATGGTACACCAAACCACAACACTATTACTCATATCTTGTATGTGACAGTAAAACACATTAACAAAGAAATCAGTGAGAAAACGATGGATGTTTCACGTCTCATGGCTCAGTCTTGATGGACTGGGGAACAATTGGCTTATTACATGCATGGCTTCCTCGCCGTTCTACATGGATTTTTAACTAATAGAAATTGCTGGGCATCTGCCGGGTAGCAGGAAGTTAGCGGAAAATCTTATCAAAGCACCATGTGACTAAAAAACAAAGAAAACAAACAGAGAGTTTGTTTTTATACACTCTCAACACAAACAGTGTGCCAAATTTTATTTGTTTGTTTGTTTATTGCGGTGAAAATGAAAAGTCCCTCTTAAGTCCTGCCCACAGCTTTGCAAATGAGACTTTTCCTTTAACATTAACAGCCTTTATGCACAGAAATGCAGACGCACATGCACATTTTGCATGTTAACTATGTCTGTAATACGGCGGAGTCACATGAGTAATACAGCCGTAAGTACACAAATGAATTAGCATTTGCATCTGAATTTGAATGATGTCCGGAATAAGCTGCTGAAGTTATTATAAAGGCTTATAAAAGCCTTTTTCTCTGAATTAAGAGCCATTTAGTCATAAAATCAGCAATTTGGTGCTATGATTAGGGAAGTTATTAAGAAGTATTGATAAGAAATAGAAAATGGGAGCAGCAGCAGGTCTCGGATTAGTCTATTCTGTTTCTGTACAGCCTGTTTGTAGCGTATGTTCCCAAATTAAGAGCTTCGTTTGGCTTTTTTGCAGCATCATTCTTCACCGTCCTCGCTACATTAACACACTATAATAGTGAAAAGATCATTACTGCAACAAAAGCATTTAAGCACGCATTTATGGTTATGGGCAAACTATGTTGCAGAGTATAAAATATAGTATTCAACACTTTTAGATTAGTTTGTTGGGTAGGTATTTGATTAAATTCTTGGATTTGGACAGTTGTTATTTTTTATACTACCAGTAACTGCAAAATACTGTAACTAAGATAATCTAAGGTAATCTTAGATGACCCATGTTTCAAATTCATAATGAGTTCATAATAATTTAGAATAAATATTCCTACCAAAAAGAGAGAGCATTCACATCTACAGCACTGACATACCAAAGTCAGATAAACTTACAGTACTGTGCACAGTTTGAGGCACTTGGGGACATTATTACATATAAAAAAGCTATTTTTATCCAGACGGGAAGCTTCTATTTACTTAGTATTAATAGAGTAAGTAGTGCTTTTCCATACGTCAGTGTGTTTATTTAACCCTTTCCAAGCTTCTCCTAAACAACCCAGTATTATTTACAGTTCTCATCTAATACCTGCTTTGACTGCTCAGTACTTCATTAAGCTAAATCAAGATTGCTGCTGAAGGAACTGAACACATTCATACAATGTCTGGGGCGTCCAGGAGAAATCTGGAACTACATTTTGTTCTTCAAACTGGAGCTCAAGATCTGATCTACTTCTCTCACAATAACATATTCATGTTACTTTGTATTGTATGTATGATTATTTACATCTGTTCTAATCAGATCTGCTGTTCTTACTGGTGAACATACACTTATTGATCAGATGAAGATGTGCCTCTAACACATAACAGTTTTACACAGTAGAGCTGTTGTTTGGTTTCTGATCAGATATCACACGTGTTTAAACAAGCTTGTTTTGTTAGTGAATCGTGATTCGTTTAGTTTGGATCTGCAGCTGCATTGGGGCAAATTCTAAATGGTGAATAGAGGAAACGAATGAATCGGTCGTAGACTAATTATTACATGTAGTTGTTTAAGATAAAGAAAGCTAGTTTTAAACACTTCATGGGACCATCTGCTGTTGCTCTTGCATCTGTCATTAAGCGTCTGCTCTCAGCACCAGAAGGAGCTTTTAAGACATTTTAAGGTATAGAAAATCATTAGCGGCGGGAAACACCTGGTACGGTACTGAAGGACAGCATTAGAGAGATTGATCTTGATTGATTTCTGTGGTTATCTTGCTCAGGGTCACTGACTTCCAGTATATGCGGCTGTGCCCGCCTCCTGTCACCCGGATCTCTTCCCTTTAGCAATTATTCTGGGAATAAGATGAGACAAATGAAATGAACGTCTGGTCAGCCAAACCCAGAAACCCTTCTCCAACAAAAAGCAGGCGCTTTTCACAGCGTCCAGGAATCACCTCCCACAACACCATCACACTCTCTCAGCTTGGTTTGTTGTTGCCTGGCCTCCAGTTGTAGCACTGTGTTTGTGTGTTTGTCTTCTGACTCATCTGTCTCTCTGTCTCTCTCTCTCTGTCCCTCTCTCTCTCTCTCTCTCTGTCCCTCTCTCTGGTGCTGAATCATCGTGGAGAGAGAGAGGAGCTACAGTTAAAAAAGAAAAGAAAATGAAAGATCAGACAGTATTGTACAGTAAAAAGAGTGAAATAATGGTTGGTAAAGGAGAAATAAAGGAGAGAGATAAAGGGAGAGAGAGAGGTAACAGTATAAATGAAAAGAAGAGAGAAATGGGGAGAGAAGTAAAGGTAGAAATGAAGAGAGAGAAAGAAATGGGGGACAGAAGTGAAGGTAGAAATGAAGAGAGAGTGAGAGAAAGGGGAGGAGAAGTAAATGTAGAAATAAAGAGAGAGAGACGGGGGAAAGAAGTAAAGGTAGAAATGAAGAAAGAGAGAAAAAGAATGAGAGAAGTAAAGGTAGAAATAGAGAGAGCGAAAGGGGGAGAGAAGTAAAGGTAGCAATGAAGAGAGAGAGAAAAAGGGAGAGAAGTAAAGGTAGAAATGAAGAGAGAGAGAAAAAGGGAGAGATGTAAAGGTAGAAATGAAGAGAGAGAGAGAGATGCAGGGGAGAGAAGTAAAGGTAGAAATAGAGAGAGAGAAAGGGGAGAGAGGTAAAGGTAGAAATATAGAGAGAGAAAGGGGGAGAGAGATAAAGGTAGAAATATAGAGAGAAAGGGGGAGAGAGGTAAAGGCAGAACTGAAAAGAGAGAGAAAGGGGAGAGAGAGAGCTAAAGGTAGAAATCGAGAGACAGAGAGAGAGAGAGAAAGGGGGAGAGAGGTAAAGGTAGAAATAGTGAGAAAAAAAGGGGGAGAGGTAAAGGTAGAAATGAAGAGAGAGAGAGAGATAGGTAAATGTAGAAATGAAGAGAGAGAGAAAGGGAGAGAGAGGTAAAGGTAGAAATAGAGAGAAAGAAAGGGGGAGAGGTAAAGGTAGAAATAAATAGAGAGAGAGAGAAAGGGGAGAGAGAGGTAAATGTAGAAATGAAGAGAGAGAGAAAGGGAGAGAGAGGTAAAGGTAGAAATAGAGAGAAAGAAAGGGGGAGAGGTAAATGTAGAAATAAATAGAGAGAGATAGAGAAAGGGGAGAGAGAGGTAAATGTAGAAATGAAGAGAGAGAGAGAAAGGGGGAGAGAAGTAGAGGTAGAAATGGAAATAGGGAGAGAGGGGATGGTTATAACAGACGTGTAAAGAATAGAGAGAAAGAAAGAGTGTGGGTGTTTATAGCCAGGTTACCTGAGCTGGTGTGTAATGGTTGTATATTGATCAGCTCTCTCTCGCTCTCTCTCTCTCTCTCTCTCTCTCTCTCTCTCTCTCTCTCTGTCTGTCTTTATTTCTCTCTCTCTCTCTCTTTCTCTGTCTCTCTCTCTTTCTCTCTCTCTCTGTCTTTATTTCTCTCTCTCTCTCTCTCTCTCTCTCTCTCTCTCTCTCTCGTGCGGTGAGGCTGTGAGTAATAATGAGGGTCTGCTCCCCGACGGCACCACGGATCAATACCCACCCAACATCAGCTGTGTAGGCGGAACCCCAGCGGAGGCGTTTAAACATATTCTTCATCGTTTCCAAACTTTCCCCTCGTCATCAATCATAGCCGCAGCAAACGCTCTAAAAAGCCATTAACTCCGGCTGCCGTGCCGCACATACGGGGATCGGCGTTCCAGAGAAATGCAGACATGGAATTTAACAAACTGCACTCGGAGCAGAAAAGAGATTGGATCTGGCTGCGCTGATGTCGGACGGTGTGCACTGAGGGGAAAAGTGAAAGCTCTGCGTTCTCGGCGGAGACGGGCGATTTATCTGGTTTAAAGTGAGAGCCCATTTTCCTGCAGTCGGCTCCGTAAGCGGTGATTCACTCGGAGAGCGTTGTTCAGACGGACGGCCTTGAAAATAGCCAACATTCTTTATCACTACTAGTGCTTCCCTCCTGAATCAGCCATAACATTAAGCCCACCTCCATATATCTCCACTCACTGTCCACTGTATCAGCTCCACTGACCATACAGGACCTCCACTCACTGTCCACTGTATCAGCTCCACTGACCATACAGGACCTCCACTCACTGTCCACTGTATCAGCTCCACTGACCATACAGGACCTCCACTCACTGTCCACTGTATCAGCTCCACTGACCATACAGGACCTCCACTCACTGTCCACTGTATCAGCTCCACTGACCATACAGGACCTCCACTCACTGTCCACTGTATCAGCTCCACTGACCATACAGGACCTCCACTCACTGTCCACTGTATCAGCTCCACTGACCATACAGGACCTCCACTTACTGTCCACTGTATCAGCTCCACTGACCATACAGGACCTCCACTCACTGTCCATTGTATCAGCTCCACTGACCATACAGGACCACCACTCACTGTCCACTGTATCAGCTCCACTGACCATACAGGACCACCACTCACTGTCCACTGTATCAGCTCCACTGACCATACAGGACCTCCACTCACTGTCCACTGTATCAGCTCCACTGACCATACAAGAGCTCCACTTTATAGACTGTAGTTCATCTGATTCTCTGTATACTTTATTACTCTGTTCTTTAATGATCAGGACCCCCACAGGACCACCACAGAGCAGCTACTGTTGGTGAGGGTGGTCATTCTCAGCACTGCAGTCACACTGACATGGTGGTGGTGTGTTAGTGTGTGTTGTGCTGGTGTGAGTAGATCAGACACAGCAGTGCTGCTGCTGGAATGTTTAAACACCTCCTCAGTGTCACTGCTGGACTGAGAATCGTCCACCAACCAAAACTATCCAGACAGCAGTGTCCTGTGGGTGGCGTCCTGTGTCTGTGCAGATGAGCTACTGTCTCTGACTTTACATCTACAAGGTGGACCAGCAAGTAGTAGGAGTGTCTAATAGACAGTGAGTGGTATGAGTGGAGAGTCTGATCCACTTGTACCAGCACAACAAACACTAACACACCACCCACATGTCAGTGTGACTGCAGTGATGAGAATAACCCAACCTTTCATAATAGTATCTGCTCTGTGGTGGTCCTGTGGGGGTCCTGATCATTAAAGAACAGAGTAATAAAGTATACAGAGAATCAGATGAACTACAGTCTGTAAGTGTAGCTCCTGTATGGTCAGTGGAGCTGATACAGTGGACAGTGTTTGTAGGAGGTGGTTTTAATGTTATGACTGATTTTGACCACAGTAACAATAACAATGCAGCAAAACAAACAACCAAAGAAACAAACAATAATAATAATAATCATCACATGTGTTAGTGGTGGCATGCAGTTTGCAAGTTTGCAAATCTGGAATGTTGGGGCTGAGCGGGAATGGTGTATTTGTTAGTCTGACATACGGTTTTCGTACAGTCGTCGTTACATCACAATTATTAGCAGTGCTGGTACATAAACACTTCTGTGCTAATAGACATGGACTCATGGACTTATGGCGTATGTGCGACTGAATCCACTAGGGCTGTGTATTGGCAAGACTCTGGCGATACAGTACGTATCGTGATACAGCGGTTAAGATTCAATATATCACAACATTTTGCGATACTGCAAGCAAAGTGATATATTGCGATTTTTCAATCCAACTATTAAAACACACCACTGTATGAACAGGTTTATCAATGTTTACGATAACACTGCGCCCTTGTGCTGCTTGTTAATGTTGGAGCGGAGCTGAAAATAGATTACCACATTGCCATCTAGTGGTCAAAGGTTTAAACACAACACACGCTGATTCACTGTCTGCAAGGAATCTGTGTATCGATACTGTGTTTTTTGAGAATCTATACAGTATCACTAAACATAATATCATGATATTCCATATTTCAATATTTTCTTACACCCCTAGAATCCACCTAGACTAGCGTTATGAAGAAATATGGCATGTATATCTGTAGTGTTATACAGTATAACGATGGATGTGGATGTTTTAGCACAGTAGCCCCATGTGACCTTTACAGTCTCTAGCTTCTCTAGAGTGCAATAACCCCAACACACATATAAAATATCTGTGATGTATTTAAGGTACATGTGATTTAGCTGTTTAGAAATGTGATGTAGTATGTAAACATTGGTAAAGGCTTACCAGACAGCGTGTGTATGAATGTGATCTCTCTCCCAGCCCTTACATGTGCTCTGTTGTAAGATTCTGAGACAGGGCGGTGTGACGGGTGAGTGGTTTTATGGTATGTGACTGTATTAGTGTGGCTCTGCAGCAGCACAGCGCCCGAGAGCATAACCTATTTGGGAAAGAGAGTAAGTGGTGTGTGAAGATGTCTACATTACCTGCCTGTTCCAGGGAAGCCCTTCACTCAGGAACGCCACAGTGGGGGGATTAAAGACCTAAAATCAGATGTACCCAGCCAGGATATGTCTGCATTGTGCTTCTCTAGTCTTGCGCTGGAGCTACGAGGCTGTTGGAGCTAATATGTAATGAGAGCTTATATCCCGCCTGTTATACCAACCAGGATTATTACACATTTGTCTCAGACCCTGTAGAGTTATACAGTAATCATAAACAGAACTACTCAAATGTATAACCATTTATCCATTATCTTTCGCTTTATCCCGCTAATTGGGGTCACAGGGGTGCTGGAGTCAAGCCCAGCATCTTTGGGTGAAGGCAGGGTACACCATGAGCAGATCGCCTACATTGCATGGCCGACACACACTCATGCACACACACTCACACCTACGGGCAGTTTAGAGTGAGGATCCTAACATGCATGTGTTTGGACTGTGGGAGGAAACCGGAGTACCCGGAGGAACCCACTCAAGCACGGGGAGAACGTATTTGACTAAAAACAGCATTTCCAGCTAACAGCAAAACACAGCCCTCTGCTCTACTGTCTTGCTGTAAATGTGTATGTGTAAATGCAAACTGTAGATAGATAGATAGATAGATAGATAGATAGATAGATAGATAGATAGATAGATAGACAGATAGATAGATAGATAGATAGATAGATAGATAGATAGATAGATAGATAGATAGATAGATAGATCACTAATTAACAGATTACATCACTATTCTCTTTTTACTTTAAGTGAGAAGTGAAGATATCAAAATTAAAACATTTTGTTAAATTGTTTTTTATCCTCTGATTTATTTTTTATCAGATGACAAATGTACTATAGAACATTACACACACACACACACACACAAACACACACACATATATATATATATATATATATATATATATATGCAGTATTAGTATGAGCAGTATTCACACACAGACACTGTGTTAAGCAGGCTGTTGCTGTTGTTTATGTTCACTCGTAGCGATGAGTCGACTCTGTCTCTATGGGGGGAGTTGGTTTAGCGATTTTGTTTTCGGTAGAAAATAAAGTTTCCTATTCGAGATTTTTGGTATAAAGTCAACTTTGCCTCAGCGTTCTCACTCGGACTCCTACAGTATACATATTTATCTTTATCGATTACAAAATTCGATACGTCGATTACCATAACGTGCGTCAATGTGTTGCAGAGCTAGCCGCGCCTACTGACAGCATGGATTTATCCGGAGCGCGAGCTGCAGCTACAAACAATCACTCACGTTCATCTAACGTTGTGGGAGTGTTTCACACAGAAACACAACACTGTGGTGCTCTGTCAGCTCTGCACAGTGAAGATGATCACAACAGTACAACTGCTATACACGAGACCTTGAAGCTCAAACACCCCGTAGAGCTTCATCAACACAGCAGCAGGACAGCACCTGTTTACCTGTTTATCTTATTTTAGCAGATTATTTTAAGATTATTAACACGTGTATCATGTTTATTTCAGTAGTAGTTTAACGTTTTCTCTTATTTTATTTTATTTTATTCTCTCTGCTCGACTGTGACGTCTGCAGTAACCAGATTACTAGCAGGTGGGTTAAGCTGTAGCTATGTCTACACTCTGTGCTGTGTGCTTCAACCAAACATGGAATGGCTAAAACTCTAGTTCATCCACCTGATTGGTTTGGGGGCGGTGCTATTCTTATTCTCATTGGCTATTCTTGTTGTCTCTTAAAACATGGACAGAACTGAATTCTACTACTTTCCATCGACTACTTATTATATATCTATATACATCTGTTGTTTCGCGATAATTATTGTTATCGTTTTATCGCCTAGCCCTAGTTTAGTATGAAGTGACTTGACTTGCATTTTGAGTCTGAGCCAAAAATGGCTAATAAACTAGCTTCTATATACACATATAAATATATATGCAAATATAGTTGGAACAGTATTTTAATTTACTGTCCATTTTTGATTGTGTGCAGCTTTCTCAGATCGTTTAGAATCATCTACAGCTGTTCTTCATTATAAACACCACATTCTGTTTGTTTGTTTGCTGCTTGGTGGGAGTATTAACAGCTAAATTTGTTGTTTATTATTTAAAATATGCAAATGTATGTTACTCAGGAGTGTATGGTGGGGGGGTCTACGTTCTTGGTCTAAAGTCTGGTCCTATAATTATCAGTCCTGGGTTAGTTCACTGCTGGTCGCAGCGCATTTGCTTGGTAAATTCTGAGAATCCACCACCAGTAGACTCTCAGACTCCTCAGCTCCGAGTGAAAATAAGCTTGTGAAGTGAACATGGCCTAGGATTACGTAATCTGAATCACTGGCACCTGTACACGTTCTCGCCTCAGTGGTCTTCCCCCAGTGGGCCTGTGTGGCCTCTAAACGCTGTTTTTCACAGTGAATGAGTCCAGAAAAGAGAGAGAGCGAGCTCTGGTCGAGTCTTATGGAAATCGACTTGAACGACGCAGCAAAACAGGCCGAAACACAAACAGCGCCTCACCCCTCACTCCAACACCTCTGTCTGCCTCACTTCCTCTCTCTTTATCTATCTCTCTCTCTCTCCCTCTCTCTCTTTTTCTCTCCTATCTCCCCTCCTCTGTCTCTCTCTCCCTCTCTATCCCCCCTCTCTCCCCCTCTGTCTCTCTTGCTCGGTCTCTCTCGCTCTCTGTCTCTCTCCCTCTGTTTCTCTCCCTCTCTCTCACTTACTCTCTCTCTCACTCACTCTCTCTCTCCCTTTCTTTTTCTCTCGCTCTTATCTCTCTCCCCCTCTGTCTCTTTCCCTCTCTATTTCTATCTCTTCCTCTCTCTCTCACCCTTTGTTTCTCTCCTTCTCTCTCCTCTTGCTCTCACTCACTCCCTCTCTCTTTCACTCCCTCTCTCTCACTCTTATCTCTCTTCCACTCTGTCTCTCTCACTCCCTCTCCCTCTCTCTCTCTCTCTCTCTCTCTCTGTATCCCCCCTCTCCCTCTGTCTTTCTCTCTCTCTCTTTCTATCTCTTTCCTCTCTCACTTTTATCTCTCTTCCCCTCTGTCTCTCTCCCTCTCCCTCTTTCTCCCCCCTCTCCCTCTCTTTTTATCTCTCTTTCCTCTCTCTCTCCCCTTCTGTCTCTCTCTCTCTCTCTCTCTCTCTCTCTCTCTCTCTCTCTCTCTCTCTCTCTCTCTCTCTCTCTTTCCCCCCCACCCCCACTCTGTCTCTCTCAGTCATGTAAATGTCGGTCCGATTCAAATCAGCGGGCAGCAGGAGAACGTGACAGTGTCTGTATATTCAGGCGTGTGTGTGTACAGTAGTATGAATATTCGGAGGCTCTGATGGTTACGGCGGCCACTTTTAGTCGTTTCAGTATGAAGTCTGTCTAAAGAAGAGACGAGCTGCAGCATCTTAGGCATATATGCCTAAATGCAGAATTCACTGCAGGATGGACACTGTCCAGAATAAAAGGCGTGGTGTTGAATTCGGGGCATTGCAATGTGTGGGAAGACAAGCAGCCGCACAAACGCTGCTGACGGCTAGTTCTATAGCGGCAGCATTTGATGGTATAAACACACTAATGTTTGAGCTGCTTCTTTCAGTAATCACAGATCTGCTGCTGTGTAGCTCTTACACAGAGTTACTGTTACTGTCTTTCACAGGATATAAAAAGCAGCCGTCACATTTAAATGATATAGAAAATATGGATTTACACGTTTTACTTTGGGCAGCGACGCTATATTACTACCTTCTTTATACTCTACTGCCGACTTTACTGCTGATGGTGAGGCTTCAGGCACAGTCAGCTTCTAGCGTCATCATGAAGTCTCTTTAGTACCAAACACTTGAGACTAGGGGTGTGCCATATCGTATCGTACACAATAGTATCACCAACATTTTTGAATATCGTGAACGATATTATACCCTGAAATGACGTGCCATATCACCCATCCCTAATTGTCACATCAGGTACTGCTTTTTACTGTTTTTAGCAAAATAAAAATTCACACTTTTCTCATTTCCCATCATGCATCTACTAGAGACAGATTTTATCTGTCCAGTATCTGTCACATAGGACCCGTAGAGGTGCCGGGGGATGATAGGCACGATGAAGGGGCGGACGCAGGCACAAGGTTTAACTAAAATACTTTAATGGTAAAGATCAAAACAAACACTAAGCATAACAAACATGAATTATAACCAAAACAGAAACACTGACAAACTAACAGGGTCCACACGTAACGCTATACAATAGACAACAAACCACAAAGGGCAAAACAGGCAGACTGGTGACAGCTGGTGACAATGGGAGGTGACAAGGATGGGAACCAGGTGGAGGGCGGAGACAAGGATCACATGACTACAACAGACAGAACCACATGGTGAAAGACATAAACACAAGCACATGACTACAAACAGAAACGTAAACAAACAGGCAAGGACGAGGGAAACAGGGCAGGATGTGACAGTATCATTCACTTCAGTCCTGGATATATGGAGATATTTGGAGTGCATTATTTAGTATTGTGACATTCTGTATCATTGACTTCTGTTACAATCTGATGAAAATTCTTGTATTTTTTAATATCTCAGTTAGGAGAGTGCCATATCATATTATATGCAATAATAAAATGTAATTTTCATTTTGTTGCAGTAGTGTTTTCTTAAAAAAATTTCACCAAGAGTATCGTTATCGCAAAAATACCATGAAATATTGTGATATTACTGTAGGGCCATATCGCCCACCTCTACTTGAGACTTAAAAAAATCTGTAAAATGTGTAATTTCTGGCTGGTGAGCAGCCGTTCACACCAGTGACAAGGCAAAGGACACGCACCGTCCTGCAGCCTTCAAAGCCAAACAGAACTGAGGGTTATGCCGAGGCCAGAGCCCAGGCTATAAAGGGTCATTGTCCTCTGTTTTATCAGCGCAGCCTTGTGACCGAGTGCCGGCGGAGGACGCATGCACGCTGTCGTGCTCTCACACTAAAGAATAAAGTGAAACGGTGTGAAAGCTGTGTTGTAATAGTGAACATAGCTGTACGGTCGGCCACGAACGGACTGCTGTCTCTCTGTTTGACGTCAGAGTACGCTGCTGTTATTTGTTGCTCTAAACTATACAAACAGCTGGTGATGCCTGTAAGTTTAGTTGTACACATGCAGTCACACAGCGGGAGGCACCAGCGTCCAGTCCTCTGAAGCGATGTGTTCATTTTCTAAATGTCAGTCATTTCGAGAGACCACAGATCAACAATAACGGGAAATATCACGGTAGCAACACAGTTCTGTCCCTCCTGAATGCAGACTGGATATTCCATTGTTGTCAATGGAGCCATGACTGAAAATTCTACCACCACCAACTGGCAGCTCCATTAAGAGTTTGATTTGGTGGAATAAACCAAATGTTTCTTGGGAGTCATGGATGCTAAACGTCTTGTTGTTGCACTCCAGATTAACCCTGTATATACAAATGTGAAGCAGTCATTTTGAGAGACCACAAATCAACATGAACAGAAAGTATCATGGTAGCAACTAGGGCTGTGTATTGGCAAGAACCTGGCGATACAATACGTATCGTGATACAGCGGTCACAGTTAAATATATAACAATTTATATTGCGATATTGCAAGCAAAGTGATATATTGCGATTTTTCAAATCCTGCCATTAAAACACACCAGTATATGCACAACTTTGCTAATACAATTGCACACTTGTGCTGCTTGTTAATGTTGGAGTGGAGCTGAAAATGGATTGCAACACTGCCATCTAGTGGACAGACGTTTAAACACAACACACAATGATTCACTGTCTGCCAGGAATCTGTGTATCGACACTCTGTTTTTGAGAATCGATACGGTATCACCAAACATAATATCCCGATATTTCGATACTTTCTTACACCCCTAGTAGCAACACAGTTCTGTCCCTGTGGTTCCAGTCTCACTCTGTCCTACAGAGCTGTAGCTCCACTGCAGAGGTAAACGGGCTGAAGATGGAGCTATTCAACTGTTAACGCTGACCTTGCTTGTTTAGGCCTGTAAAGTAGTGTTGAGTTATTTTGTGAGTTGCACATTGTTAATCGTGACTGTTCATAATTATTATTGTAGTCGAGTGGAGTTAAAGCACTGAACTGATGCTGTATTTACATTTGAGGTAGATGGATAACACACACTGGGTATTCTATTGTTGTCAACAGAGCCATGACTGAGAATTCTACCACCACCAACCGGCTGCTCTATTAAGAGTTTGGTTTGGTGGAATAAACTAAATGTTTCTTGGGACTCATGGATGCTAAACATCTTGTTGTTAAACTCCAGATGAACCCTGTATATACAAATGTGAAGCAGGACAACAAATACATAATCTCAATCATTTTAAGAGATCACAGATCAACATCAACAGAAATGATTATGGTAGCAACACAGTTCTATCCCTCTGGTTCCGCCCTCACTCCATCCTACAGAGCTGTAACTCCTCTGCAGAGATAAACGGGCTGAAGATTAAACTAGTAAACTGTTAACGCTGATCTTGCTTGTTTAAGCCTTTAGATGTGTAATGTTAAAAAAGTTATTTTGTGTGTTGTAGATGTTTTGATGTCACAGTTCATAGTTTGGTATTCGTAATTATTATTGTAGACAAGCACTGAACTAATGCTATGTTCATGTTTGAGGTAGACGGGTGAACACAGACTGGATATTCCATTGTTGTTAATGGTGCCATGACTGAAAATTCAAGCCCCTTAACTGGGAGCTCTCTTTAGAGTTTGTTTTAGTGGAATAAATCAAATGTTTCTTGGGACTCATGGATGCCAGACGTGTCGTTATTGAACTCCAGATGAACCAAGTACATAAAAAAGAAAATAAAAGAAGAGTACGGGGCTCCTCCTGCTTTTACACACCTTAAACAATCTACACTGATAAAGCTCTTTTCATCGTCATACATTTACATTAGTAATGATGTGACCAAGCCAATGTTTGCATAGCTTCATGCCGCCGTTGTGTACACAAAATATTTCCTCAAGGTTGGTAGGCCTGTAAATGTGCAGGTCCTCCTCTCTCAAAAGCAATTCTTCTTCTCTCAAAGCTCCCGAAATACATTGAGGGACACACTCATTTGCAATATTGTCAAGCCAGTACAGTAATGGGGGATTGAAAAATAATAATAAAAATAGTTGTAATAGTCATAAAACCAAGTTTAATATGACTCAATTAAGTGAAAATAAATGAGTGAATTTAAATCTAATTATAATAATAAGAAGAAGAACAAGAATCAACCACTCAGCAGTAACTAAGAAATAAAAGTAAAATATTTACAGAAAGAGTAATAAATGTAAACCAGTAATTGAAGATATGCCTTAATAATTTTAACATGAATTTTAATAAAACAGTGTGGAAGCTGTTGGAGACTATAAGTTTAAAATCCTTGAATGTCACCACCAAGCAGAGCTTTTGAGATGTAATGAGTTCCAGCCATACAATACTGTAGCTTCATCAGCCGTTTCCATGGATACAGTGGGAAACATATTTTGTTTCTATACAGGAAGATAAGTTCTCTTAATTAACACATAAGCTTGTTAACATCGTATTTAAGGTGCATTTGTCCTCTAGCCATATGCCATTTCATTAACACTTTTAAACTTAAAACCCTGAAGGGACCTGATAACAATGTTGGAGGCTGGAAAACAGCATGACTTTAGTGTTCTCAACATTTAAGACTAATATATGATTGTGAAAAGATGATTGGTGTTTAAAGAATACTTTCGCTTTTCCACTGCAGCACCAATAGAAACTACCCACCAGTACAGAACAGTGTCAGAGCATATAACTGTACTTTTGAATCAAGAATGGAGGTGGAAATGTAAATATTGTAATGTAGATATTAAATAATATCGGCCCAAGCTTGGAACCTTGAGGGGGACCCCTGTAGTTAGGTGTAGTAGCTCTGATTTACTTCCACATACTGCTGCCCTCTGCCCAGTAGATCGTTTTTAAAACCAGTTGGTAGCAGTGTGGTCAAAACCAACAGTTTGTTGGTGTTTTAAAAGTAGGAAATGATCACCTGTATCATGTAAGCTGCAGAAAGATCAATAAAAACAACTGCACTATGTTTCTTTCTGTTGATGGCAATGAAAAGATCATGTAAGAGACTGTGATGTGTTCTCTTTAACCAGCTTGGTAGTCAGACAAAACTCAATTTCCACAGAGAAATGTTTGATATTTGACTTTGCATAAGCATGATAATGTCAAAGTAGGTCTATACTTATTCATTTCTGAGACAACACTTTCCTTATGGAGTACGTTTTTTCAGATAGCAGGCAACTTGTAATGCTGAAGAAGACTCCAGTGCTTAAATGCCTTCTCTGTGTTTGTAAAATCAACAGGAATTAGTAATTCAGTGGCAATCACAGGTTTTTAGGCTCTGTGATGCAGCAAGATTGGTTGGATTAATAAGAAAATTAAAATTGTGTTTACGCTTCATTTTGCAGGAATGGCTAATCCTGAGTAGATTCCTATCTTCCTATCTTCCTAGATTCCCTTCAAGCCCCTCATCTAGTATCCGTACAAGCTCATAGTGTTTAGAAATGAATGGCTTCAGTACATACACGCACACACACACACACACACACACACACACACACACACATATATATATATATATATATATATATATATATATATATATATATATATATATATATATATATATATATATATATATATATATATATACACACACACACACACTGACCAGATTATTTCAGCATGTTCCCTTTCATGGATCAGTGATGGTATGCATGCTGTCACAAAGGGGAAATTACAATACAGAGAAGGAAAGAACTATTTACCTTAATGGTGACACATTGAGGTCGATCGGTTGGTTGGGTGTGAAACTGGGTCAAGTTTAGAGCAAGTTTGACTTCCTCTTATCGCGTTGATCGGAATCTCTCACTCATTCTTTATTGAGACTAAGATTAGACCTACTGATATGGTGCTGTGTGGAAGTACTAAAGTATATTTAAAACTATATAAGGGAGTTTGCCTTTGTGTACGTGTACATATGTACAAAGTGCTCCTATAGGGTAAGTTGACTTGATGTATTGATCAGTGTGTGTAAATATAAGGCGGTGTTGTGACTGATTGGTGTATATATACAAGGACTTTGGTTTTAGTAGTTTTGTTCTGTCTAGTATTATATCTGATAAACAGACAATATATATACAATGCATAGACAATCCATAACATACACTATGCACAATATATACAGACAGACAAACAAACAGGGCAGCACAGTGGTGCATTGAGTGGGTTCCTCCGGGTACACTGTTTTCCTCCCACAGTCCAAACACATGCATGTTAGGTTGCTCCTCACTCTAAACTGGTGTGAGTGTGTGCGTGAGTGTGTGTTGGCCATGTGATAGACTGGCAACCTGTCCATGGTGTACCTCCCCTTCCCCCGATGACATTGGGATTGGCTCTTTGTGGTATACAGGCTTTGCGGCGCAGTAAACTCACAGACCAATCGTTTGCATTGTAAGAGGCGCTCCTCAGCCGAGTTGGATAATTAAGCGAGTCGGAGAGTAAAGCGAATTCAGATGGCTTGCTCTAATAATTATATAAATAAACTATAAAAACTATTAATTCTATAAATAAACACTTTAAATAATAATTCATTCAGTTCAGCATTTGAACAGTCAGTAGGGCTGGGGCGATGCGTCGACGTAATGGATTACGAAATTGCGTCAATTAGCTAAGCGTGCTTCGATCCGTCACAAATATAGCCACGCCCACTGAAAGCATGGATTTGTCTGTGTGTATCTAAAGTTGTGGGAGTGTTTCACACAGAAACACAGATTATTAACACATGTAAGGGCTGATATAACTCCATCTGTGTGCGTTTGAAGCGATATAGCGTCACTGTCCCCACATTTCTGTTTACATGGTTGCTAAGCAACACGTCCAGTAGAGGGCAGTTTGGAGTACATCAAACATGGCGGCGGTGGAGGAGCTCGTAGTTCTTTATTTACTTAAAAAACAAAGAAAAACAAAGAAAAAAACGTCTGTTTGTCTCCGCGCCGAGGAGAAGGTATTTCGTCTCTTCAAAAAGTCCCACCATCTCTTCTTCGTCATGTCCGTATGGAAGTGATAACGTCTTGCACTGCCCCCCAAGTTCTCCAGCGGTATGAAATCAACGCAGAGTACGGACAGAAGGCTCCTAGTGTATCCGTATTTAACGATGAGTCTTTAACATATTTCTTTCAGTAGTGTCACTTGACTACACATTGCTGGTCATTTCTTAATCATCCAGTATAGAACCTAATACTGTTCTAGATACCGCGGGAGCTTTAAAACACACGTAGGTTCACACGCTGGTTCTCAAACGGCTCTCTGCCAAAATATATAGTCCAAAAACTGTCCAATTTATTGTGAGTGAGGCGTGTATGCTACGGCGTGTCATTTGTGCCTTTATAAGTCGAGTCGAAACGTAACCATTTTATATATATATATATATATATATATATATATATACAAAATGTAAAAAATAGTCATTAGATTAATCAACTAATTGAAAAAATAATTGTTAGATTAATCAAGTATGAAATTAATTGTTAGGTGCAGCCCTAACAGTAAATATACTGAAATATACTGAACGGTATGTGTGGTGTGTTGGTGTTTCAGTAGCTGATGGTATAAGGTGCTGATACTAGACTACTTCAGTAAACAGGATACACCACTGAATCAGAACACACATTGGAAATAATGACTGGCCAGACCTCTAACTGGACCGTACTGAACTCTAATTAAACACCGCTGCTGTAGATAATGCTACTTATTTATTTATATATAGAGCATCAGCAACACTGCATATGTATATTAAAGCCAACTTGCTCATCTCTTCCCAGTGTGGTATTCTGGAATCTTTGAACCGCTGTGTGATGTTGTTGTTGTTCACTTGAGTCTATTGTATTGTACTGTTTGTGTTGTTTGGCCTTGTTCATAGGCTCGTATTACTCAGTGAGTCATCATTACTAATATAGTTAACAGCGGCAGCCTTTGTGTTCCTAAAACAATCAACAACAGCAAAAAGCAACCGGGGGTGCAAATGAATGGCTAGTTTGATGGGATGAGCGGGAAATGGATGCATAGGTGACATTGACGTAAACTCAAAGGACGCGTAATTGAAAACGATCCCTCTCTTTCTCTGTCCGCAGTGAACGAGTACCTGTTCATGGTTCAGGCCCGAGGGATGCGGATCCGGGAGAACATGAGGAACATCGGAGCTCAGGTTTTGGAGCAGGTGGTGAGAAGTGCCTACAGCATCAACGGAACAGGTACGGAGCGACGCCGGAGCGCTCAGCCGGGCGGAGTGCTGTCAGCCGGCATTAATAACTCATCCACCTCGCTCGTAATTGAACACAGAATAAACAGCGAAGCCATTTCCCTCCTGTACGGATAATAAAATGCCCACCATTACTGATGTGACAGGTCATTTGTTGGGAGTTGATGAATTCATGCATGAATCTGTGCTCTGTCTCACACTACAACACTTTTTCTCCTCGCATCTGTCTCTCCCTCGCTCTCCGTCTGTCCCTCTCCAGACTATCCGTATGATTTTAACCTGAGCGAGACGGCCGCTCCTCCCACTCCGTACCTCCCTGCGGGATTCACCTACCTGCCCACTGACATCTGCCCCGAGAAGCTGCCCACCATGAGTAAGTCTCCTCTTTCTGGTGTCATCCTCAGATCTCTGCAGATACAGTGACCTACGCCTAAACAAACTCAGCAGAAGCCCTGCAAAATAAGAGTCCTCACAACAAAAGACTAATCAACTGAGTACCTATACAAGCTCAGCACACGCCCCACCCTGCAAAATATAGGTCCTCACAACAAAAGGCTAATTAACTGAGTACCTATACAAGCTCAGCACGTGCCCTGCCCTCCAAAATTAGAGTCCTCATAACTAAAGACTAATTAACTGAACACCTAGACAAGCTCAGCACGTGCCCTGCCCTCCAAAATTAGAGTCCTCATAACTAAAGACTAATTAACTGAACACCTAGACAAGCTCAGCACGTGCCCTGCCCTCCAAAATTAGAGTCCTCATAACTAAAGACTAATTAACTGAACACCTAGACAAGCTCAGCACGTGCCCTGCCCTCCAAAATTAGAGTCCTCATAACTAAAGACTAATTAACTGAACACCTAGACAAGCTCAGCACGTGCCCTGCCCTCCAAAATTAGAGTCCTCATAACTAAAGACTAATTAACTGAACATCTAGACAAGCTCAGCACGTGCCCTGCCCTGCAAAATAAGAGTCCTCATAACTAAAGACTAATTAACTGAATACCTAGACAAGCTCAGCACTCGCCCTGCAAAATAAGAGTCCTCATAACTAAAGACTAATTAACTGAACACCTAGACAAGCTCAGCACTCGCCATGGCCTCTAAAATAAGAGTCCTCATAACTTAACTGAACACCTAGACAAGCTCAGCATGTGCCCTGCCCTCTAAAATAAGAGTCCTCATAACTAAAGACTAACTAACTGAACACCTAGACAAGTTCAGCACTCACCCTGCAAAACAAGAGTCCTCATAACTAAAGAGTAATTAACTGAATACCTAGACAAGCATAGCACTCGCCATGGCCTCTAAAATAAGAGTCCTTACAACAAAAGACTAATCCACTGAACACCTAGACAAGCTCAGCACGCGCCCTGCACTGCAAAATAAGAGTCCTCATAACTAAAGAGTAATTAACTGAATACCTAGACAAGCTCAGCACGCGCCTTTCCTTACAATAACAGACTTAATAATTAAATACCCAGACGACTGTGCCAGTGAAGTATAGCACCTACGGGCGTGTGTGAAGTTCCTGCTCAGTGGCATCTGTGCTGTAGCTGTTCGGTCTGCAGTCAGGGCTGTGGTTTGTATAGCTGACAGTGTATCATGCAAGCCAAGAATAATGACGAGGATGTTTTATTTAGAGCAGTTATTATTACGATAATATACTCCTTATTCTGGGAAGTGTCATTGTAAGTGTTGTAGCCAGGTGACAATACCCAGCTGTGGTCATCCTCACAGTTCCAGTTCAAATGTTGTCTCTCGTCCCCTCAGAGGGCCGTTTGGAGGTGGACATGAGCGAGATAGCTCTGGAGGAGGTAGAGAAAACCCTGCGGCAGGCGGAACCCAGCATGAGCCGCGGCGGACACTGGAAGCCTCAGGACTGCATCCCCCGCTGGAAGGTGAGTTTGAGACTCCATCCTGCCTCACCATGGAAAGCTAATCCCATCTTATTATACAAACCCACCTCACACACTACTCGGTTATCTCTGCCAATTTCTGCAGGCTAAAGCTCACCAGCACAGACTCAGGGCCTGTAACTTCTCTATACAGTACTGGCCAACATCTTAAAGCTGTTTATCTGGACAGTAAGCATTTATTTGTTAAGAAACAAACATAGGAATGAAGAAGAGTCCATTGTGATTTGATGTATGCGAGTGTTTCCTTAAAATCTATTATTTACATCCTGTGTCTGAGTTTATCTGATCAGTACTTCATTAAATCATGTTGAGCTGATGGAACGGAACAAATCCTTGCTTGAGTGCAGTAAGAAGTCAGGAGCCAAGCTTGTGCTCTTCTAACTTAACGATCGGGTTAATTTAAAATGTATTCTGCTTTGTTGTAACTTCTTTTCTCGCCATCAAAATGAAGAGGGAGACCGGTTCAGAGTATAAGCTTTATTCTTGAGAATACCTTGAAGGAGATCTCAAACATGGTCTAACATGAGGTGCGTCCGAAATCACCTACTAGTCAGTAGGTACTGGATTAGAGTCAGTACGTACTGCTCGAGCTGTAGACTAGTAGATAATATTAGTAGGAGAGTTTTAGTAGCCACACAAGCTCAGACGTACTACGTCCGCCATATTGCCAGCGTCCTGTGACGCTGACAGATTTAGATCTTTTTGTGACACTGATCTGCGTTTTTGTCTGAATATGTATCAGACGGTGTCAAACTGTAGATCAGAGAAGATGAAATGGGAGGAATGTAATCAATGTTTATCTCAGCAGTAGCGCTAACTCCTGTAGCGGCAGTTCACTAGCAGTACCTACGTACACACAGCCGACGTTCAGCTTTATTTACTCCACTCTGAATTCATCCGCCACGCTCGCCTACTGATTTACTACTGAGTATTCAGACATACTAGCCGCGCTCGCCTACTGATTTACTACTGAGTATTCAGACATACTAGCCGCGCTCGCCTACTGATTTACTACTGAGTATTCAGACATACTAGCCGCACTTGCCTACTGATTTACTACTGAGTATTCAGACATACTAGCCGCGCTCGCCTACTGATTTACTACTGAGTATTCAGACATACTAGCTGGGCTCGCTACTGATTTACTACTGAGTATTCAGACATACTAGCCGCGCTCGCCTACTGATTTACTACTGAGTATTCAGACATACTAGCCGCGCTCGCCTACTGATTTACTACTGAGTATTCAGACATACTAGCCGCACTTGCCTACTGATTTACTACTGAGTATTCAGACATACTAGCCGCGCTCGCCTACTGATTTACTACTGAGTATTCAGACATACTAGCTGGGCTCGCTACTGATTTACTACTGAGTATTCAGACATACTAGCCGCGCTCGCCTACTGATTTACTACTGAGTATTCAGACATACTAGCCGCGCTCGCCTACTGATTTACTACTGAGTATTCAGACATACTAGCCGCGCTCGCCTACTGATTTACTACTGAGTATTCAGACATACTAGCCGCGCTCGCCTACTGATTTACTACTGAGTATTCAGACATACTAGCCGCACTTGCCTACTGATTTACTACTGAGTATTCAGACATACTAGCCGCGCTCGCCTACTGATTTACTACTGAGTATTCAGACATACTAGCTGGGCTCGCTACTGATTTACTACTGAGTATTCAGACATACTAGCCGCGCTCGCCTACTGATTTACTACTGAGTATTCAGACATACTAGCCGCGCTCGCCTACTGATTTACTACTGAGTATTCAGACATACTAGCCACGCTCGCCTACTGATTTACTACTGAGTATTCAGACATACTAGCCGCGCTCGCCTACTGATTTACTACTGAGTATTCAGACATACTAGCCGCGCTCGCCTACTGATTTCACTACTGAGTATTCAGACATACTAGCCGCGCTCGCCTACTGATTTACTACTGAGTATTCAGACATACTAGCCGCGCTCGCCTACTGATTTACTACTGAGTATTCAGACATACTAGCCGCGCTCGCCTACTGATTTACTACTGAGTATTCAGACATACTAGCCGCGCTCGCCTACTGATTTACTACTGAGTATTCAGACATACTAGCCGCGCTCGCCTACTGATTTACTACTGAGTATTCAGACATACTAGCCGCGCTCGGCCTACTGATTTACTACTGAGTATTCAGACATACTAGCCACGCTCGCCTACTGATTTCACTACTGAGTATTCAGACATACTAGCCGCGCTCGCCTACTGATTTCACTACTGAGTATTCAGACATACTAGCCGCGCTCGCCTACTGATTTACTACTGAGTATTCAGACATACTAGCCGCGCTCGCCTACTGATTTACTACTGAGTATTCAGACATACTAGCCGCGCTCGCCTACTGATTTCACTACTGAGTATTCAGACATACTAGCCGCGCTCGCCTACTGATTTCACTACTGAGTATTCAGACATACTAGCCGCGCTCGCCTACTGATTTCACTACTGAGTATTCAGACATACTAGCCGCGCTCGCCTACTGATTTACTACTCAGTATTCAGACATACTAGCCGCGCTCGCCTACTGATTTACTACTGAGTATTCAGACATACTAGCCGCGCTCGCCTACTGATTTCACTACTGAGTATTCAGACATACTAGCCGCGCTCGCCTACTGATTTCACTACTGAGTATTCAGACATACTAGCCGCGCTCGCCTACTGATTTCACTACTGAGTATTCAGACATACTAGCCGCGCTCGCCTACTGATTTACTACTGAGTATTCAGACATACTAGCCGCGCTCGCCTACTGATTTCACTACTGAGTATTCAGACATACTAGCCGCGCTCGCCTACTGATTTCACTACTGAGTATTCAGACATACTAGCCGCGCTCGCCTACTGATTTCACTACTGAGTATTCAGACATACTAGCCGCGCTCGCCTACTGATTTACTACTGAGTATTCAGGCATACTAGCCGCGCTCGCCTACTGATTTACTACTGAGTATTCAGACATACTAGCCGCGCTCGCCTACTGATTTACTACTGAGTATTCAGACATACTAGCCGCGCTCGCCTACTGATTTCACTACTGTATAGTAGACAAGTAGGCGATTTCGGACGCACCTATGGTTTCACCAACAACATGGTCTTATAGGCCTGTTCCATCTGGCCAATGTGATCCGCCTGGCCAAGTTGTTATCTCCTGGGTTTGGGGCAGCTTGCTTGGGGGTTCCTGCCATAAATGATGGGATTCACTGAACCATAAACTTCTCGTAACCTCTGTAGCTTTCATTACGCTTATCTGTATAAACAAGCTTTTAACAGACGCCGTAGTATGTAAGAAATATTCACAACAGATGTTATAAATTGTTTCTGCCTAAGACGTTTGCTTAGTACTGTATATTCTCAAAAGACCAAGTAAAGCCCTATATTTCTATATTTGTTTCTATATTCAGTCCAAACAGGCGTAGATACACGGTGTAAAAAACCTGCTGCACTGAATACACATTCAGATGTGTAGTGTATCCCCACCATCACACAAGCTGGGGTCCTCGGATTCTGGTCTTACTGCGGTGGCAGGTGTTTTAGTGACTCCACTTTCTGGACCTCCTTACCGTCTTTCATTCATTCCATAATCAAAGCTCTGCTACAAACCGTTCAGCACCTTCTAGTTCAGCTCTTTTCCCCTTACATTTATTTTAAAGCATCCTAGTGTCTGTGAAATCATTATTATTATTGTTGTTGTTGTTGTTGTTGTTATTGTTGTTGTTAATATTGCGTCAACACAATTACTGGCAAACTTGAAGGACAATTGTGGAAATGACGTACACACATATTAAAAGGTTCAGTTTTTGTATAGTGTGCCTATAAAGAGAAAGAGGATGTCCTTCCACTCAGACTGTTTTATTTTCTGCTTCCTTCCTCGCTGGCTTTAGGTGGCCATATTAGTTCCTTTTCGCAATCGCCACGAGCATCTGCCCATCCTCTTTCGACACCTCATCCCGGCACTACAGAGGCAGAGGCTCCAGTTCGGCTTCTATGTCGTTGAACAGGTAAAGAAAACAGATCAGTCAGAAAACAATTCTGCAGGTCATATACACTACCGCTCAAAAGTTTGGGATCACAGTGAAATGTTCTTGTTTTAATGGAGTATCTTCTTCCTTAACACAACAATGGACTGACGGGTCTCTAAAGAAAGTTGTTTCTTTCTGGTCATTGTGAGTCGGTCAGCAAGACATCAACTGCTGATCTTCAGATACTAAACTAACCTAGAATGTTGTTCCCTTTTATACTCACTTATTAGTAGAATGTTTTTCAGCTGTGCATCACAATTGAGCAAGAGTGTCTAACAACCAATTAGTCCAATAACATCCTTAACTTGGATTGGTGGTCATACCAGGAGATTTAGACAGAGTACTGAGAATTACTGATAATAGGACTATATGTAAAATAAGCCTCTATACAAAAATATACTTTAATACAAACATTTTTATTCTTTAAAAATCATCTGATACACTTACATTAATTGTGAAATGAACAATATTGTTAGTAAATTGCATGAAATGAAATTCTAAAGCAATCCTAAACTTTTAAGGGGTAGTGTTTGTATAATTATATATATATATATATATATATATATATATATATATATATTACTAAATAGTGATTTATTTAATTTCATTTGATATCGAAGCAGCTCAGCATGTTTGGAGGAACCATCTGTAATTATGTGCAAATAAGTTAACCCTTCCAATACAGTGAACACAGTTTTACACATATAATGTAAAATCTGGCCTGTGCAATACATATTGGCCCATTTCATATTTATTGTTTCCAATATATTAAATTTCTCTTCGCCCTTTATTTTATTTTCAACAGTTTTAACTGCAAGGAATGTATGTTTTTATTGTCCAGTAAATCTGTTTATCTGTCCAATCACGCTTACTTGGATTTTTATATTTAAATTGTTTGTAATTTTGGCTAAAAATCAAATACATGCCTAAATAAATATAATCATGTAACATTCCACTAATGAATCAGTGCAGCTGAATCAGTACCTGTGCATGAATGTGTATACAGTGTCACGCAAAAGTTTGGGCCCCCCTGGACAAAGCAACTGTTAGTAATTAAGTGAGTTGAAGAGGAACTGATTCTCCAAAAGCCAGAAAGTTTATTTTCTTTTCAGTATTTTTAGTGAGATTAGTGTATTATTATGATTTCCTATCATTTAAGAGTGAATAGAAAGGAAAGGCACACCATGAAAAAGTTTGGGCACACCAGAGATTTGAGCTCAACTTTTACCAAGATCTTAGACCTTAAGCACTGCGGCTTGTTCACAGTCATCGTTAGGAAAGACCATCAAATGTCCTATTTGCAGCCATGGGCTCTTCTAAGCAGCTGTCCAGCACTCTGACCATTAAGATAACCGATGACCACCAAGCAGGAGAAGCTATAAGAAGATAACAGAGCGTGTTCAGGGAGCCAGTTTCTCAGTTCCTAATGTAATTAGAAACAGCAACTAACAGGAGCGTTGGAGGTTGAGTTGAGGTCAAAACATTCTAAGAGAGCTGCTCGTAGGATTGATAGACAAGCAAATCAGAACCTCTGACTAGAGGTGGAAAGATCGATCAGCTATGTATGGGTATTGGCCGATTTTTACCAAAATAAGCGATCAGTGATCAGCCGATATTTCTCCAATTTAGCCAATCCCGAGAGCCGAACGATGCCTAATTTCTGTATTTCTGTCAGGCTTGGATGACAGAACCGACGCATGCGTAAGGAGGAAGTAACAAAGAAGGCTACTCTAGTAGGGCACACCAGAGGAATGTTAAAAACAGGCAGGGTCAAAACCAAGAGAGCGATTCATAAACCAAAGGGAAGATCAAAACACGGAAGCCAAAAAACAAAGCACAGGTCAATACCAGGAAGTCAATACACAGAAAACGCACAATTGGATTAACAATAAAAAATCCTCGCAAGGAAGTGAGGGAGCAGGGCGATATATATGTATATATATATATATATATATATATATATATATATATATATATATATATATATATATATATATATATATATACACACACACACACACAGGCTAAGATGCCAGCACCCTGCAATTCCTATCTGACCTGGAAGGTGAAAATACCTCAAGATGACCTCAAGAGTTGCTAACTGAAGATTTTGGCCTAAAAATTATTAAACATCTGTAGAAAGACCTCAAGAGAGCAGCGCTTACAAGTCAGGTCAAGAACCTTACAGAACTAAAAGCCTTAGTTGAGTAAGATCAGACAAAAATCCCCCCAAATAAAAACTTAGAGACCCTACATAAAGCCTTTACAAGCTGTGATAGTTGATAAAGAGGGTGTAGTTAGGTACTGACCGTGCTGGGTGGCCAAATTAATATGTTAGACTCTTTTTCTTTTATTTAACTGTAAAAGATGGAAATAAAAATAACAATCTTGCTTATGCTATTAATATTAAATTTTTGATGTTCATCTTTTAATCGCTCAGCTGTTTACAGTAACAGAAACTTTGACCAGAGTGCCCAAAACTTGTGTCCACATATTTATTAACACCCTTAGAGGAGTCACATGCCACAGGAAGCTTTAGACTGTCACGCCTCTATTGGGAAACCTTTAAGACCCCACGCCTTCGGCCACTACAGAGACGTATATAACAGTGGCATCGTTCCGTTGCACAAGTTTTTATCCTACAGTGAGGCAATGTACACCCACGTTGTAGCGTATCTACTGGGGTGTCAAGGAGCAACAGCAATATCGGTGTTATCACCTCCTCCATCGTAATGGTGGGTGAGGTTTCAGAGGTATTTATCTCCTCTCAGACGTTGACTGAAGGCCATAGTAATTCACGATGTGATACGTAACGGAGAGAAAATCTCAGCACTCAGCAGCCTGTCATTTATCACTGACCGGCCCCATCAGCAGGAGCCGCTCCAGAAGTCATGAGATAACCAGAATTACAGCAGGGTTCAAGTTTATGTGTGTGTGTGTTCTCCACAGGCCAGCGATGAACCCTTCAATCGCGCCATGCTGTTCAATGTGGGCTTCAAAGAGGCCATGAAGGACCTGCAGTGGGACTGCGTGATATTCCACGACGTCGACCACATTCTGGAGAATGACCGGAACTATTACGGCTGCAGCGAAATGCCACGGCACTTCGCGGTCAAGCTCAACAAGTACTCATACATGTAAGTATTGTGGGGCAATCAAGTCAAGTTACAAAACCCTGGTCCTAAAATCTGATTGGCTGGTCCATTGTGTATGCAGACATATGACAGATTTTTTAAATCTATTTTCTTAACATATTATTTCAAACAACCAGCCTAAATGATATCAGGGTCAGAAACATACTTAACACAAGTAGCCCAACTGTACAACACCTGTACATACACTGTGCATAGTTGTATTACTATAGGGGTTAAAACACACAGTATATTAAAGGGTCGCTGGGGTGCGTGCTACTCTTACTCCAACAGCCTCAACAGCTAAACATGGACAGTAAAGGAGCGAGATCTGCTTCACCTGCTCTGCTGAAATGAAAAGGTGATAATGTTTCATTGATGTTAATGCAAGTAAAACATTTTTGTATGAGACTCAGCTGTTCATCTGCTGTAGTGGATAGACTTGCCTGCCGTGATAGCGCTGTTCTTAAGACTTATATATATATAGATAGATAGATAGATAGATAGATAGATAGATAGATAGATAGATCCTTCCATCTTTAATACATATGTGTGTGTATATATATATATGTATTAGAGATGGAGGGATTGATCGGTCATGTATCGGTATCGGACGATCTTTTATCAAAATATGTGATCGACGATCAGCCGATATCTGACGATATTTCGCCAATTTAGCCGATCAATGACGTTTCAGTACAGCAGCAACAGCCAGAGAGCTAAAGGAACCAAAGCCAGAGTGATTAAGTTTATAAAGTTCTAGATAAGCAGCTCTTCTCGGCTGTAGAAGACGTTCATTCTGCTGCTTAATATTCTATCTGGATCCACGCTCTGCTGTTCCTAGTAGAGATACTTTTCAGATGTGGCTCTTCCGGAGCTTATCAAGCGGTTTACTCCCACATAGACCAACTTCTAATTTAGTTACAAATATTATTGTGTTTCACATGAACTCATTAAAAATGGTAATAATCAGTTTAGACCATGTTTCATGACTTGCTTGCGCTAATAATTGCATGTAGCCCTGCCACGGCATATAGCCCCGCCCTCAATCGGTATCAGCTGAACAGTGAACAGTGTTCGGAATCGGCCTCAAAAACACTGATCGGTCCATCTTTAATATATATATATATATATATATATATATACCACAATACCACAGTACAGACATACTCTAACAGCTGTTCAACCCTTAGACTCAGCAACTGCTCAGTCTTATAGTCCTGCCTCCATGTTTTATCTGGCCCATGTGACCCGTCTGCCCAAGTCGTTATCTCCTGGTTTTGGGGCAGGTTTTCTTGGGGGTTCCTGCCATAAAATGATGTAGATTTGCTGAGGCATAAACTTCCTGTAACCTCTGTAGCATTGGCTGTGACGGCCATCTGTGTCTCACTTTCACAGATGGCATAATATGTAAGAATTCTTTACAACAGCCTATGAAGTTAAATAGTTCAAGTAAGTGTTGACGAGACTCGCGGGAGGCTTCCTTTAGTCACCTTCTGTGTTTTTTCTTTTGTTTTGTTTTTATAGGCTGCCCTACGATGAATTCTTTGGTGGCGTCAGCGGCCTTACGTCCGAGCAGTTTCAGAAGATAAACGGATTTCCCAACGCGTTCTGGGGTTGGGGAGGCGAGGATGATGACCTTTGGAACAGGTAAGTGCTTGCTGACTCTCAAGAGCCAAACGGGAACCCCACTCTGAATTGTTTAACCCTTTGTCCACCAGCTTCCAAGCATGCTTAGCACAATAGAGTCCAGCATAGTGGAAGTCTGTCAAGGAATTTTTGACTGGACGGCGCTGTAACTCTTCTGCAGAGGAAAACAGGCTGAAGTGTATGTGGAAATGAGTTAATGAAGAACTGTTCAGGAGAATAATATAACTTTACATAATTTGCGAGCTAGCATGCTTGTTTAGGCTTGTAAAGTTGCATTAAGTGATCGTATTCACATAATATCGCTGCCAAGTGCCGCATAAGCAGTGAACTGAATCTGTGATAACATGTTTGTGGTAGACAAATGGCGGCAAACTATATATTACATTCCAGAACTGCAATGGATCATTTAATATTAACCCTTTGATGCACAAGCTAAGCAAACCCCTTCTAATGCACAGTTTGGGTCAAACTTGACCCGTATTCATTTCCTATGTTATTGTATGTACAGCTGAGTATCTCTTAGTTCCTATAACAGTTCCTATTAAACTCCATAGTGAGCACATAAGGGTTAATTCTGAGCTGTTAGAAGGTATTAATACAAAATAAATCATAAAAAAGTAAATAATAAAAGTGAAATCAGGATTTCTGATGATCACAAACAGGCAAATTGAGGAATTAATTGAAGCTTGAATGATGAAATTAATTTATTGCATAAAGAAGATAAAAATCTCAGTTAGGCCACTTTTGAGACAAGTTGTGTATCAAAGAGTTAAAAAAATTAAGATGAGCAAACCTGAACAATAGGAGCTGAACAGGTTTTTGAGATTGGCTAAGAATGTGTTATATATGGTTCCATATAGAACCTTTTGTAAACAAAAAAAAAGAAGGTTCCACATAGCACCAACAAAAGGCTGTTTTATTGTGACAAGCAGAACCCTTTTTGGTACAACATGGAACTACATACACATCAGTCTGCATGCAAGTGGTTCTACTGTATGTAGAATGCAATGCTTCTGTCTAGAACTAGGAGTTCAATACAGGAGCATTTTCGTTCCTTTGCACAAGGATCAAGTCCTTAAGATGAAGGGAGAGTCTGTTGCATATGGTTCTCTATAGAACCTTTTCGCAAACTGGTTCTCTATATAACCAAAAAGGGTTTTGGTAGAACCATCCTTAAGAACTTTAAGGAATTAACATATGATTTCCTGTCAAGAATGTGAAGGAATATAACCAGCCACTGGAGCTGGAAAATAAACTGAAAGTGAATTAGCAGTGTGTCAATATTTACCCATTTATAGACACTGACATTCAATGACAGCAAATGCAGTGAAGGCCAAACAGATTTAGGTTATTATGTCTAAATGTAAGGTAAATTCTGAAGATAATAATGAATTATTTGTATTTTTGTATGCTTTGGAATCGGATAGGTTCGTTTCAGGCTATGTTTACAGTTCACTCATTGGAAAGAGGCTTTGAAATGGAGCTGGGAGTGAATATCCTCTGTGTTTGGTTTGTGTGTTACAGGGTTCATTATGCTGGCTACACCGTGAGTCGCCCTCCGGGAGACATTGGTCGCTACATGTCCATTCCTCACCACCACCGAGGAGAGGTCCAGTTTCTGGGGAGGTCAGTACCGTGTAGGAGTATGGGATATATATATATATATATATACACAAACCACCACACAGAGTATGAGGAGTATGAACAGAGTATGAGGAGTATGAACAGAGTATGAGGAGTATGAACAGAGTATGAGGAGTATGAACAGAATGTGAGGAGTATAAACAGAATGTGAGGAGTATAAACAGAGTGTGAGGAGTATGAACAGAATATGAGGAGTATGAAGAGAGTATGAGGAGTGTGAATAGAGTGTGAGGAGTATAAACAGAGTGTGAGGAGTGTGAACAGAGTGTGAGGAGTATAAACAGAGTGTGAGGAGTGTGAACCGAGTGTGAGGAGTATGAACAGAATATGAGGAGTATTAACAGAGTATAAGGAGTATTAACAGTGTGAGGAGTGTGAACAGAGTGTGAGGAGTATAAACAGAGTGAGAGGAGTATAAACAGAGTATGAGGAGTGTGAACAGAGTGTGAGGAGTATAAACAGAGTGTGAGGAGTGTGAACAGAGTGTGAGGAGTATAAACAGAGTGTGAGGAGTGTGAACACAGTGTGAGGAGTATGAACAGAATATGAAGAGAGTATGAGGAGTATGAACATATATGAGGAGTGTGAACAGAGTGTGAGGAGTATAAACAGAGTATGAGGAGTGTGAACAGAGTGTGAGGAGTATAAACAGAGTGTGAGGAGTGTGAACAGAGTGTGAGGAGTATAAACAGAGTATGAGGAGTGTGAACAGAGTGTGAGGAGTATAAACAGAGTGTGAGGAGTGTGAACAGAGTGTGAGGAGTATAAACAGAGTGTGAGGAGTGTGAACACAGTGTGAGGAGTATGAACAGAATATGAAGAGAGTATAAGGAGTATAAACAGTATGAGAAGTATGAACACAGTGTGAGGAGTATAAACAGAGTGTGAGGAGTATGAAGAGAGTATGAGGAGTATGAACAGAGTGTGAGGAGTATAAACAGTATGAGAAGTATGAACACAGTGTGAGGAGTATAAACAGAGTGTGAGGAGTATGAAGAGAGTATGAGGAGTATGAACAGAATATGAAGAGAGTATAAGGAGTATAAACAGTATGAGAAGTATGAACACAGTGTGAGGAGTATAAACAGAGTGTGAGGAGTATGAAGAGAGTATGAGGAGTGTGAACAGAGTGTGAGGAGTATAAACAGTATGAGAAGTATGAACACAGTGTGAGGAGTATAAACAGAGTGTGAGGAGTATGAAGAGAGTATGAGGAGTATGAACAGAATATGAAGAGAGTATAAGGAGTATAAACAGTATGAGAAGTATGAACACAGTGTGAGGAGTATAAACAGAGTGTGAGGAGTATGAAGAGAGTATGAGGAGTATGAACAGAGTGTGAGGAGTATAAACAGAGTATGAGGAGTATGAACAGAGTGTGAGGAGTATGAACAGAGTGTGAGGAGTATAAACAGAGTGTGAGGAGTATGAACAGAGTGTGAGGAGTATGAACACAGTGTGAGGAGTATAAACAGAGTATGAGGAGTATAAACAGAGTGTGAGTGTGAACAGAGTGTAAGGAGTATGAACAGAGTGTGAGGAGTATAAACAGAGTGTGAGGAGTATAAACAGAGTGTGAGGAGTATAAACAGAGTATGAGGAGTGTGAACAGAGTGTAAGGAGTATGAACAGAGTGTGAGGAGTATAAACAGAGTGTGAGGAGTATAAACAGAGTGTGAGGAGTATAAACAGAGTGTGAGGAGTATGAAGAGCTTCGGGACTGCGCCGTCCAAGACAGACCTAAACCAGCTAAGGTGTCTGGCTAAACACACACTCACTCTCTCAACTTTATTCACTAATGAAGCGCCTTCACCTGATGACTCGGGGATTGGCTCCCTGACTAGCAGGATAAAGTGGAAGACGATGGATGGATGAATAAGTGCAAGCTAGTAAAATATAAAACTTTTACAAACACATTTTTAAATATCGCACGGCCCTAGTACCGTGTCTAGATCCTGGTTGCCAGATCAGATACTATGAATATATATTGTTCTATATTATATATACTATATTTTCATAATCAAACTGCATTCAATTCAACTGTATTTTCAAGATGCCAATAATGGACTGTACAGTATAACGAACCGCTGCCAGGCTTCGTCTCCAGTGCACTACTCAGTTAAAGTGATAAATAGTGATAATAGTGCAAATACCATAGACAATAGGTGCAAAGCCAATAAGTTCAAGATGTGCAAAACCAATAACTGACACTGTCTAGAATGTGGCTGGAACTGGTGCAAACAGCAGTTACCATAAATAAACATAAATATGTGTTTTTATCAAATTTTTTAATGCAGACACACACATACTGTATAAACAGGTACGGTATGAATGAAGGGTTTCTTTCCGAAATGCTCTTTGTATCTGTTTATAACAATGTTGAGTGACAGCTGATGAAAAGCACCGTTTCACTTCTCTAATGAAAGTTGTATTGAAGGGAAACTCCACAGATTTTTTTAAAATTCCTGCATAATTTAATAGTTAAGGCGTGAACACATTCATTCAGAGTGGTTCTGTTTCTAGAGATCTCTGGAAACACGTACTGAGAAACTAACTGAGCCAGAGCTGTTCACAGCGGTGGTGAATGAATGTCTTGTGTTTGTATCTCCTTTTGTCACGCCCTGTCTGTTCTCCCTGTCTACGTCCTTTGTTTATATTCCCTCGTTCCTAGCCATGTGCTCATCGGTGTCTCCGCCCCTCACCTGTTCCTAGTCTGCGGCTACTCTTGTTGTTCCCAGGTGTTTCGCATTCCCTGTGTTATTTAATCTTTCCGTTTGCCCCGTCTTTGTCATTCTTTCTGTCATTGTTTTCTGTCCTTTGTATTGTTACTAGGGCTGGCAAAAACCTGGCAATACAATATATATATTGTGAAACAGCGGTCACGATTCAATATATCGCAATATACTGTGATATATTGTGATTTTTCAAATCCTACTATTAAAACACACCACTGTATAAACAGGTTTGTTAATGTTTACAATAGCATTGCGCCCTTGTGCTGCTTGTTGGAGTGGAGCTGAAAATGGATTACAACACTGCCATCTAGTGGTCAGAGGTTTAAACACAACACACAATGATTCACTGTCTGCCAGGAATCTGTGTATCGATACTGTGTTTTTGAGAATCGATACAGTATCACTAAACATAATATCCCTATATTCCATATTTCAATATTTTCTTACACCCCTAATTGTTATCTTTTTCCGGTGTTCTTTCCTCTAGTATTTGTCTTAATCTTTGTTTTCTTCAGTTCGTTTTTTGTTCTTGCTTTATTTGTTACTTTGTTTTATTTGTTACTTTGTTTTATTTCATATGGATTCCAATAAAAGATCCCCACGAACGTACCCGCCTACCTCATCACTTTTTAACTTTTTTTTAACTTTAGCTTCTTAAAGTACTGCACTGGAGACGTAGCCTGACAGTGTTTCACTATACTGTACAGCCTTGTGTTTGTGTAATGAAGTTAAATTGAATTGAGTAATAGTTAGATAGTCTCAAAATCATGATGAAATTAACTTCCATGCATTTAACTGAACGCTTCCCAGAGACTCAGTCGTTTAGTAAAGATAAACGAAATATGTTTTTTTGTTTTTCTTTCCAGGTACACGTTACTCCGCCACTCCAAGGAACGCCAGAGGCTGGACGGCCTGAACAACCTGCGCTACTCGCCCCAGGTGTCCCGAATGGGTCTCTACACCAACGTATCCGTCTCTCTGAGCCGAGCCCAGGCGCCCGTCCCGGACTATTAACGACCATCGCCCTTCTCCTTCACACTGGAGCAGCGGCCGGGACGCGAACCTGTCCCGGCCACGCATGCCTAGAAAGGCCAGGACACCTTTTCAGGACTCATCATCTTCTCAGTGCTCCACAAAGCCTCTGCGGAACATTTCAATATGCTTTTCTATTTTCATTTCATACGGTTTGTGTTCTCGAGAAGGAAAAGAGAGACGCCGCTGCACCACTACGGCCGAGGACGGCCAAATCGGTTTTTGTTTTTTTTTTCTTTGCAATCGTTCTTTTGTATCACATCACACTTTTCAGGTATCGGGTCTCCGTCCGCCTTTTCACGACACCATTTCGGCCTTTCGCTTCTGCTATCGTTTCATTCCTTTAGCCACCCTCTCCCCTCGCTCGCTTGCTAAACGGACGCTCCCCCCTGCTCGGACTCTGGCCAAGACTAACCTCTCTCCGCGCCAGACCCAAGCCAGAGCGGCGAGCGTCTTCTTCTAAGCAGTCCACAGCGAGAGTGGAGTCACGTGTTTACAACGGGAATGATTAAGCTATCCAGTACGACAAAAAGCGTTGGCGCTCGATGCGGATAGATCAGCCGCCGCCACAGGAGAACGCCTCTTTCTATCATGTAGAATAGAGCGCAGCGGGTTCTGTGCAATACGATATAAACAAACGTGCACTGATATAAACGGGATAGTCGCTGTACATAGACGTGGTGGGGGATCTTGTGTCACAACAGTGAGTCTGTGGCGTGTGCATGGACTCGTCTCGCATGCCTGTATGGTAATAGCGCCGACTCACAGCCAAAACAAGCGCTTAGGGGACCTGTCGGACCAGTTCATTTAAGGCTCGATGGAGCAATACGCGAGTGTACGCGGCTCTGTTTACGCCACCACAAGACTGACAGGATGTTCCTGTAGGTATGACAAACATTTTGCATTTCATTCGGCACCGTGGTTCCCGCATGAGAGACGAGGGGGTGGGGTTTGAATGCTAATGCCGGGTAAGAATGCACTAACATAGCAATAGACTATGCAAACCCCTCTGACACATCTAAGGAGAACAGAGTCCTCAGTGTAGTCCCAGAGGAGGACATATGAAACGTCTGTTCTAAATCTCCGCAGTTGTTGTGCTCTTGTTGTTGTGTGTATTGGCTTTGTGTATGCATGTGAGGTAGAAGAGAGAGAGAAAGAGAGAAAGAGAGAGATAGAAAGAGAGAGAGAGAAAAAGAGCTATGCTAAAGGAACAGAATTGTTGCAAATGCTGGCTGTGTCCTCTATCCCAAATACACGTCTGGATTAAAGGAATACGTCACCTAAATACAGTGAATTAAATAAACAAGCGTATGTACTGTGAAGCATAATGTAAAGGTGGTAATCAGTAATAACAACCACTAGCTGTTATTCATCATTAGCCAGATGTGTTTTGTAGGTAAACTGTTAAACTCAAATACTTATAATACTTAAATGCTAAATGCTACTGTTGACCAAGTGCAACCATGCTAACCTACTGAGTAAAGGCTGATACTGAGTGCTGGCCAAATGTGACCATTCGAACCACTAGCTCATATAATTGTTGGCCAGATTTATGTTTTTAGGTAAACTTTTCAATTGGAATAGTAACAGAATATGCTAAATGCTGACATTGGCCATGTGCAGCCATGCTACCCACTATTCGCCCCAAGCTTCAGCCAAAGGGAACCTGATAAATATTGAATATTAAAGACTAGTGGTGACCAAATGTGACCACTAGCTGATATAATTATTAGCCAGGTTTGGGTTTTTAGGGAAACTGTTCAACTGAAATACTAACAAAGATGCTAAGGGCTAGCATTGGCCAGATGCAGGTTGCCAGGTTAACTATTGGCTTTAAGTCATCGTTAGCCAGGTTAGTCTTCTAGATCAACTATCCACGAGTCGCTAATATACGAAGAAAGTTTGCAGGTACATCGTGAAAACCTAGTGTTTTGGTCTTTCATCAGAAAGTTGACAACATTATCTCCCAACGTTGTAACAATGTAGTGGTCAGTACGTTATCACAACCACCTAGAATCCTTCATACGTTCCATTGTATCTGCATGGAACTCAATGGAAGTTGCCAACAGGTAGTGATAAAACAATAAAACATTGTTATTTAGTGGTGACATTGTGATAGCCTTGTCCAGACAACATTATAGCAACACTGCAAGAACATAGACAACATTGTGACAGTGACAATGTGTGTTTGCTGGGTAGTGTTGGCCAATTGTGACTAAGCTAACCACTAGTCATTGTTCATCGCTAGCCAGGTTAGTCTTTTAGACTAGCTATTGAACTTAAATTGCAAAAAATGCTGATTATGACCAACAGCAACCATGCTGACCTCTATACACCTCTGGCTTTAGCAAAATAAGGAACCTGCTACATATTGAGTAAAGGCTAGTGCTGGCCAAATGTGACCATTCTAACCACTAGCTCATATAATTGTCAGCCAGATTTGTGTTTTTAAGGTAAACCGTTTAATAGGAATAGTAACAGAATATGCTAAATGCTAACATTGGCCAAGTGCAGCCATGCTAACCACTGTTTGCTCCCAGCTTTAGCCAAAAGGAACCTGATAAATATTGAGTATTAAAGACTGGTGGCCAAATGTGACCACCAGCCACCACTAGCTGTTATACCATTAGCCAGGTTATTGTTTTAGGTGAACTAATCAACTGAGTATATGTTAAATACTGTTAAATAATGTGGCCAGGCTATTCATTAGACGGCACCATCTTTTAATCACCGTTAGCCAGTTTAGTCTGTTTAGCTGACCTTAATATTGAAAACAGTGTTGCTAAATATTAAGTGAAGGCCAGTGATGGCACAGTAAGGCCATGTTGACCACTATCCTGCTCCAGCTTTCAATCATATATGTTGCTAAATATAAAGTGATGTCTAGTGCTGGCCAACTGCGACCCTGCAAATCACCAGCTAGCACTTATACCCTGTATTCTAGGTGACGAGTTCTTTTAAGAGGAGACGAGTTTCGGAATAAAAGTTGCTATGATGCCCCATTTCTTTTAGGGTTATGCGACCAGCTATACATCTCTGTGCAGGGATGTTACTCACTGATGTTTATGTTTTCACAGTCTGGTGTACATGGGCCGTCTAGCCTTGTTAGCTCAACGTTCTGGAGGCGTTGTTCCCAGTTCTGCAACATCACAGTCTGGCCAGTGTGAGAGGCACATAAACCAGAGAGCGCGCTGATTCCTCAATTTAATCATTACAGCGGAAAATTAATCGTTAGCCATTTCTGGGCGCGTAACCAGGAGGCCCTGGCAGGAAGTTGAGTTGAGTTGAAGGGAGATTTGGACAGAAACGGGCAGAGTATTCACAGAAGCTGCTGGAAGACAGGACGGCAGCATGATTCAGGCTTTAATGGAGGAAGGTTTGGATCTCAGGCTGCAGAATTAGACTGTAATGATCTGTTTATGCAGTAACAGCTGATATTAATGTTATTAGGAATCAGATTAGACGTTAACCTGAGAAGGTGTGGAAGAAGACCATCATATCACACAAAATGAAGATGCCAGTGAAGAACTGAAGGTTTATTATATCTATAGAAGGGTTTTTACTCTCACACATCTTATTTACAAGCATGGTTCTTTATGGCAATGGCTCTCAAACCAGGTCCTGCAGATGCTCTGCAATTATGATTAGTTGGTGAAAGTCTGGACCATGTTGGAGGTACCCAAGTTTGAGAACCACAGCTCTGAAGAACATTACAATGAAGATTAGATTTTGTAAATGAGGCATGCATGTGGGAAAGACATGTTAAAGTCTAAAGAACCTTCACATAATTTAGGGATTTTCTAATATGAAGAACCTCATATGAGGGTTCTTTACACCTATTTTGGTGTGTGTGTATATATATATATATATATATATATATATATATATATATATATATATATATATATATATATATATATACATAAATAATTTAGAGAACCACAGCCTTGAAGAACAGAGAACCAGTTCTGTAGTTCCGTAAATGAGACATGAGAGGATGAAGAACCGCTTCACTATAAAGAACTTCCACAGCTGTAAAGCCTCAATAAAGAACTGGCCTATACATGTGATGGTTCTTTATACCTGTGAAAGGTTCTTCACTCATTGCATTGTTCTTGCAGTTGTTCTCAAACTTGGTCCTCAGGGTTAAGGAACCTTGACAGGCATCAGTTTTCTTTTTGGCTGTGTTAGATTAGGCAGCTAGAGCGTGGACCCTCTGTGGTCCCTGGGGACCAGGTTTAGGAACGTCTGCTGTAAGGAACTGTTCAGTTGAAGGAGCATTTTTGGGGAAGCTTCTATGAAGAACTGGTAAGATAATATAACACCATGTGAAGGTTCTTTATGTCTTTATCATGTTCTTCCCACTGGTGGTTCTTTAGGGTGCTAAAGCAGTTCTATAGGTGGACATAGGGTGTGATTCCAACCCAGCTGACAATAATATTCCATAAATCAGGACTCCTCTGCAGTACAGCATCCTGGAGCGCCCAGCCTCTCCTCTCTCTCTCTCTTCAGTATGTGTTCATATATAACAGACCCTCATTCGCCCCCCACCCCTCCTCACTGTGAGTCGGCGCCTCCAGCTACCTCTATGCCAGGGAAACTATCTGAGGCCACCAGGTGAAGCAGATTGTGATGATCCATGTGGGATGTTCGAAGAGCCTGCAGATCACGCTAGAAGTCAGAACTTACACATGATTTTACGTACCCACTCACACATGCACGTACACACACATGCACCCCCCCCCCCCCACTCCATCACTATACGTAGGTTCGGTGACTCCTCGTGCATTGACCTGACCCTGGGTCAGCGGTTGTAGTAGTGTCAGTTAGCGTGCGTGAAGTGTATGTGTATGTGCGTGCGCGTCCATCCCAGGAGGCCGGCCCTCCTGTATTTATTCCTCTGTGGACCTGTGGTTGATTTGATTGTTTTTATTGTTTTTTTTTTATTGTTATAGTTATTATTATGTTTAGTTTTGTTTCATTTGATTGTAATTGTGTCGAGAAAAAAAAAATGTACTACTGTAAACGGAGCTGTGATTTGAAAAAAAAAAGAAGAAAAGAAAAAAAGGAGAGAAACAAAGCAAGCGCACTGAAACTCAACACGAGCGTTCGTGTTTTTTAGGTAAAGCGAGGCCGTACTGTATCTGCCGTTTAGCCGAATGGAGAGCCGTTTTCAGATGAGGACGCCCGAACGAGGGAGCGAGAGAAAGACTGTCTGTTTGTTTGGCAGCAGCAACCTGTTTTTTTCTTCTTTCGTCCCTGCCTCCCTTCGCTGTCCACCGCAGAATCCTATTGATAATCTATGGTGCTGACCTCAAAGACATGAGTATTGTTGTGAGACTGCTGCTTTTCCTCGTGTGACTGATCGTTACTCTATATTTAGCACTCTGGCTTCTTTTCCGATGCTTCTGGCACGTCGTCTAATCACAGAGCCAAATACACAGAAGGTGGTTCAGTGGGAGGCGTACGCCGAGCAAATTACAGTCTTCTCTCCTCGCCCGGCGTCTGACGGAAATGGTTTGGTAACGCCAAGCCCGGGGGTCTTCAACGTAGAGCTGCGGTCGATATATCTTGTTGCAATTCAGAACCAGCTTCTCTGATGGACACATAAAGCAATTCAATGAAGAATAAGAGCCCAAGAGTCCCATCCAAGGAACTTCTGAAGAGCTCAGCTAGTTTATCTGGGTAGGCTTGGATGGCCTTCTTTTCCTTATATCCTATGGAAGTAGAAGCTAAAAAGAAGCATTCACAGAGAACCTGTTACATGGTTCTAAGCATAGTTGCTTGAGGTATTTAAGGGCGTGCTGCTGTTCGTCACCAGATGTGAGCTCTCGTTATGAGATCATATCTGACCTCACAAGACTAGAGCAGTGTTCGCCAGCGCTACATCCGTCAACTGACAGCAGGAGAAGTGGTGGAGCTTCGTAGATGAAGTCTGGCCCCAGTCGTAACTAGCTGGCGGAACCCGACCCAACTGCTTTGGGGAGTTTTGATTGAGTACTCTGGTCTCAGATCAGCTGGAAATGTCTTCAGGGACTGGTTTTCTGAATTAGCTTCCTCTAGGTGTGTAGACCCCCCTCATTGGCGTTCTCCATTCTTCCAGAGCCATGTGAAATTTATTCATTCTGATCCATTCCGTATGACAGGGAGGAAGCTTCTTTGCCCTCGAACGAATGGCAGCCTTAAAAAAACAAGAAAAAAAAGCTTTTAATTTATTCAATATTACGTTTTTTTATTTTTTTATAGTCAGATCTATTTAAGATTCTAATGCATATGTATGAAAGTCCACTTGTACATAATGTTTAGTGTATTTTAGGAGTTATAAAATATAAAAACAGAAAGCTAGAATAATATTGAACAAACATTCGGAGCCGTTTACCAGAGGTTGATTTGGTGCCATGTATGTTCTTACCGTTGATCTTCATGAGGTCCATAAAAAAATTTCCCACAAAGTCATTCCGGCAGAGAATAGTTTCCGGGAGTGACTCTGCCAGCCAAAAAGCTTGTTACCCCGGCATACCAAACCAACACTTTAATAATCATCTCCGAATTCCACAGTCTTTTAAGTGTCTTTATAGAAATCCAAGAAATAATGTACATGTTTAGATAAAAAAGAAATAAAATGATGATAATAATAAACGATGATATCCTCTGTGATTGTAAGGTGATGGAATCTCCTTGATCTAAAGCCATCTGCCACTGTATCATGTGTCTCGGCCTTACGTGTTCGTGTTATATGCTTGGAGTATAGATGAGGATTTGTATGACGTGAGAATTTTTTTTATCGATTATTGTTGAAATTGCTGAAATAAAAGAGACATAACGGCGCCCCCGTGTGACTGTGTTGTTTTTGCATTGTGTTAAAGCGGTACATGCTTTAAATCATAGTCAGTTCAGGAAGTATCTGTCCTGCCAGAGCTGCTCCGGACAACTGCAAGTACTATTACTGTGAACTGCAAACATTTGGAAGCAACATCAGTCCAAGAACTGATGCATCAGAAGCTTTATGAGATAGGTCTCCATGTCTGAGCTGCTGTTCACAAACCTAAGATGACTATGCGTAATGCCAAGTGTCGGCTGGAGCAGTATAAAGCTCAACCACTGGACTCTGGAGTAGTGTAAAGCTCCACCACTGGACTCTATAGTGGTGTAAAGCTCCACCACTGGACTCTGGAGTAGTGTAAAGCTCCACCACTGGACTCTGGAGTAGTGTAAAGCTCCACCACTGGACTCTGGAGTAGTGTAAAGCTCCACCACTGAACTCGAGTGGTGTAAAGCTCCACCACTGGAATCTGGAGTGGTGTAAAAATTTGCCACTAGAGCCTGGAGTGGTGTAAAACTTTGCCACTGGACTCTGGAGTAGTGTAAAGCTCCACCACTGGACTCTGGAGTAGTGTAAAGCTCCACCACTGAACTCTTGAGTGGTGTAAAGCTCCACCACTGGAATCTGGAGTGGTGTAAAAATTTGCCACTAGAGCCTGGAGTGGTGTAAAGCTCCACCACTGGACTCTGGAGTGGTGTAAAGCTCTAACACTGGACTCTGGAGTGGTGTAAAGCTCTAACACTGGACTCTGGAGTGGTGTAAAGCTCCTCCATTGGACTCTGGAGTGGTGTAAAGCTCCACCATTGGACTCTGGAGTGGTGTAAAACTTTGCTACTGGACTCTGAAGTGGTGTAAAGCTCCACCATTGGACTCTGGAGTGGTGTAAAGCTCCACCATTGGTCTCTGGAGTGGTGTAAAGCTCCACCACTGGACTCTGGAGTGGTGTAAAGCTCCATCACTGGAATCTGGAGTGGTGTAAAGCTCTATCACTGGAATCTGGAGTGGTGTAAAGCTCCACCACTGGACCCTGGAATGGCGTATAGCTTCACTACTGGACTCTGGATCGGTGTAAAACTCCACCACTGGACTCTGGAGTGGTGTAAAGTTCTAACACTGGACTCTGGAGTGGTGTAAAGCTCTAACACTGGACTCTGGAGTGGTGTAAAGCTCTAACACTGGACTCTGGAGTGGTGTAAAGCTCTACCACTGGACTCTGGAGTGGTGTAAAGCTCTAACACTGGACTCTGGAGTGGTGTAAAGCTCCACCACTGGACTCTGGAGTGGTGCAAAGGAGAGCATGGAAATATGTTCTGTGGAGTGATGAGTCACACATCCAGGAGACACTACGTACCAGAAGGTAGAGTGTCTACAGTAAAGTTTGGTGGAGTGGGATAATAGTCTGGGGGGTTTCAGGGTTTGGACTCGGACCCTCAGTTCCAGTGACAGACAGTGTTAATGCTACAGCACACAGACATTTGACACATTTCTATGCTTCCAGCAGCAGCTTGGGGAAGAAACTCTTCCTGCTCCAGCATGACCCTTTCCAGAAGAGTGGAGGCGGTTATAGAGCAGATAACTCTACAAGCCTGAATAGATAGAATGATCAGGTGTCCACACAAGTTGTTGGTGAGCATTGTTGTACTGCTGGGTTGCAGCCCCAGTTAGTGAACACGTCTCTGCTGATTGACTGCAATTTGGTATGAGCGGAAAATCACGTACAGCTGATTTCTGTCGCCTGTGAGCAGCTGCTGTGGACTAAACTGCAGCTTACAGCATTTGCACTGTGCAAAGTAGGTGGTTTACCGCAATTTGAGAAGCTGCCCGACTGCTGGGGCGGATTTCAGGATATTCACTTTCTCTATCAAAGCAAGACACATTTTACTCTCAGACAAACGTTTTAGATACACTACCAGACCAACGTTTTAGATACACTACCAGACAAACGTTTTAGATACACTACCAGACCAACGTTTTAGATACACTACCAGACCAACGTTTTAGATACACTACCAGACCAACGTTTTAGATACACTACCAGACAGACGTTTTAGATACACTACCAGTCAAACGTTTTAGATACACTACCAGACAAACGTTTTAGATACACTACCAGACCAACGTTTTAGATACACTACCAGTCAAACGTTTTAGATACACTACCAGACAAACGTTTTAGATACACTACCAGACCAACGTTTTAGATACACTACCAGCCAAACGTTTTAGATACACTACCAGCCAAACGTTTTAGATACACTACCAGCCAAACGTTTTAGATACACTACCAGTCAAACGTTTTAGATACACTACCAGTCAAACGTTTTAGATACACTACCAGACCAACGTTTTAGATACACTACCAGTCAAACGTTTTAGATACACTACCAGTCAAACGTTTTAGATACACTACCAGACCAACGTTTTAGATACACTACCAGACAAACGTTTTAGATACACTACCAGTCAAACGTTTTAGATACACTACCAGTCAAACGTTTTAGATACACTACCAGACAAACGTTTTAGATACACTACCAGACCAACGTTTTAGATACACTACCAGACAAACGTTTTAGATACACTACCAGACCAACGTTTTAGATACACTACCAGTCAAACGTTTTAGATACACTACCAGTCAAACGTTTTAGATACACTACCAGACAAATGTTTTAGATACACTACCAGCCAAACGTTTTAGATACACTACCAGCCAAACGTTTTAGTACACTACCAGTCAAACGTTTTAGATACACTACCAGACAAACGTTTTAGATACACTACCAGTCAAACGTTTTAGATACACTACCAGCCAAACGTTTTAGATACACTACCAGACAAACGTTTTAGATACACTACCAGCCAAACGTTTTAGATACACTACCAGTCAAACGTTTTAGATACACTACCAGACAAACGTTTTAGATACACTACCAGTCAAACGTTTTAGAGAATTTTAGAGAATTTTCCAGCCCTAAACTCCAGTCATGGTGGAGGGATACATGCAAAGGTTAAAATAGTCCCCAGAGAAAACATATTATTTTCTAAATGTGAAGATTTTGCCATGTAGAACATTCATATGAGCACTCAGAAGACACGTGTAGGTTCAGTGGTGGTTTGTGTAGTTGCAGGTGGAGGGTGTGGTTGAGGGGGTTGGCTGTGTTGGATGTAGCTGGGGGGACTGCATGCGCCTCAGATTTGGGTCTCAGTGTTTGTAAAACCTTGCGTACGGCTCTGAATGAGCCAGTTTGCGCCTCAAACACTGAATTACTGAGGAATATTTAAAAAGTGGGTGGAATTCCCCTCAACTGTGAGCTTCCTGTTTTATTCCAAAGCGAATCCCAGACTTCCAAGAAAGCCATGTAGGTCAAGTCGTGGCCTACTTCACCTGCCAGCTCCTCTTCTCGCTCTCGTGTTGGGACGTTACTACCGTAAACGTTTTATGAGGTTGATAAGCGACCGAGTGCATCAGGACTACAACGAGGCCCTGCCAGGAAGGAGGTGGTGGCATGCTTCCGCCGGAGGAATGAAGGATCACGCGGCGTCCGCGTCCCCTTCTGCGGAGCTGAATGAGGATCTTCACCGTTTCCTGTCCCGCACAAGTGCCCCCTTTGTCTCTTTGGTGTGTTCCCAGCTGCCGGCTGATAGGCTCTGAATGGGAGGCAGTGTGGAGAGCAGTCATCCTTCTGCTCGGCACTCTGGGTATTTTTAGGGCTTTTCAAAAAGGCCCTAAAAGACTCTCTGTCCTACTGTCAGCTTCCCCGACATGACAGCCACCAGGCCTGGTCGCCCTGGCGACGGGAAGAGGAGCCGTGATGCTATTCTTTTCCTTCTGAAAGGTGATATTCCGGAGAGTGACTCAGGAGTTTCAGCAGAGAGCACGCTTGCTGCTCACTGTCTCTCCTGGCCGGACACGGCTGGTCACTAACACCCCCACCTGGAGAGCTGATGAGCAGAAGAGGTTCAGGCTCGAAGTTTTTAAGCAACAGTGGCACAAAAAACAGATCTCACATAACAAGTAAAAATAAAAACCTGTTTTGAAGGAATTCAGCCGAAGCTGCTCCAACTGTCTATGTGGGGCTGAGCTCTCCAACTTAAACCCCCAGAACTGCATCACAATCAGAATAAATAGAATCAGTGAAAAGAGACAAACATTAAAACCATGTTTATATAAATGTTCATAAAACAAATTTATGACTCTGAGCATCAAACTCCCCAAAACACTGTCAAAATATAGGCAGCCAATCAGAACAGAGCTCTTTTCAGAATCAGAACCAGAATTGTTTATTTCACCAACTATGTCACACATACAAGGAATTTGGGACAGGGTTATCCAGGGAAGTAGTTTATCCAGGGAAGTATTTTATCCAGGGAAGTATTTTATCCAGGGAAGTAGTTTATCCAGGGAATGAGTTTATCCAGTAAAGGACGTTATCCAGGGAAACAGTTTATCCAAGGAAGGGGTTTATCCAGGGAAAAAAGTTTATCCAGGAAAGGTGTTTATCCAGGACAGATGTTTATCCAGGGAAGGTGTAATCTAGGGAAAGAGTTTATCCAGAAAAGGAGTTTAACCAGGAAAGGTGTTTATCCAGGAAAATAATTTATCCAGAGAAGGAGTTATCCAGGGGAGGAGTTTATCCAGGGAAGGAGTTTATTTAGGGAAAGTGTTTATCCAGAGATTATCTAAAGGAGGGGCTTATCCAGGTTGGGGGGCTTATCTAAGGAAGGAGTTGATCCTGATGACAGCGTATAAAAGAGAATGTTATGCACTATAATACCACAAGACCACCCAGGGTCAAGTCTAACTCTTACGGGGGTGTTCCTTTACTCTTATAGAAGATCTGGGACCCCCAAAGACCCTCCTCAATTTGAACCTTGTTAATGGAGGACTGAATGCTGGTGGCATGTCACATCCAGAGTTCACTAAGAACTTAATATCTTACAGGAAGCTGCAGGAGGCAGAAGCAGGAGGTGTCTGTGGAGTCTGAGGAGGAGCAGTGAGCGGCAGTGTGTAGAACACACTCACTGGTCTGAGGCAGCAGCTCCATCTCAGCTCACTGGCTCTTATCAGAGACGACCTCTACAGAGCTTCCTTATCTCGACAAGGAGAGGAGCTGGAGCCTGGAGTAGCTCCATACACACACACACACACACACACACACACACACACACACACACTGACACACACACACACACACTCACACACACACACACATACACACACACACACACACACACACACACACTCACCATAACACACACACACACACACACACACACACACACACACACACACTCACACACACACACACACACACACACACACACACTCACACACACACACACACACACACACACACACACACACACTCACCATAACACACACACACACACACACACACACACACACACACACACACACTCACACACACACACACACACACACACACTGACACACACACACACACACTCACACACACACACACATACACACACACACACACACACTCACCATAACACTCACACACACACACACACACACTCACCATAACACTCACACACACACACACACTCACACACACACACACACACACACACACACACACTCACACACACACACTCACACACACACACACACACTCACCATAACACTCACACACACACACACACACACACACACACACGCACACACACACACACTCACACACACACTCACACACACACAGAGAGAACTGGTCCTGGCTCTCTGTGAGAGACGTAAACAGTCCAGTGCCGTTTACGTCTGTGTGTCTATTTATTCTCTATTATTTATTTTATTTTAGTGTTCAGACTAAACAGCAGAGGCAGCAGCGCAACTTCAACTCACTAAACCTGGTCCCTATACACGACCACTCAAAAGTTAGGGCTCACTTGTCCTAATAATAAAAACTGTTATTCAGTAATAACTCATACAGGGTAGATTTAAACAGTTCTAATTCACAGTTTACAGGATTTGAATGGAATCACCAAACTTTTGAATGATAGTGTATCCACCATACTGACCAATACACCATCATACTAACCAGTACACCACCGTACTAACCACTACACCACCGTACTAACCACTACACCACCGTACTAACCACTACACCACCATATTGACCACTACACCACCATACTGACCACTACACCACCATACTGACCACTGCACCACCCTACTAACCACTACACCACCGTACTAACCACTACACCACCATACTAACCACTACACCACCATACTGACCACTACACCACCATACTGACCACTACACCACCCTACTAACCACTACACCACCATACTGACCACTACACCACCATACTAACCACTACACCACCGTACTAACCACTACACCACCGTACTAACCACTACACCACCACACTAACCACTACACCACCATACTAACCACTACACCACCATACTAACCACTACACCACCATACTGACCACTACACCACCCTACTAACCACTACACCACCGTACTAACCACTACACCACCATACTAACCACTACACCACCGTACTAACCACTACACCACCATACTAACCACTACACCACCATACTAACCACTACACCACTATACTAACCACTACACCACTATACTAACCACTACACCACCTTACTAACCACTACACCACCATACTAACCACTACAACACCATACTAACCACTACACCACCATACTAACCACTACACCACCATACTAACCACTACACCACCGTACTAACCACTACACCACCATGCCACCATTATATATATATATATATATATATATATACACATTCATATATAAGATTAATCTTATAATGTGTATATGTATTTATATCTTGTTTTCAGGCAAAAAAATCTGGAGTAGCTGAGCAGAAGTAAAACACACACTCACTCATTTACACACACACTCTCTCAAACACAGACACACTCACACACAAGTCTAGAAAAACAGTTTCCTATAGTTTTTACAGTCTCCAGCTGAGAATCATGAGCTGTGTCTGGATTTAAGACATTCTTATTTGCTGATATGAGATGTTTGCAGTGGGCTGTCCACCAGAGGGCGCATGTGAGGCAGTGTGATAATGCTGATGTCAGTTTGGCTCTCAGGTCTCAGTGACGCCTCTAACGGTCACCAGCCTCCTGTTTCACGTCGGGAAACATTACGTAATCTCACTCTGCGGCAGGTTTCCACCCACGAGCAGGAGAGGAGTCACTGCAACAGGAATCTTCTGACCATGACACAGCAGCACAGGTACATCAGGAAATCACTGAGCATGCTCCTCAGGTTCAGATCATGTACCACATCTGTCCTCAGCTGCACTAACTCCTAACCTCCATTAGCATCTTCTCATCTGCTGAACACTGGAGGAGAACTATAGGGGCTGCAATAAATCACAGTAACGTACGTCCTTCAGTGGATTATCACTCTTATCACAACAGAATCCAACATAAAACATGATAAACTACACAATTCTACACAAAGAGATATGGAGGTGTTTGGGACTCAGTCTGGGTTTGATGTATGTATGTATGTACTGTGTAGGGATATGGAGGTGTTTGGGACTCAGTCTGGGTTTGATGTATGTATGTACTATGTAGGGATATGGAGGTGTTTGGGACTCAGTCTGGGTTTGATGTATGTATGTATTATGTAGGGATATGGAGGTGTTTGGGACTCAGTCTGGGTTTGATGTATGTATGTACTATGTAGGGATATGGAGGTGTTTGGGACTCAGTCTGGGTTTGATGTATGTATGTACTATGTAGGGATATGGAGGTGTTTGGGACTCAGTCTGGGTTTGATGTATGTATGTATGTACTATGTAGGGATATGGAGGTGTTTGGGACTCAGTCTGGGTTTGATGTATGTATGTATGTACTATGTAGAGATATGGAGGTGTTTGGGACTCAGTCTGGGTTTGATGTATGTATGTATGTACTATGTAGGGATATGGAGGTGTTTGGGACTCAGTCTGGGTTTGATGTATGTATGTACTATGTAGGGATATGGAGGTGTTTGGGACTCAGTCTGGGTTTGATGTATGTATGTACTATGTAGGGATATGGAGGTGTTTGGGACTCAGTCTGGGTTTGATGTATGTATGTATGTACTATGTAGGGATATGGAGGTGTTTGGGACTCAGTCTTCGTTTGATGTATGTATGTATTATGTAGGGATATGGAGGTGTTTGGGACTCAGTCTGGGTTTGATGTATGTATGTACTATGTAGGGATATGGAGATGTTTAGGACTCAGTCTGCGTTTGATGTATGTATGTACTATGTAGGGATATGGAGATGTTTGGGACTCAGTCTGGGTTTGATGTATGTATGTATGTACTATGTAGGGATATGGAGGTGTTTGGGACTCAGTCTGGGTTTGATGTATGTATGTACTATGTAGAGATATGGAGGTGTTTGGGACTCAGTCTGGGTTTGATGTATGTATGTACTATGTAGGGATATGGAGGTGTTTGGGACTCAGTCTGGGTTTGATGTATGTATGTATGTACTATGTAGGGATATGGAGGTGTTTGGGACTCAGTCTGGGTTTGATGTATGTATGTACTATGTAGAGATATGGAGGTGTTTGGGACTCAGTCTGGGTTTGATGTATGTATGTACTATGTAGAGATATGGAGGTGTTTGGGACTCAGTCTGGGTTTGATGTATGTATGTACTATGTAGAGATATGGAGGTGTTTGGGACTCAGTCTGGGTTTGATGTATGTGTGTATGTACTATGTAGGGATATGGAGGTGTTTGGGACTCAGTCTGGGTTTGATGTATGTATGTATGTATTATGTAGAGATATGGAGGTGTTTGGGACTCAGTCTGGGTTTGATGTATGTATGTACTATGTAGGGATATGGAGGTGTTTGGGACTCAGTCTGGGTTTGATGTATGTATGTATGTGCTATGTAGAGATACGGAGGTGTTTGGGACTCAGTCTGGGTTTGATGTATGTATGTACTATGTAGGGATATGGAGGTGTTTGGGACTCAGTCTGGGTTTGATGTATGTATGTACTATGTAGAGATATGGAGGTGTTTGGGACTCAGTCTGGGTTTGATGTATGTATGTACTATGTAGGGATATGGAGGTGTTTGGGACTCAGTCTGGGTTTGATGTATGTATGTACTATGTAGGGATATGGAGGTGTTTGGGACTCAGTCTGGGTTTGATGTATGTATGTACTATGTAGGGATATGGAGGTGTTTGGGACTCAGTCTGGGTTTGATGTATGTATGTACTATGTAGGGATATGGAGGTGTTTGGGACTCAGTCTGGGTTTGATGCTACTTCTAAAACAAGTATTTAAGAGGTCAGTACTTTAATTCAGGCCTGTGATTTTATTATATTATATGCATTATTAATACATTCCAATAATCTCCAGTTATCAGTTTATCAGACCAGTCAGGTAGTTTTAGGGCCCCTAGGCCGAATTTGATATCTTGAGGGTCCAAACGCAAAGACACAAATAAAGAAGGTAGAAAAGTGTTTACTTGTATCACACTGTGGTATATACTGTTCCTAAACTATGGGATGTAATGTCATTGTTATTTATAGTGTAAAAACATGTTTAAGGGGTCACTGATCATATCAAACCCCCCTCAGGGGGCAGCAGAGTTCCACTCTCGCCAGCTTTGCCGGCACATTTGTAAAATTACACACACGGTCCGGTCTAATGGAACCAGTGTGATGTTAAAAGATGTAGATGGGCTCTTTAATGTTACCGGTACCCGCTAGCTCTTCACCTTCATGGGCTGACCGAGTTCAGCCTGTGAAAACACGGCGCTGAAGGCAACGACCTTTAAGGTAAACACCCATTTCACATTCAGCCCCGCTGACCTGCTGAGGGGCCACACCGGGGTCACGTGTTTACGAATGGAGCAGGTACAAAAACAGCGCAAAGACTGACCAATCAGAGAGCTTGGAATGTGCTGAGTCTGAGTTGTGGTGATTATTATAAGCCAAGAGGAAACGGTGGTGTGAAGCAGAGATAGCCGAAGTTCAGTATGTATTCAGATCAGCAATATAGACGCCTATTCACATATCTCTAATATTTGATCAATAAAAATAATACAGAGAACGTTTTTTAATACTTCTGATATGATTGTGATTTCATATTTATGATATGATGTCTTAATTCTGACTATGTTTCTAAAAAAGACTAGATATTAAGGTAATATGAATTATTATGAAGTTTTAAAGGAGCTACAGACTGTAAAACTGTACATCGTTCTGTAGTGTAATACTTAGAACTGTTCAGAACTGTACATACCCTGAACCTCAAACTCTGTTCTTCAGATACAAATCCTGCTTTTACAGAAGAGGGAGGATAAAATCCTACACTGTTACGTAACAGACTGGTTAATATTTACACCCCCAACATTTACACACAACCACAACACCAACCAGACAATAATTGAGTTTCACCAACGTTCACCAACGTAGCTTAAATCAAGGTTGAACTAACAGAAGTGATGTCCGTTAATCCTCCCGGAGTGGTAACATTTCCAATATATTTATTATTCATAGCTCTATTCAAATAATCATATTATTCAAATAAAATGTGTTCATTACATGTAACCTTCTCATTTGCCCAGCAGCGTGTCAGGAAGCTAATTACTGTGATCTAAATAAACATTTTGGCTTAACACCGGTGGGTGGAATGAAATGCCTTGAGGTCATAAACTTGTTTGAGGCATTAAAAGAAATGAGAGTAAACAGGTTAATTATATTGTCACTGAAGTGAGTAATTGTCCTATGAGGGACATCACAAAAGCTCATAGGGGAACTATTTACACGGTAGTGGAATACAGACAATAATGACAGTAGATATTTTGAAGTATCATGTTTAAAAATAGATAAATAGTTTGATTTTTGGGCTGAAACTGAAAGCTTACCTTCGCAAATCGATTGGGTTCGATCCCAACGTTCCAAATATCAATGCACTCCTAGTGCTCCAGGACAGAGACTGGGAAATATGCAGTGTCTCTCTAACTAGAGTGTCTCAGTAATCTGTTTTATGAGGAGAGATGAGGAGAGAACGCTGCTACTTACACAGCTGACTATCTAGACAGCCTACTTAGACACTCACTAGGGTTTGAGACACAACATTTCTGCTATCACTATATACAGAACCTACACCTGTGATCCATGTTGCTGCTACTTTTTATTTATTTATTTTTTTCATTTTCCTTCTTTTTTATATTTCATACTGGATATTTGTATTTGGGGGGAAACTGGGAGCTTGGGTACTAAATTTCGTCCCATCTCATGTACCATGTCTTGTTTTGGGTCTCTCCTGTCAAGTTCCCATTTTGGAAATACTTGTTTTTCATATGCTAAATAGGTTATTGTGGTTCTGTCTAACCAGCAATGAATACCAAGGAGACCTGAGACTATTTATACTCAGTGCTGTTTCAGTTCTCTATTATGTTAACACAGATCTGCAGATGTTTATCTCTTCCTCTAAACCAGGACTGAGGAACTGAGGACGAGGCTGATGTTCACACACCAACCAAACCTGTCAGTTGACTGAGGAACTGGGTCTGAGTTTTTTGAGCAGGAACTGGAGAAGGGTCGAGCTGCAGCCAGGGGTGTTGCTGGTTCTGGTACAAGCAGAAACGCCTCCCAAACCAAAACGGCTTTAACAGAACCAAGTATGTGTAACTGCAGCCAGGAGAACCAATAGGTGTAGCAAATGGGCGGAGACAATGTCAATCATTTTTTGCATCAGACAATCATATAACAATAATGAATTGTCAATCAGAGGATGCATTGGCCAATCAAACGTGTGAAGTGTATTTAGTCTCTGGTGGGAGTGTCTTATTCTGTTAGCATAAGTGTGCTGGTTAATGGAGAGAATTAGTGTTATTTTATTATATGAAGCTTAAAGCAAGCTAAATGATCTGTCAGCAGGTTTATAATCGTATAATGATCAATCATAATGTAGACATATTAGATACACTGACTGGAATTTCAAAGGATATAATTTCCCATCCCATATTTATTACGTTTGTATGAAATTTGTATGAAATCTTATGTTGTAAAATGATAAAAGTCTCTTGTTCTTGGTTAACATCTAAAAAGAGAGTGAACTTTGAATCCTAGTGATCATCTGTGTATTAGAGTTTATTGCTGCCCTCTGCTGGTTGGCGCCAGAACTGACACTTTGCCTTTGGAGCGATCAACAAAGCTGTTGTACAACCACACTCAGTTCACCACACTCTCGTCAAAAAACTCCTCTTTAATCGTGAAATATTATAATCTCTTAGAAAAAATACAATCACAGCGTAATATAGAGACTTATATTTCTTTCTCAGACACATCCACACACTCACAAAACATGTTTAGCACCATTGACGTTGACACACAGTAAATCGAAGTCGAGATGAACGAGAAAACGGTGGGGAGATGGTTTCGGGAGCTTTCGCTGTTAGAGGCTCGTAGCAGCTTATAGACCAGACGTCGTTTGCTTTCACAAATCAGTTGATCCAGTGTTTCTCAGTCTCAGTCCTGGGGAATCCTGGCACACTGATGCTAGATCTTTGCTGATGTGGACTACAGCCGGCGTCACAACTGGTTGGGCAGCTGGGCTGGGGGGCCAGTCACACTGGGCCCCTTTATGCATACAATAGTAGACTCCCAAGATAGAAACATTGAGTTTCACCAACGTAGCTTAAATCAAGGTTGAACTAACAGAAGTGATGTCCGTTAATCCTCCCGGAGTGGTAACATTTCCAATATATTTATTATTCATAGCTCTATTCAAATAATCATATTATTCAAATAAAATGTGTTCATTACATGTAACCTTCTCATTTGCCCAGCAGCGTGTCAGGAAGCTAATTACTGTGATCTAAATAAACATTTTGGCTTAACACCGGTTGGTGGAGTGAAATGCCTTGAGGTCATAAACTTGTTTGAGGCATTAAAAGAAATGAGAGTAAACAGGTTAATTATATTGTCACTGAAGTGAGTAATTGTCCTATGAGGGACATCACGAAAGCTCATAGGGGAACTATTTACACGGTAGTGGAATACAGACAGTAATGACAGTAGATATTTTGAAGTATCATGTTTAAAAATAGATAAATAGTTTGATTTTTGGGCTGAAACTGAAAGCTTACCTTTGCAAATCGATTGGGTTCGATCCCAATGTTCCAAATATCAATGCACTCCTAGTGCTCCAGGACAGAGACTGGGAAATACTGGCCTAAACCATACAGTATATAACAAAACAGTCAAGCTTTTCTTCATATAAGTTAACAATATCAGTTAGAATCAATATAAAATGTAAAAAAAACTAAAATAACAATGAAGAAAACAATGCCCTGTTGAAGGAGGGAGGACAATCAAACCAGGAAAGAAATATTGCCAATTTGTACAACCATGGGCCTTGAAGCGTCTCTGTAACCAGGTGGCTACTGGTCACCCCGATGAGCATCGGGGTCTGTCTTGTTTGAGCACTCTTGGAGTCCCACCTTGAGCTGGGCCAGCTGTTGCCCGTGGCTGGCCAGGGTATTGTTGACCTGTGCCAAGTAGGCATCTGAATGGCTCTCCAGTTCACCTCGGATCCTCTCCAGTTCGTCAGCCAGCTCGCCCAGGCTTCCGCACTGGCCCTCTACGTGACTGACGCGGTTCTGGACGCCCATCACCTCTCGGTGGACGCCCAGTGCTGTGCTGCGGCATCCCTGCATCTCTCCGGACAGTCGCCGCCTCAGATTCTGGAGCTCACCCTTCAGTTGAATCAGCCGGCGCTCTCCAGCCCCCAGCAGGTCCCCCTGCCGGCCCACTAGGTCTGCTATTCCTTGTACCTGCGTGGTCAGCCGTTGCTCACGATCCTGCCAGGTGGAGTTGGCGTGACTCACTTCCCGAGTGAAAAACTGGACAGAATCGCGAAGCCCCTTCAAGGTGCGATTTACGGAGTTTACATTGATCTTAAGGAGTGTGATCTCGCCTTGCAGGGAACCCTCCTGGTCCTCCTGGGCGAGCTGATTCAGGAGACCCTGTAGTGTCATGTTGAGGTGCTCCAACATGTCTGAGTGAGCATCCAACCTGCTGGACATCTTTTTCTCTACGTCTTTGCACTCGTCCACTTCTGTCGGAATCAGGGCAACCTCCGGGCTGGGCGCAGGCGAGCAAGCAGACGTGCAGAGGAGTTCAAGGTCCTTCAACTGTTTCTGCAAGCCGTCCAGGTCAGCCTCCACCCGTCTCCGGACGTTTTCAATTTCTGTCTCCAGTGCTGGAACCACCTGACCTTCCAGTAGAGCAGGAGCCGTGGCATTGCTCAGCTCTTCCACAGCCACAAAGAGTCGCTCCTCCAGGTTCTTGAGCTTGTCATCCAGAAGGGTCTTAAACCCGTCAAGGGATCCTGCTCCAAATCCACCAAGTTCTCCTTCGCCACGCTCGCTGGCATTGAGCCGACCTTCCATGTCTATCAGGCGGGCGTCCAGCAGTGTCTCTATGTGGTGCATCTGCTCGTTCAGTGCTACCTGCAGCTGTCTCTGAGACTCTGTCAGGCCTTTAACTGAATCTTCCAGTAGCAACACACGGTGGGACAGGCTGTTGACCTGGCCACAGCAGTTGTCGGTCACGGTGAGGCCCTGGATCTGAGTCTGCAGCTTACTCAGCTCCTTCCTTAGGCCCGTTTCACGACCATCCAGCGACTGCTGCCACTGCTCCTGCCCATTCAGGTGCTCCTTATGGCACTGCTGCTGCACCTGAGAGAAAGCACAGGGTTACCAATCTGCATCAACTGGAATGTAGTTCCTGGACTTTGCCATCACTAGGGCCAGGTCCATCTAGCCTCATACCTACCAGTAATTACAAAATCCAAGGTTGAGAACTTGTTTTAAGGTCTGGATTTAAAAACCGAACTATTTCTAGACTACACTGAAGATGTTTCACTAGATATTGCTCTGCATCACAATCTTCTGCAGTGGCCAAGTGGTATTACATGTGGTGGCCTGGGTTCCTAACTTCTGGTGAGGTTTATCTTTGGAGGGTAGTTGGGTGCTGGATGTTGGGGAACCAGCCTTGTGACTAGAAGGTTTTTAACAGGACATGCCTATCTCCACAGTGCTCCCTGGGCGCTGTGGTTATGGCTGCCCACCACTCTAGGCCAGTGTGAATGGAATATTGGAACTGGAATATTATTGAGAATATGATTGGAATTGGAATTTAGCCTTCAGTACAGTTTCAAAGACGTTTCAGAATCTATGCATTAAATGTTTTCACAGCTATTCAAGAGATGTTCCATTAAATTACCTGTCCAATCCTCTCATCACAGTGGTTCTCCAGACTGGACAGCCTTTTCTCGAAGCCATCCAGGATCTCAGCCCTCACGCCAGCCAGCCTGGCGTCCAGAAGCTCCTCTAGCAGTGTACGGCTCCCCTCGGCACTAACAGGCCTCCCCACAGCCGCCTCCATCAGCTTCTTCAGCTGTCCGTCGTGGCCCATCACCATGCCATGGATTTCATCCAGAATGTTGCTCTTGGCACGCAGCTCATCCTTGACCTCTGTGACTCTGCCCACCAGCTCGCCAAACACAGGGAAGCCCTCGGTGTTGCCCAAGACTTCTGGTGTGCCTTCGGGTATGACACCGAAGCCCACGTTGGAGTCAGGCTGGCGGGGGGCACCCAGCAGGGTTGTCAGCATCTTGGACGTGTCCTCACGGAGAGAGACACGAAGACGGTCCTCTAAGCCAGAGACCAAACCATTCAGAGTTTCCAGGCCCTGAGAGAGTCTCCTCAGGTCCTCCTCCATACGATCCAGACGCTCACCAGAGATGCCCCCCTTTGGACCTGGACCACGAGAGAACAAAGATACGGGAGGGAGCGTGAACAAAAGAACAGTTATAGAGTGAATGGATGTTTTTATAACTAGAAGAAACACACATTACACCGACTTTAAAGTCTTTAGACTGGTTACCTGTTTGTTTTCGTATTGATTTGAACCCTTTCATGCATAAATTATTAAAAATTTTATTCTTTTTTTTTAATGCTTTTTCTTGCTCATATCTGCATAAATAATCCTTTGGAATGTCATTTACATAAAAATAAAGTAAAAACCATGCATTAGCGTTTTTTAAAAACATCTAAAGTGTTTTTCCAAGAATGCTTATATTTTTCCTCAAATCTTTCTTGAACTTTTAAATGTATTATATTGTAAAACTAACATTTTATACAAAAACAGCTGAATTTTAAGCTAACTTTTAAATAAAAAATGCAAACTATTAGAACATTTGTGAGGTTTTCTCCTCTTTTCATAAAGATTTTGGTTCTGTTAAAAGCATGCTGAAAGCACAATTAATAGAAATATTATTATAAATCTGTTCAGGCTAGAATTTTGCTTCAAATCCTGTGATAGATATAGGTGGCCAGTGGTAGCAAGACATGTTTGTTACAGGACTCTATACAGTCTGGACAGTGGGAAACTTGACATTGTACACAGATGTCACACAACTATACATTTATATAAATGTATTACTGTTATACATCTACACAACATATAAAAAAACTATTACATATAACTGGTGCATTATTATATTATATTCATAGCCTGTTGCATGATGTCCATATGTGAACAGTTGGTTTTTGAGCCATAAATCATCTAAAATAAGGGAAAAGAAGTTTAATATGTCAAATCATGTTCATTAGAGTCTGTTTGACACACAAATATTTCTTTTAGCTGATTTGAATGTTTTGAGTAGAAACTTTGATTATAGATATACCAGAGACATTTTCTGCATTCTTAGTATTATCAGTCATCCTAAATTCTAAGCCTCAGCACTCAAGACTACAATAGAATTCAGGAGGATGGATTCTGTTGCACTGGAGACGTATTCTGCCATCTAGTTGTTTGGAGGGTGAAATGCATTTCATATGCTTCAAATTAAACTATTATTAACTGCCCACAAGCGTGGACACCATGCATGAAAGGGTTAAAATTCTTCTATTAGTTTAGGAAGGCTCCTCAGATCCTCCAGGTCTTCTCTTTCAGTTGTTCCACAAAGAAAAACTAAAACTTTTGGTGATGCTGCTTTTAGCCACTATTCTCTAAAATGCTGGATTAACCTTCCGACTGATGTGAGAGAAACTCATTGAAATCTTTAAGCGTGAATTAAAAACCTATTTGTTTAGTCTGGCTTTTATGTAGTATTTTTTTTTTAACTTTCTCTTAGTCTTAATATCCATACTTTAATATTTTGATTGTATTTGATCTGTTTTGTTCTATTCTGTCTACAGTTTTATTTTAATATATTATTTATTTTAATGTTGTTTGCTCTTATATTATTAATTAACATTTATCATCTTAAATATTCACCTTTTATTTTTATATTAAATTATTAATTTTATTGTCATTATTATTTGTATTCTTTCTTTTTATTATATATTTATTTATTTATTTATTTATTTATTTTTCAATCACCTGTGAAGCACCTTGAATTTCAATCTTATTTGTCTGAAAGGTGCCATAAATAAAAATAATAAAGTTTGATTGATTGATTGATTGATTGATTGAAGCAAGAGTGATATCACCCCCTACCTGTCCTGTAGTGTATTGCAATCTATCAGAATGAAAGAAGCTAGGACTACAATAAGGATTATTCACTGATAATACTGGACGGTATGTCTTAATAAAACATAACTGAGGTGTTACAGCTCCGGGTTGAGGTCATTGTTTTTTCCCCACCAATACCCGAGCCAGTGTTTCCTGATGACTTCAGCCCAATTCCTGGTATTAGATCAGGATCATCTCTAATACATACATTATATATATATATATATATATATATATATATATATATATATATATATATATATATATATATATATATATATATTACCACCACCACTACTACTACAAATAATAATAATAATATTTTCAGATTTACCATAATTTGTTTTTGGGCCTCCGGAGGGCAAATGTCCAGTCGGAATGGGTCTGCTGTCCGGGTAAGGGAACGGTTTGCTTGGCTCAAGTCCTGATCCAGGGATGAGGCCATGGTCTGGAGGCATATTGGGCTGACCCTGAGGATAGCCCTTGAACGGAGGCCTGGGCCCCTGAACAGAGCCCTTAAATGGGGGCATCATGCCATCTGAGACAGACGCAGAGCCTTCAAGGCAGTTCTCTCCAGAGTAGCCTGGACAGCAGCGCCATTCCATCTCCGTCACTGTCTTGTAGCCGACCTTGTACTTAGGCTTAAAGAACGTTCGATACCTGTAAGGACAAAAATATATTTTATAATTCTAATATGAAGTACAATGCAAGTGGCTCCACAACTTCCCAGGTTTCTAATAATATGGACTTTAGAGTCTGGAATGATGAACGGAGCTGTAGAAGGAATGAGGTTATACTCAAACTAATATCCAGGCTGTCCTATGTTTGAAATGTGGTGATCAAATCTTGGGGATTTAATTTTATAGTGTATTATTTTTTATGTTTATAGAAACAGAAAAGTTAATCAAAACATTTGAATAGAACCGACAAATGGTTCTTCAGAGATTCTTTACTGAAGGCAATGATTATATGTAGAAACATGAACACTCACAGAACCCTATTCTTTCTGGTTAAATGGTTCTTCTCTATGATTAAAACAGTTGTATATGGTTCTGTATGCCACCATGAACACCGCTGTACTCAGAGCTGCAGTCTTAATTTGATCTCAAGCAGCAGAATGATGAATCCCATTATGAGCTCCAGAAGCTCTGCTCGTAAGGATCTATTTAATCTGGTAGGAGTGGATGATGGGATTAAGTCACTGAGTGGGATTAGAAGATTAAGTGCAGGATTGCTCTTCAGGATCAGGAGATTACAAAACAGTGGTAGGAGATACTTTCAGTATGACCAGCGTCTGAACTTCCGCCCTATCTTGTCCCTGTCTGAATGTCCTCGCTTGGTTCAGAAGGAAACTAGATGTTTTTTTCTCTTCCTTGTGGTCAGAAGAACATGGAACTCTGAGAGAAGGAGCGAGACTGAGGCTACTGGAATTTAGTGTCTCCTTATTCTGTAATTTGAAGAAAATGTGATACAGTGATCTCTTTTAAATGGATCTGTGCTGAACAGAAAAACAGATCATATTAAAACATCACTGCACCTTCACAAGAACAGAACATAAACAGCAGGCTTTTGGGTGCTTTCTCTATTCCACCACTAGGGGGCAGCTGTGGCTCATAGGCTGAACTACATTACCATGAAAGTGAGTTCTCCACATCAGACCAACAAAAACAGTTTTTAAATGTTATTAAAGCATATAATCCATAATAATTATAATTAATTGAATTGTTTAAGTTTATTTCTGTAAAGATTTGTGCTAATATGTATATTTTATATAGACACACACACAAATCAATTAAATGCATCACTGATACAGTCATATGCAAAGGTTGATGGATGGGTGGGTAGATGGATGGCTGGATGGATGAGGGATAGGTGGATAGATGGATGGATGGGTGAGTGGATAATGGATGGATAAATGGTTGTGTAGACGGACGGATGGATAGATAGATGGGTCAGTGGATAGATGGATGGCCAGGTAGACGGAAGGATGACGGATGGATTGGTGAGTGGATAACGGAGGGATGAATGGTTGTGTAGACGGATGGATGAATAGATAGATAGGTCAGTGGATGGATGAGTGGATGCGGGATAGGTGGATAGATGGGTGTGTAGATAATGGAGGGAAGAGTGGCTGTGTCGATGGGTGGATGGATAGATAGATGGGTCAGTGGATGGATGGATGGCTGAACGGATGAGGGATAGGTGGATAGATGGGTAAGTGGGTAATAGATGGATGGGTGGGTAGATGGATGGATGGATGAATAGATGGGTAGATGGTTTGATGGATTGATAGATGGGGATAGTGGATGGATGAGTGGATGACTGGATGGATGGGCAGGTAGATGGATAGATGAATGGATGTATGGGTAAGTAGGTGAATGTATAAATGGATGTACGGATGTGTGGGTAGATAGATAGTAAATGTATATATATATATATATATATATTCAGATGCAGCTCTGTTTGTGAACTGGACGTACATTAGAACCGGACACTTCTGGCCCCAAATACACTTAGTCGTATAATCCGCTTTAACGTAAGTGGCCACTCCGTCCTGTAGAGTGCAGGTGATGTTCCTCTGGACAATGTAGGCACAGTGGTTTCTGAGAGAGAGACAGAGAGAGAGAGAGAGAGAGAGAGAGAGAGAGAGAGAGAGAGAGAGAGAGAGAGAGAGAGAGAGAGAGAGAGAGAGAGACTCTTTAGAACAGATTCATATTGGTTAATGGAACCAGGCAAAAACACATACGTCCTATCTGATATTTAGTGTATATACACATTGTATATCGTCACAGTCTAAAGAAAAACAAGTGTCTCCAACCTTAGAGCGGAAGACAAAAACATTACCTACTTTTAATATAAGTTAATAAAAATGTATGTTCAAAGCAATTTGGAGCATTTTTATTGGTCCAATCATCAATAAAACAAATGTTGATACAATATAAAGGACAAGTGTGGAGTGTAAATTGCAGAACGCCAAAAATCACAAAAAATGGTTGGAGAGTGGTTTGGATGTTTTTCATTGGATAGTGACGATATACAGTTTATACATCAAGCCATATCCACAGTTAGAGCTTCAGCTCCTCTGTTATCGTCCTCTCGCTACCATTTATACAGCTGGTGGGTTCTTATTACAGCGGAGGATCTCTAGGGGAACCAGAGCTCCACCAAGCTGCTGCTTTTGTTAGTCTGCTGCTTGTTGGTTTCTCCAAAGTTCTCCAGTGAGTGTCTGTCCAGCGTGGTCTGCAGAAAGTGCTGAAGGTTTCGCTTTTATAAGACATTTAGAAGCTGTTTCTGAACAAGAGCTCTAAAAACACAGATTCTACCAGAGCGATACTCCGAGCTGAAGCCCTGGACCACTACCAAAGGGCCGAAACCAGGTCCTTTAATACGTCTGGTTACCACCAACATGCTCACATTGAGGCAATTATGGAATGGTGAAGGAGGAGGCAGTGGAGCAGAGGAATGAAAGAACAAAAGAGAGAAAGATAACAGAGGAATAAAGACCGTCAATAACAGGATGTTCTTCTCCGGTCCAGCCAGCGAGCAGGCCTAGAGGGACCGGACCTCACGGTCAGTGCTAAATGAGCCGCATCAGCCTCTGCAGCTGTCTCTCGCTTTCTTCCACACTCAAACACCAACACAGGCGTTTGAAACCTGATCGGTTATCACAGCAGGTCCGGCTCTGCCCGGCGCTCTCCGCCTCCCCCCGTTCCGAAAACAGATTAGTCCTCAGGTTAAACAAGCCCCAACTTTAGCAAGTGTTAAATCTTATCTGGCCTCGGAGCGCTGCCGGGCACAGGAAGAGCCATAGCTGTTCCAGCAACGTGGACGTCCAGCCAGAGAAAGACTGGGAATGGTGTCCCTCACCTTCGCCCAATGACACTGGGATTGGCTCCAGCCCTGACATGTGGGATAAAGCGGAAGATAAAGGATGGATGGATGTTTTATTCAGGGTGTTGACTGAATTCCCTATATACTCACTATACTATTACCCACAATGCACCATAAAAATAGTGGACAAGCCATGTTCATGACATACAGGCTAACGCACCGCAATGCATAGTTTCTTTGGAACCTTGATCTTTCTACATTCCTTCGTCTCCATCTGAGGGCTGAAAGCTCCAATACCAAACAGGATGACCAGTACAACAGACATCTCAACAAACAGAAACTAAAATATTAAAAATAGCACTTACAGAATGTTAATATAACCAAGAGCTTGAGTAAAAAAAGCTCATGCTCAGGAAATAAGGCCTAACTATTTTTATTGATTAAAACTTGCTTCTTTGACTGGTAGTGTACTAAAACGTTTGACTGGTAGTGTACTAAAACGTTTGTCTGGTAGTGTATCTAAAACGTTTGACTGGTAGTGTACTAAAACGTTTGTCTGGTAGTGTATCTAAAACGTTTGACTGGTAGTGTATCTAAAACGTTTGTCTGGTAGTGTATCTAAAACGTTTGACTGGTAGTGTATCTAAAACGTTTGACTGGTAGTGTATCTAAAACGTTGGTCTGGTAGTGTATCTAAAACGTTTGACTGGTTGTGTATCTAAAACGTTTGTCTGGTAGTGTATCTAAAACGTTGGGCTGGTAGTGTATCTAAAACGTTTGGTAGTGTATCTAAAACGTTTGACTGGTAGTGTATCTAAAACGTTTGGCTGGTAGTGTACTAAAACGTTTGGCTGGTAGTGTACTAAAACGTTTGACTGGTAGTGTACTAAAACGTTTGTCTGGTAGTGTACTAAAACGTTTGACTGGTAGTGTATCTAAAACGTTTGACTGGTAGTGTATCTAAAACGTTGGGCTGGTAGTGTATCTAAAACGTTGGGCTGGTAGTGTATCTAAAACGTTTGACTGGTAGTGTATCTAAAAAGTTTGACTGGTAGTGTATCTAAAACGTTTGACTGGTAGTGTATCTAAAAAGTTTGACTGGTAGTGTATCTAAAACGTTTGTCTGGTAGTGTATCTAAAACGTTTGACTGGTAGTGTATCTAAAAAGTTTGACTGGTAGTGTATCTAAAACGTTTGTCTGGTAGTGTATCTAAAACGTTTGTCTGGTAGTGTATCTAAAACGTTTGGCTGGTAGTGTATCTAAAACGTTTGACTGGTAGTGTATCTAAAACGTTTGACTGGTAGTGTATCTAAAACGTTTGGCTGGTAGTGTATCTAAAACGTTTGAGTGGTAGTGTATCTAAAACGTTTGGCTGGTAGTGTATATGTAAATATATAAGTGTGACGGAGAACTGGCACTCTACTATTGTCATGTGATGTTTTGGGCTATTATATAATTTATATAATTACATTATATAATTAAAAGAGTTGGAATCTCTGAATCTACACTTCAGTCTGAAAACACTGGGATGTTTGAATGGGTCACTGTGAACTTGGACGGCCACTGGACCTGGACCTGCACCTGGAGTCGTGTGGAAAAGTGAACATAAGTGACTCTACAGGAAACACTTCAGTTTCTACTAAACAAACTCAAGCACAGCATGTTGTGGTCAGTGAAGAGGACGACGATGATGATTCAGTAAATAAAGATTGTATGAAAGTGGAGAAGAAGAACCACTGGTCAGCACTAGCAGGCACATATCTTCTTGGTAGAAACCCTGACCGCTAGCTCTAGCCAACAGCCTAGCACACCTAGGCCACCCCCACTCACACTCCTACAGCAGTGCAGCCAAACTTGGGTTGTGTTTTTGTTCATCAGTCTTCTGTGGGCGGAGCTTCTGAAGCAGAGACACACCCCAGCAGGTTTGACAGAAACACTCCTTATAACGTCTGCATTAGTGGGCGGAGCTATACTGCTGTCGGCTAAATAAGTGGATATACGCAATTGCAAAATACTGCTTAACCTCTTGGTTAGAGCTACAGAACTGCTCTGCCTCAGGGTGGCGCTGTAGTTGGTTCTACATAGCATAGCAATGGTAACTATGCCCTGGAAACTTCACAACACATTTATAAATCTACAAACTCAACAATTTTCCAGAGTGTTTGGAGTAAAGATTGATTTTTAATGGTTCTCAGACTGAAGATCAGATGATGAGGAAGATCTCAGCTAATGTGTGGAAGATCAACCAAATTAGAAAACAGTGTTTCCAGAAGAAGAACTGCTGTTAGCAGCCAGGCCGTGTGGGGTGTTTCACACACTGATTATATGGAAATGTGTTGGTTTCATGAAATGTTTCATGATGTTGGAGCTTTTCTATTGGTCCATTCATCATGAAACCTTCACAGGACATAACGAGCAGCTGTCATGTTCAAATGAAGCAAGAAAATTAAATACATGTTTTACATTGGACAGCAACCAAGTACAGGTTATACGAACAGGGCGTTTCTTTAAACTTCAACAATATTTAAATCGTAGCTGTCCAATAAAAAAACAAGCATCTCCAAAATGGCAACTTCACAGAGGAGAACAAAAAACTGTCTTTACTTTAATGCAAGTCTATGGAACCAGAATTTTTCCCAAGCTATTTTGGAGCATTTCTGTTCCATCCATTATGAAATCTTCAGACAACGTAAGCGGCAGCTGTCGCGTTCAAATGATGCTAAAAGATAAAAATGGAGATACATTTTTTGGATGGAATACGACAGTGGACTGGTATTCCAAACAAGTGATTTAACTGCTATGATCTCCATCTTCTCAGCAGAGTTCACAGACAGCGTCACTGCTGTTCACAGATAAAGTCTGGACACCAGCTGTGTGAGCAGTGAGAGCTGAGCAGTTAGTAGCCTGTGAGGCTGTAACAGTGCAGCTTAGAGCAGCTCGTCATCTCAGATACTGACCGCAGTGGTGGGCTTTCACAGGAGACTTCAGCTGAACCTGTATTCACAGACTGACCCTCTCAGCTTGGCACTGGAGCTACGAATAGGAAGAAAATAGTGATGGCCAGATGAAGCCTCTTAAAGCTTTCCCTCCAGCTGGTTCAAAAAAGGTTAATTTCTTTAAGCTTCATGTGCACACGAAGCCCCCTGCTGGACAAAACTTTTATTGTCATATCAACTATTTGCGATAGCCTCTTATAAAGTTCTCAGCATAGGAACGAGTATATACATAAAACAGCTTAATTTTATTTTCTGTGGTTCATTCACTAGTTCATCTGATCTGTGTTTGATTGTGTGGGTAATGGAGGCCAGTATGATTTCAGTCAGTAAATAAATCCAATAGGATGTGAGACTAGCCACACTCGCCTACTGATTTACTACTGAGTATTCAGACATACTAGCCACACTCGCCTACTGATTTACTACTGAGTATTCAGACATACTAGCCACACTCGCCTACTGATTTACTACTGAGTATTCAGACATACTAGCCGCGCTCGCCTACTGATTTACTACTGAGTATTCAGACATACGAGCCGCGCTCGCCTACTGATTTACTACTGAGTATTCAGACATACTAGCCACACTCGCCTACTGATTTACTGCTGAGTATTCAGACATACTAGCCACGCTCGCCTACTGATTTACTACTGAGTATTCAGACATACTAGCCACACTCGCCTACTGATTTACTACTGAGTATTCAGACATACTAGCCACACTCGCCTACTGATTTACTACTGAGTATTCAGACATACTAGCCGCGCTCGCCTACTGATTTACTACTGAGTATTCAGACATACGAGCCGCGCTCGCCTACTGATTTACTACTGAGTATTCAGAAATACTAGCCACACTCGCCTACTGATTTACTACTGAGTATTCAGACATACTAGTCGCGCTCGCCTACTGATTTACTACTGAGTATTCAGACATACTAGCCGCGCTCGCCTACTGATTTACTACTGAGTATTCAGACATACTAGCCGCGCTCGCCTACTGATTTCACTACTGAGTATTCAGACATACTAGCCACACTCGCCTACTGATTTACTACTGAGTATTCAGACATACTAGCCACGCTCGCCTACTGATTTACTACTGAGTATTCAGACATACTAGCCACACTCGCCTACTGATTTCACTACTGAGTATTCAGACGTACTAGCCGCGCTCGCCTACTGATTTCACTACTGAGTATTCAGACATACTAGCCACACTCGCCTACTGATTTACTACTGAGTATTCAGACATACTAGCCACGCTCGCCTACTGATTTACTACTGAGTATTCAGACATACTAGCCGCGCTCGCCTACTGATTTACTACTGAGTATTCAGACATACTAGTCGCGCTCGCCTACTGATTTACTACTGAGTATTCAGACATACTAGCCGCGCTCGCCTACTGATTTACTACTGAGTATTCAGACATACTAGCCGCGCTCGCCTACTGATTTCACTACTGAGTATTCAGACATACTAGCCGCGCTCGCCTACTGATTTACTACTGAGTATTCAGACATACTAGCCACGCTCGCCTAGTGATTTCACTACTGAGTATTCAGACATACTAGCAGCGCTCGCCTACTGATTTACTACTGAGTATTCAGACATACTGGCCGCGCTCGCCTACTGATTTCACTACTGAGTATTCAGACATACTAGCCACGCTCGCCTACTGATTTACTACTGAGTATTCAGACATACTAGCCGCGCTCGCCTACTGATTTACTACTGAGTATTCAGACATACTAGCCACGCTCGCCTACTGATTTACTACTGAGTATTCAGACATACT